>VZRI01011206.1:108052-128307 GCA_013397515.1 Upupa epops | reverse complement strand
GTCTCACCAGTGCAGAGTAGAGGGGGAGAAGAACCTCTCTTGATCTGCTAACCACCCGCCTTCTAATCCCCCCCAGGATGCTGTTGGCCCTCTTGGCCACCAGGGCCCATTGCTGACTCCTGATCACCCTGCTGGCCACTAGGACCCGCAGGTCCCTTTCTCCTCCCCTGCTCTCCAACAGGTCAGTGCCCACCCTCTCCTGGTCCCTGGGGCTGTTCTTTCCCAGATGCTAGTCTCTCCCCTGACCCTTGTTGTACTTCATTCCATTCCTCTCTGCCCAGCTCTCTAGAGATCCCTTTCAACCCGGGGTTCTATGAATCCATGAAACAGCAAATTTAAAGACAAAGACCTACAGCATCGGTGCAAAATACACGAGAACCATGTGGCTTAAGCACAGGTTTACACCTCCATCATCTTAGATCCTTCCTCATTTCCACCAGTGCACTTCAGCACCCACACAATTACGCTCATTTGCCTCTCTGTCTGATCTGGGTAACTAACAGGGTCCTTCAGATGACAGAAGGATTACGCTGTCTGCATGTTACATCCCTGTGCGATGTGAACACCACTGGGATGGAAAAGCAGCTGCTTGGGCAAGATCTGTGGGTTCCTCCTGCTCTACTAATACAGTATCACACTGGGTAGCTCTAGGATCCGATCAGGTACAAGATAATTACTCCTTGTCTACATGCAAAGCTGCAGAAGGGTCAGGGAACAATATCCAGCGTGAGGTACCGCTCTCTGCTGTTTTATCTGCCTCGGGGATGGTGTTGAAAAGGAAAATGAAACACATCGCCTGCTCTGCCGGCGTCAGCCGCTGCAGCTGTCATAATAAAATCTGTTTGAAAAGGGACAGAGGCTCTGGACCCACAACCGAGACAGTTCCTGTGCACATACCAAACCATGCAGGGAGAACTTTCCATCCTAAATAAATCGGAGAAGCTACAGACACATCTCCGTTGCACCGAGGGGAGCTGATTTGTCAGGGAACACAGACAGAGCCCTGAGCAGTTTTGCTCTGTGGGAGATCTCCACGCCTGAGTGTTTTTCCTGCTCCCCCTGCCAAGCACGTCTGTTGGGCTGATGAAAGATGTGGCTTTGGCTCCCTTTGGCTGGGTTAGGGATGATATGAAAAGAAGGACAAGCTCCAGGTGACTAAAGGTTGCACCTGTCATCTCCAGCGCTGGACTGGGAGGCAGTTTGGACTTGTTAGGGATGAGATAACACCAGCTCCAGATGGGAAAAGGAACAAAATGAGCCTGATGTAAACCCAGTGGATAAGACATTTGATGGTGACCGCCAGCACAGCTGAAGTTGAGGCAGGGGAGGGTTAGACTGGATCTGAGGAAGAGATTCTCTGCAGACAGAGTGGTTGGGCACTGGAACATGCTGCCCAGGGAGGTGGTGGTGGAGTCCCCCTGCCTGGAGGTGTTGAAGAACTGTGTAGCCATGGTGCTTCATACCCTGCTCAAGTGGCAGCAGGGAGGGGGTCAGGTTGTGCTTGTCAGTCGCTCAGGGACTGAGGGGCTTTGCTGGGGTGGGGATGGTTGGACTGGGGGAGCTGGGAGCTCCTTTCTCTGGTTCTGTGATGCAATACTGCCAAACAATTTCTCTTCCATAAATCCTGCAGGTTGAGAAAAGAAGCTCCAAACCTAAACCATCCTAATCCTTCCTGCCTGCATGCAACAAGCAGTCCCAACTTTCAGGAGTACAACTGCTATCAGACAGCAGAAATCCTTCTTCTAAGGGAAAAGGAAACAGTGATCCTTCCAGGAGAAGCTAGACTTGTTCTTATGCTGTCTGATGTTAATCTCTTGGCTGGAATGCTGCTGCTAATTGTTCGGGCAGGAGGCAGCCCTGACCAGCCCAGCGTGGGGGGCTGTAGGATTTGATGTCAATCATCGTGACCATTGATCTCATTCTAATACGAGTGAGTGATCCTGACAGATGAAATGAACCATGCAAATGCTAATTGGGTTCAGGTAGAAGGTTCCTTGTCTCAGAGCCATCACAAAACCTGGGGAAAGAGGAAGACAATGATGGTGATGGAAGCTGTGACCTTGTCAGGCAGCCTCTCACTGAAAACAAATCCATGGTGGGGTTGTGTCTGATCCAGACAGGATGGCCATTCCCAACAAAAAACATCTCCCATTCTGTCTTCCACTTGACCTTTAGTAGCCAGTCCCTGCAGCAGATGCCCTCAGCATAGTACTGAATATTTGATAAAGGGAAGAAACAGACAAATGCAATCAATAGAGTTCACTCTTGAGTGCAGCAGGACTTCAGAAAAAATCAGAGTCAGTTCCTCGGTCTTTGATCTGGAGAAAATCCTTCAGCAGCACCTGCTTCACTTATTTTTTTTGAAGAGGTTTTCTTAACCTCAGATCAGAGAGGTGTGAATCGTGTTCTGCACATCAGCCGAGCCGTGTGGGTGCTCTCCCTTTAATTTGAAATCAACTCGGTTTGCTGCTCCCTGGCGAAGGGACAAACTGAGTTATGTTCTCCCCTAAGATACTCTAACTCCACAAGTGTTTCACTGCAGAGACTTCCTGCAGAAAAACAGTCCCCCCACATACGAGGCAGTGATGTTAGGCTGCTACACAGGAAACTCCAGAGAGAGAATACAGCCTGGACAAGGAACATTCCTTGTCTGGAATAGTGGGGATGATTTGGGTATCGTGATTCAAGAGAACAGGAGTGATTGATGAGGATCCAAGAGGGTGACAGGAGCAGCAAAGAGTATTTAGAATTAGTATAAAAATAGATGACTGAGTGAAGGCATCAGAGAAGTCTCTCAGTTGGGGATGACATAGCTGGTTGGAAAAAGTCTCTCAGAAGCAAGAAAAGGAAGAAATTGATCCCACCAACTAATCCTCCTGGTAGCCCCCACATCCCTATGGGTTGTTATCCACATCAAGAGGCACTGAGGAGATACCAGTGGAGACTGCTCACGTTCCCATGGCACACAGCAGCTCTCCAGCCATCCACACTTCCACCGCTCTCCACCCTCCCTTTCTCCAACCGTTGCAGCTGCAGGTTTGAGCTTCACCCTCTCAAGGGTGAGAACAAGGATGATAAAGTCCTTGGTCCCCACTATGGGCTTGTTCCAACATTACTAATAAGCTTTGGACTTCTTTAAACCACACGGTCAAATACATACCTGGGGTTGTCTTAAAGAAACCTTACCCTACGACTACACCTACCATGAGATAAGGCAGAGATCTCTTCCTCAAATCCACCCCCTTTCTTGAGGGCATTTCCCAAGCTAAGCTCAAGATGACCAACCAAGAACAGAAAAGCCCTTCAGCAGTGCTGCCTAAAACAACTCATCGTTTTCCTTTTGATTTTCCCATTTCATTCTCCACAGGATTCCAGAGCATCTGAGCTCTTTGGGTAACGAGGATATTCTGAGCAGTGAGTCATCTGAAAGTTCCCCCCCCAAGTTCTCATTAAATAAGGAAAACAGCAGCAGTGAAAGGACTGTGTCTGCCCCATCTGGGTTAATTCACTGGTATCAGGCTGCTCAGGATGCTCCTTGGGAAGAGATAGCTATGTTGAGAAACCTAGTGCTTGACTACAGCTGACTCAAGGACTGCAGGTCTCATTCTCCTGCCCCAGCTCAACTGAGGATGAGATGTGCTCCATTAAATTCAGACACCAACTCAGGTTGGGTTTGGTTTTGATCCTAAGCCTCACAAGAAGTTCTCAGCCAAAACTCATCTGCACAAGGGGAAATTCTTGGGCCCGCTAGATGAGTAGAGCAAACTCAGCAAGATTTCATAGGCTGAACTGTGCTTCTGCACTTGGTGGGGGAAAATGCTGCAACACTCGCTCTATTTTTATGGTTCTATAGCATTCTCTTACCCATGGCTGCAAAATGTAGGTCAAAGAAGTCTTTCTAGGGTAGAAAAGCACCAAAGCTTATTTTTAGTGTATACACGTGGAGCTGGTTGAAGAATTCCATCCTTACTTATTTTCCACTTTCTTCTTTAAGACAGACTTCAAGAGGAGCTGAGCGAGTACCCCCAGAAATTCACTGCTTACAAGAACAGGAGCAGTGGCCACAGTCTTGCCAGCGTTTTAAAAGCATTCACAGTATTCTTTATTGTGCTCTTGGGTCTCAGTCTCCCCGAAGAAGCAGATGACCTTTTTGCTACTGGTTTTATTTCTTCCAGCAGATCTGCCTTTCCCAAGTACTTCTGAGATGCAATCATTTTCTTCTGAGAAAAGTCACACAGAGCTCCCAGGGGCTGCTTAGAAAAAGGCCAGTATGTTCTGATAGTCCTGTAATTGAGACTCTGAGAGCTTTGGGTTCTTGTGCCCTTGGATGCATACACACAGCTTTTCTTGCTCCCATAAAGGAGTGCCTGGCTTTTATCGATAAGAGCCAGCGTATTTTTTTCTTTGCAAGGCAGAAGCATTTAGCAGATACATTGTGAGTGGCTCTGTGAAGTTAAGATATCCACAACAAGCAGGGTTTGCTGTTGCTGAAGATAAAAGCAAGAGTACAGAAGTTGTTTGCAGACATGTTCTGAGGGTTGGAACGAGATGATCTTTGAGGTCCCTTCAGACCCAACCCTTTCTATGACTCTATAATTCTATGATTCTGTGGTTCTATGATTTTATAAATCTATGTTTCTATGATACCATGAGTCTATGTGGTTCTGTGAGTCTAAGATTCTATGACTTTATGAGGGAGGTCACCCAGTTTAAACCAGTCAGTGACTTCAACAGTTAAGGACCACAACACTACTGAGAGATTGTGGTCTTGTTTAGATGATCCCTCACTGATCTCTCTGACTGTTTTTCCAGACAGTCTTCAGTCTGTGATGGTCACCCCTTCTCTAGCAGGGTTACACCTTGTACCTCAGCTGGTACTCACACTCTAGAGCACTTCTTGTGGAAACAGAGCCACTCATCTCCAGAGACACTCAGATATCAGAACACCTCCACCACTTTAAATCAAAGTGAGCTCAGTCATCATATATGTCAGCAGGGAATCATGTCTTAAATCTTGCTCTAGAGGCATCAAGAATAGTCAGTCTGAGCTATTCCACTCACTTTTGACTAACACAAGAAGGAGGTGAAGTTGTTGTTCTTCACTTGCCTACCACACATCTCATCCACACTCTCCCAAGTACTGAGATCCAGAACCTGTCACTCGTCCTTCTGTCCTCATCTAGTTACAGCAAGGCAAATGCCTGAGGTGCCAGAGCTGGCTTCAGGGTTGCTTCTTTGGCATTTCTTTTCACATCAGTGTCCGCCTACCAGGATGTGTTTGGTGTGTTTATGCTCTAAGCTAAAAATATTATTACATTGTGGAACACGAAAGCAAACGTTCACAGAAGACTCGAGATTTAACGTATTATTCAAGACCATAATTAAATGTCGCTACCTTTATCTATCTGGTTGGAAGGGGGGAACCGAATAATAATTCAGCTCCTCTAACAATGTTATTTCAAATTTTAGAAACCTAAGTGTTTTATGGGTCTCTGCTTTAGGGTCAAAGAAAAAAGCAGAAGAGAAATGGTGTTTTGCTGGAAAGAAGTAAAGCTGAAGCCAAAATCTGAATAGGAAAATAACAAGCTGTTCCTTGCCAAAGGCAAACAAACAAACCCTACTGCTATGCCTACAGAAACCCATCCCTTCACAGCCCGCAGTTCCATCCTGTACTGACACTTCCATCTCCAGCATAATTCAGTAATATTTCAATCAGTCAGCTGGATAATAAACCTTACAAATGATGGTGCTGGTTTCATTTAGATAGTAGAGCCTGTAACTGACCCTATGAAGAAATCCAGCATAAAACATATGAGTCATTTAAACCCCTAATGATTTCAAATCCTAATGCAGTCCCTGTGAGCATCTGAATTTATGCCCTTCCCTGCGAGCTAGGACAGAATGCAACCCCATGGTGTTGTTTCTTAGCACAGACACAGTGAGACAGATTTCCTAACCAGCATCATCGATTCCATCAAACTCCAGGCTGTCCAACAAGAGATTTGAAAAGCAAAAATCTCATCCATTTGTCTAAGAGTTGAGGGATTCAATGTTCGAGGGTCAGTTCCTATACTTTTCTCAGCTAACTCTAGCCGTGATCCAAGTGATACTTGATGATTTTGAAGATCTTTTCCAACCTGGGTGATCCAACGGTTCTCTGGGAAGTTAAGGCCTTTGGAGTTTGGGTTTGGAGTTGGAAGCAGGAGGCGGCACCATGGAGAGCTCCTCCGCTCTCCATGGTGCTGCTTTTCTGGCCTCACTTCGCAGACCAGCTCCAGGAACGAGCAGCGCTTCCTCTCCAGTCCATGTTTTCTATCAGCATGGATAGAAATCCATGTTTTCTATCAGCAGCCCTTTGTAGGACAAGCTGAACTTCAAGCCCAGCAGTGTGTTCCTGCTTTTTCCTCACCCTACACCAGCTTTAAACCTCACCAAATGCTATTTTCAACCTGAAAATATGCTTCGAGCAGGATGTTCCTAGAAGGAATTGCTCTTTAGGAAATGTGTTTCATAACCAAGGTGCCCAGCACTGACATTGAACTCCTGTTCACACCAGCTCTGAATAAAGCTATTTGTACCTGCAAATAGCTGCTGTTGGATGTCTTGCAGATCATATTTCCAAACACAGCAAAACCGAGACTCATTTAAAATACCTTAATTTGCAGAGTAACTTCTCTCTAGTGCCTCAGAAACGTGGTGACACTGCTGAGAATGTGCCTGCTACTACATCAGGGACTTAAGAACCAGAACCAATTGTGATTATACTCAATATATCCTATTGAATTTCAGTTTGGTTCTGCACTGATCTTTTTAAGCACCAGTTATTGCTGTTTAAAACCAATTACTTAACATCCACAACGCCTTTCCCTCATGAAACTGTGTCTTCTTGAACAGCTTCATGTTTGGACTGAAGCTTTAATTGGGGTGGTAATACTTTCTAATGAAATACAAGTTTTGGACTGGAGGTCCCTTCCAATTGTAGAAGACCCTTGTCTTTCAAGGTCCCTTCCAATCCGTAATGTTCTGTGACTTGGTCTGGGTGATCCTGCTCTGGCAGGGGGATTGGACTGGATGGTCTTTCAAGGTCCCTCCCAATCCCTAGTGTTTCTATGATAAGATCCTTCAATTAGGTTTCACTGCTGAGATGGTTGAAAAGATTGAGGTGAATTTTGATGAGGACTTGCTTTTTGTTATGTGGGCAACATTTGTAATCAGCAAATTTACTACTTCTGACTCATTTGGTGACAGATAAAACTCCTTCTTTAAATAAAACAGAGCAGTTCAGTTCAGGAAGCTGGGGCTTGAGCATTTTTTTCTGCTTAAGATCGTGTGAATCAACCATGTTTCTACCCGCCACTTCTGTCATCTGAGATGGCTTGAGGAGAACAGGGAGTGTCCTTTTCTTCACCTTAATCTGTAGTTCAGCCTTAAACCTTCCTTACAAAGGACCCCAAAGCCATGAATAGAGCTTTGCAATAAAGCTGCAATTCAATCCCTTACTCACTCATCTAGTTAACTCTACTGTGACTTCGGTGGGGTGGGTTATTCACAGGTAGATGGTGATCATCTGCTCAAGAGGACCTGGCCAGTGTTGTGGTAGAGGTAGAGTTGTGGGTTGGTTATCAAAAGCAAGAAATCATTTCAGTAGGTTTTCCAGAGTGGAAGGTGCAAGACCTGATGCCCTGAGGGTTCTTTTAGGAGCCCACTTACAGAATCAATAGTCTACTTCTTCAGATCACAGTGGTGGAACCCTTTGAACTTCTAAGTTTGGGTTCAAGAGGTCTTCCCAGATTCTAGACAATCCTACATGAAAACTTAGGATTTCAGCATCACTCTCTTCAGCAAAGATTCTACCTGAAAATGCCTACATGACATCTGTGCCTGCCTAAGGTCACACCGTGGTTTGCAAAGGCTCAGAGAACACTGCAACACCCAGGTCTAAGAAGTAAGCCCAGGCCCTGGTAACTATTTTAAACTCCCTCTTGACAAGCTGACTAAACCCAAATCTCTCAGCCTCAGATAGAAAATCTAGTGCTATTTCAAGCCAGTGTAGTCACTTGGATCATCGAAAACAAGTGTGTGGGCATCTCAGAGAGAGAGAACAACAGGAGTCTATGAAAACACTCTGAGATAAATGTTTTTCCTCTCAGGAATTTTTAATTCATTTGTTGGCCTGAAGCAGTTTGGATTCTGAGGTTTGTGATGAGGGCAGTGAATGATGGGCTAGTTTTTGTCTCACATTTGTTGCCACTTGTGTAGCACCCAAGGAGCAGCTGTAAATTAACTCCTCTGAGGAGCAACAAGATTGTAGTCACTTAGCAGATGTGATGTTACAGGAGTTCTGCCTGATGCTTTGTCTCTGACAACATCACAGATGAACACAGGCAGCGCTGAGGCATCGAGATTAACTCACGACCATAAAAATGAACCTAACATCAGGGATGATCCAAACAGAGCAATTGACTGTCACAGGGGAAATCTACCTGTTCTGAAGCTTTTTACCCAAGGAACTACTCAGTGCCTTCCCTCAGGCTGAGTTTCATCAAGATGCCCCATCCACTCCCGTTTTGCAGTACAAGTCACATCCTGAACACAAGTCCCTGAGAGTACCTGTGCTGGCCCTGGGAGATGACACAAAGCCACGGTCACCAGTGGTCACTGGTGCAGGTTTGGGAAAACTATTTGTGCTGCAGAGCTTCTGAAATAGAAAAAAGAAAGAGTCGAGATCCAGAGGGGTCGATAGTCAGACATGAATGCTCAATCAAAACACGCTAAACCTGCCAAGACCTTGAGAGCTAAGGTGGACCTCCACCTTGGCTGGAAGGGAAGAGGTTCTGCTACTATGTGGCTGATAAATCAGAGAGATGGTTAGGCACGTGATCATCCCTCTACTTGACAGCACAGAGGTGTCTTGACTATAAGGTGGTCTGAAGTTTGTTGCTATTAATCATAGCTATAGTCATTCAGTGAGAGCTGGACAGGCTGGAGAGCTGGGCAGAGAGAAACGGAATGAAGGACAACAAGGGTCAGAGGAGAGTCTGGCAGCTGGGCAAGAACAACCCCAGAGACCAGGAGAGGGTGGGCACTGACCTGATGGAGAGCAAGGGAGGAGAAAGGCACCTGGGGGTCCTAGTGGCCAGCAGGGTGACACTGAGCCAGTAATGTGCTCTTGTGGCCAAGAGGGCCAGCAGCATCCTTGGGGGGGGATCAGAAGGGGGGTGGTTAGCAGATCAAGAGAGGTTCTTCTCCCCTGCTAAGCTGGAATAGAGGAGGTTCCATCTCAAAAAATGGGTGCAGGTAGATAGTATGAGTGTAGAAGATGTGATGGCTCAATTCAACTTGGAACAGTAAAACTGATCAATAAGCAGATCTATTTTACAACCCTGTTCTTGATCCCAGTCTTTAAAGCTATTGTGGTCCCTCCTGGGATAACATTCAGCCTGATGTGAGCATTACAGCTCATCGTCTCCTGTTTGATTGGTTTTCAGAACATCGTTCCAAAGCTTTAACAGGATCAAAACTGCAAATCATCACCAAAATTCATAAAGTCTCATTAATTAAGGTCCTAAAAAGACCTTTACAATTCCCCCTGCTCTCCTTGGAGGGGAATTCCAGCCTTGGAAACTGAATGTCATGGAAACAGCTTGAGCTCGTGGAAAAATAAATTCTCTCTGACAGAGGAGAAAATTTGAGGGCCCCAAGAGTGCAGGAACATAGAGTTTTGCCAGAGCAAACCAGATCTGCAATATATTAAGCCTGAATCATAGTACTGAGTCATTCTTCACACTGAAGGAAACCAGCTATTTCAACTTAGATCCTGAGGTCTCCCTGCTCAGATTTTACTCCAGCAATACTCTCACCGAGGATTACGTCTAATAGGTTTACACATGGACTTCAATTTCCATACTTGCCGCTCATAACCCTCCCCACCTGAGTAAGCAGGAGCTGGAATTCATTCAGTGAGCTATCAAAGCCTCCTCAAACGGGATGAAACAGAGGTGAATGTGTGGTTTCACATCTTATCCCAACCTGCTTAGTGTGGAAGTGTTCGAAGCCCTCAAACACAGCAGAGGGGAACAGAGGGAGAAGCGAAGCCAGGAGAAGTCTGTATTTCAGTGCTTTATCTGCCCACAGAGATCAGCCTATTATGTCTTGATTTTCTAGACCTTTATTTTTCCCCCCAACCCCCCTACTCTTAGGCTGTGAATTGTGTTTTCACAAAAGGATGTTGGCAGGCTGAAATGCAGCTTGCCAGCGTGGTTCCCTTTGACAGCAGCACAATGCTTGAATTAAATACCAGATGTAAGCTCAGCTCAGTCATTCCCCTCAACAGATTGGAGTGAAAGTGCTCATGTTGCTGGAAGCTGATTGCTTGACACCAACTTTTTGGTGCCTACTGATTGTACAGGGATCTCTGTTGGTTACCCTGGGTGGGTTTAGCCTTACAGAACTCACATATTTAAAATGTATAGGGATGAATGAATATACAGATGTATAGGCACACATATGTGTGATTGAGCATGCACATATGTGAATGTATTTAGTCAAGTTACCCTCTGAAGAGCAAGAAGCCTTCAGCTCATTCTGTAGAGTCTCTCCCCACTGTGTGTTTTCTGATATCTAACAGAAATTAAACCTCCTAACCTGTTCTTTCATCAGTTTCCTGTGCAGTTCTTGAAAATCAGCGGCTGAATTAATAGGGATCCTCTCTCTTTCTGCAGGATGTGCTGTAGATTAAGCACTGGGTCCAAGAATTACTGGAATCAAGACACTTGTCATCCATAAATTCACACCAGTAAGTCACCACACACCTACACAACTATTTTTGGTCAACTTCTTGCTACTCAGACCCTTCAGAAAGGGGAAATGTGGTTTAGGAAGCATCTTTCCTTACAGATATCCTGACTTAGTTTCAATAATCCAAGGACCTACTCTGTGCATTTCTCCCTAAGGGCAGTAAAACCAAGAAGGAGACATGGGGCTGCCCTAGAGCTCTGGCTCCATCGCTGATTTCAGGCAGTTAAATAGCTTTTAGCTGTCTTACAGTGTCAGTATTTACCTCTTCCCATGATCAAGAGTGAGCATTTTAATGTCTTTGTAGCTCTTCCAGGGCTACACCAGTCAGAGCGGCTAATTACTGTGCTCTTTAAAGCTGAGTAATTAAGCTGCAATTAAACTGACACCCAGAATACGGTCCTGGTCAAACTCAAACAGCGATTCATTCAGGTCACCTTGTCTAAATCAGCATCTCAGCCTCAGCCAAACAGGGAGAAAAGCAGGCAGGGGGGCTGGCTGGCACGAGGAAGCCGAGGAAACCCGCCAAGATCCAGCGTGGAAATGCAAGCTCCGCGATATCGGCCACCTCACAGCTACGTGTGAATCCCGGGATTAGCACTCTCTGCTCCAGCTGTCAAGTGAAGTCCAAGGAAGAGGCAGAGAGATCTATTAAAAGTGATTTCTGGAGTGTCACAGCTACCAGCGTCACTGCTACTGAGTACCGAGAGCCACAGCTATTAGCAAATTGTTGTGGGGATGCTCTGAGCTGTCTCGTACTGCTGTCAGGCATTCCCATGTCCATGGCTTAATGAAGACGTTGGAGACCTGCCGGGTTGTTCTGGTGTCTGAGTGTAATGAGAAGTGTCATTGGACTGTTCCAGAGCGGCCCCACTGCCTGGCAAATCACCATCCCAGTGTAATGATTAATAATTGATTGATTGATTGATTAAGGGGATGGCAAGGGACTGATCTGCAAGTCTTCCTCTTGTCAATGAGATTAACTCACAAAAGCAGCGTTTGATGCTACCTGGAGTGGACCTGTCGTCACCATCCTACTGGTCTACCTCCCCTACTGGGAATGAGGACTGGGATACCAGAATTCCTCTACTGGGAATCAGGATTGGGATATCAGAATCCCCATATGGGGAATCAGGATGGAAGCTGAGCTGAAGTAGTCAAGAGCCCTGCATGCACAGCACTTCTCCTGACTATTTAAGAGCCTGATTGAGTTGGCCTTGGGATTGAACCACTGACAGCAGAAACCCAATTCCAGCTGTTCCGATAAACTGACCCTTCATTGAAATCAGCGATTAAGGAAATCTGCCTCAGAGAGAGCCAAGAGCTGGGCCCAGAGCTGAGCCACACTGGTAGTTCAATAGGAAAGAGATTCAAAGGGAAGAAATAACCCAGGCAAAACCACAGCGATTTCTTCACGAATCCCAGGTCTATGAGGCAGAGCCACTCCAGTCAGGTCCAAGAAGCAATTCCGTAAGCACTCTGTCAGATCTAAGGACTAAGCAACAAAAATCCCCCCCAAATAATTAGGCTGTGTGACACTCGGTATGTGCCAGAGAGAAAGCAGGGAAAGTTCTCTGTGCTTGGATTGCAACAGCAGGAGAGAATTATTGGAAGGAGGAGGAATGTGCCCAGAAAAGCGGTTGAGTACAGCCAGCCAGGGGCTGAGCTGGAAACAGCCTGCAAACAGAAATAGAATTGGGTGAGAATTGGACAACACATCCTGAGTTTCAGCCTGAATACCAGACCTCTGGGCTTCAGGGCTCAGTTGCACTCAGAGATCATAGAATCCTATAATCATTATGAGTGGGAAGGGACCTAGAAAGATCATCCAGTCCAATCCCCCTGCCACAGCAGGATCACCCAGACCAACTCCAGGTGGGTTTCAAACATCACCAGAGAAGGAGAGACCACAAACCCCCTGGGCAACCCCCCCTCCAGCCCCCCGTCCCCCTCCCTGGGAAGAAGTTATAGAATCACAGAATCAGTCAGGGTTGGAAGGGACCACNCAGCTTTTCTGTAGCCCCCCTTGGATACTGGAGCCCACAAATCCTTCACTGAGTGTTGGTGGTAGCGTGTATATCTAACAACATCTCTCCTTCAGCGAGTCTTCTACAGAGCACAGCTGTTCCTGCAGCTAAACCCAACCAAGACACCCTTGTTAAACTGGGATGGGGAAACATCCCCTGCCCGGCTGCTGGGCGAGTGCTTTGCTCCTCCAGGTCTCTCTGTTCACCTCGAGGTACCAAATCAGAGCCTGTCTAGCCCTGTGCTGCAGCGTTGGGGTTCTACTCACCCAGAGGTGCTTCCAAAGCCAAGGGAAGCCCCACCATCACTCCATCGCTGGGTTGAGGAGCCACTCCTCTCTGACAGAGCCTGTTGCTTTCAGAAAATGCTTCGGATGATTCAGAAAATCCATCTTGGAGATAAGAGAGCGTGGTAAGCTGGCTACATTAGCTGGGATTTCCACAGGAATTAAGGGATCAGGCTCTCCGAATCCCTTAGGCTCCAGTGCAAACAACAGTCTTTGTACCTTGCATTTAACAGCTTAATGATGTCTCTCTTTTTTTTCTTGTCTTCAGCAAAAAACCCACCAGGTCTTATAAAAAAAACCCAGATATGAGAGGGAACAGCGTGTTTACCACCTCTGCAGAACTTCTACCATTCATTTCTTATTCATACCGCGCCGGGTAACCACAGCCCACATCGTCCCAGATTGGGTTTCGTTTATTCCCAAAGGGTTGTGTTTATTTAATTCTCTCCTTTTTTCCCCCCACATGCAGAGTATCTCCATCCCGTCACCTCCCAGCAGCAGATGTTCACTGAAACCTGATGATGTGGGTCACGGCAAGGATGGCTGCAACCTCATCGGTCACCATCCAAAGGAAGGGCTTTGCTTTGCTCAGGTTGCACATTCGTGGACAGGCTGGAGAGCTGGGCAGAGAGAGATGGAATGAGGGACAGCAAGGGGCAGGGGAGAGGCTGGCAGCTGGGCAAGAACAACCCCAGGGACCAGGAGAGGGGGGTGCTAGGACAAGGGGCACTGGGTGCCAGCTGGAGCAGAGGAGGTTCCCTCTCAATCTCAGCAGGACCTTCTTCCCAGGGAGGGTCCCAGAGCACTGGACCAGGCTGCCCAGGGGGGTTGTGGAGTCTCCTCTCCAAGGAGAGACGTTCCAGCCCCACCTGGCTGTGTTCCTGTGCCACTGGGTCTGGGTGATCCTGCTATGGCAGGGGGATTGGACTGGATGAGCTTTCCAGGTCCCTTCCCATCCCTGACACCCTGTGTTGTGTGATTCTGTGATCTGGTCCTGCAGTGGCCAACCCCTGCTGCATGGAGGATGCTCAGCCTTGGACTACTGAGCTTTATGTGAATCATGGATTTACTGAGGCTGAAAAAGACCCCTGAGATCATCAAATGCAGCCTATGACCTCAAAGTCTCCCGACATTTCCACTTGTCTTCACATTTCACTCTTTCAAGTGAGAACCAGACAGCCAGACAGCAACGAGGAGTCACCAGGAATCCGCCTGAACCTCTGGTTCCCTCTGGATTCCTCAATCAACGTGGTTGTTATTAATTCCATTGGTCCTTTGCTTCTCCATCCAGGATTGCCCGTATTTTTCCTCCCAGCATGGAATTTCAGGAACAATTAGTGGTGAATGATCCACTGGCTGCAGTAGGTGCTTGTAAAACCCAAGCTTGGAGAACCTGGAATCCACTCCTGATTTTCTTGCCAGGGTGAGGTTTAATAAGCTGAATTTCCTGGAAGTTTTCCTTTCCCACGCTCCCTGCTCCTGCAAGGGGATGGAACGGGCCAGGATCTGTTGAGGGAGTGAGGACAGGTCTGAAGGACATCACTGAGGCTGCAGTGTGCCATGCACAGGCATGAGGAGTCGGGCTGGAAACGATGGCAAGAGGTTGCTTGGAGTTTTGTGCTCTTAGAGTAGTCCTGTGTGCTCTGCAGAGATGCCCTGACTCCCTTAGAGCAGTCCTGTGTGCTCTGCAGAGATGCCCTGACTCCCTTAGAACAGTCCTGTGTGCTCTGCAGAGATGCCCTGACTCCCTCAGAGCAGTCCTGCCATGGGTAGCTGGCACCCTAATGAGCTCAGCAGGAGGGATTCTGTAGATGCACATCAGGCCGAGAAGACCTTGCCTCAGTTTCTCTGATGCTTTTGTCCTTGTCTTTCAAGTCTCTGCATTATCTCAGCCCTGTTTGCTGTACAGGGTTAATTCACCCTCCATTCTGTGAGCTACAGGAGCTGAGTGTGCTGTTATTTTGGAGACAGATGATGTTATGTGTTTGACATCCAACGGGGAACTGAACTCTGGTCTTCAGGCTTCCAGCTCTGGGTCTCAGCTATAAAACCTGCCCATCCCTCTCTCATTATTTCCTCTGCTTCGTGGCAGGCAGAGCCGAGGTGGTGAGGGCAAAGCCCAGGTATAAACAGCACAGGGGCTTCGCGCAGAGAGGTTATGGTCCAAGTCTGCAGGAACAGCAAGCAGATGGCTGCAGCAGACAGATGGGTGGAACAGGGTTTGCTGTGGTTGCTGTAATGTTTTATTCAGCCCATGGCAATTAGTATCTGACCTGAGCCTGATCCTGGGTCTTGGGCACAGCCAGCTGGGCTTCAGGTTCATTTGCACCAACCAGAGCAGCGAGGATCTGCCTGAAATGGCAAAGATGTGATGGGACAGCGAGAAAAACCCCAAATCCTTGGTGACCCCTGTGTTTCAGCATAAACAGGTCTAGAAAAACCACAGGATCCCAGAGTGACTGAGGCTGGCAGAGCCCTCTGAGCTCCTCTGGCTCAGCCCAGCACCCCAGTGGCCACCCCAGGGCACTCAGGGCCACAGCCAGGCTGTCTTTCAACACCTCCAGACACGGGGACTCCCCCACTGCCCTGGGCAGTCCAGTCCAGGCTCTGAGCACCCTTTCCCTGAGGAAGGGCTTCCTGACAGCCAACCTCACCCTCCCCTGGCAGCTTCAGGCCCTGCCCTCTCATCCTGGTGCTGGGTGCCTGGGAGAAGAGCCTGGCCCCCAGCTGACTGCGCCCTCCCTTCAGGGAGCTGGAGAGAGGGAGAAGGTCAGTCTGAAGTGTCCTCTTGGTTTGATCCTTTGAGTCATGAGTGTGGAAGGCAGAAGTCCAGAAACACTCTGCCCACAACCCTACAGCACCCCAGAGCAGGATCAGCTCCTGGCACAAAGGAGTTTGGTGCTGTCCTTCTCCCTGGCTGTTACTTGCCAGGTTCTTACCACCTCCCCGTGGGTAGAAAAACCACACAGTACTTAAAATACGTAAAGCCCAGCTCCCCCTCTCTCCCTCCCCAGCACAATCCCATGCACTACGGAAGGCTGGCTCTATATTTGTCTTTGCAGGAGCCTCGGATGGGAATTAATTGCCGCTCACTGCATCTATTAAGAGATCACTCTTTCAGATGGGGAAACAACGCTGGCGATTATTTAATTAGAAACCCAGTGCCAGACAGCAGGACAGGATGTGCCCTGGGCTAATAACCACAGCTTTCACAGCGCCCTGTTTGCATCAGGTCCCCTCAGGCAGACACACAAGAGGGCAGGACTTAGCATCAGGAGAAGATGGGGATGAGGGGAGACCTCCCTGCTCTCCACAGCTCCCTGAAGGGAGGGTGCAGTGAGGCAGGGGGTGGCCTCTTCTCCCCAGGGACTGGCGAGAGGAGCAGAGGAGCTGGGGTCAGGCTGTGCCAGGGGAGGGTCAGGCTGGATCTGAGAAGAAATCTCTTCCCAGAAGGAGTGGGGAGGCCTTGGAAGAGGCTGCCCAGGGAGGGGGTGGAGGCAGCATCCCTGGAGGATCTCAACCACCAGGCAGCCAGGGGGTTTGAGGAGCTGGGGTGCTGGTTGGGGGTTGTAGGGTGGACGGTTGGACTGGATGATCTGGAAGGGCTTTGGAAACCCTGCTGATTCTGTGATGCTGTGACACAGCTCCATGTCTTTCACTCCTCCATGAGCTACAGTCGCTTCCAGCTTCTGGGATGTCCACTCACACATTGAGATCGAATTTTACATGACCTCACCATCTCCGAGGGAGAACTGGGGGTGCCACATCATGTCCACCCCAACGATCATCAGGTCCTGGATACTTCTCAGTCCTCCAGAAGGCTCTGTAACCTCACTCCAAGTTGCTCCAGAGCTCAAGGCAGTTACTCCAGGCAAGGTTCTGAGAGCAACAGCAGTGCTCGGTGCAAGAGTGAGCGTGTGGAGAAGGGAGAGCTTCTCCTCTCTGGGAACAGCTTGTGTTCTGGAAGGTCAGGGGAAGATCGTTGTGCACCTGAGGAAAAGGGAGGTGGGTCATGCGTGGTGAAGCACAGTCTGGGACAGCTTTGCCTGCTACGAGCGAGTGGTGACGGGCAGACAGAGCTCTGATGCCTTCCTCCCGTGCTCCTGTCTGTAGACAGTGACGGTGACCTTCCTCCTGCAGCCATCAGCTCACCCTCCCTGAGCCCCACATCCCCTAAAACAGAGCTGTTTAGGGGAAATCCCTCCTCTAGCCTGATGGAGAGCAGAGCTGAGCCATGAGATCCCACTCTTCTTTCCACCCCTCATGGGATGCTCCCACAGGGGGGTGACACATCAGAGCCACCGTGGCTTCATCATCAGGGCAAAAAGGCCCCAAAGCCAAGTCTATAAATCCAGGAACAGGGGGATATGTTGCCACGCAACTTCTCCTTCCTCCTTCCTCCTTCCTCCTTCCTCCCCACCTCCTTGGATTGAAGGGCTCACACTGAAAAGAGGAGAGGTTTTTGGTGAGATACCCATTTCTGTTCAGTTCCTGCCAGCCCACCAGGAAACACCCAGCCTCTCACAGCCCTTCCCCTTCAGTTTTTGAAGGGGTGTCTTCAAATTCAGCTTCTCCTGCATCTCCAGAGCATCTCTGTCCTCTTTGGCAAAGGGATTTGTCATTGTTTCAGTTCTTGCTTCAACCCAAGGAAGGGAGAACAGCAGTGAATTCCAGGCTACTGCACAAAGAGGGAGGGAGGGGGGACATCTGCAGCAAAAACTAAGGGAAAATAAAGCAGGGATGACCAAAGTGATCACCTGGAGCGATCAGAACATCCTCTGAGAGAGCTGGACCCCCTCATCATCCCCCAAACCTGCTCAAGAGCATCAAATCAGGCAGCTGGGGTTTGTTGTATGAAGTGAAAAACTAAAGCTGCTCTTGGGTGAAGGAGGGTCCAGCTCAGATGTGTTTGAGTCTTTCTCCTCCTTGTGGGACTATGGGGTCAGGCAGAAGGGTGTTGGAGATTGATTCTGCAACAAACTGATGTCCAGCATCCTCTGCAAAGTGATGATGCTGGGATGAGGGCTGGACTTGGTGGTCCTGGAGGTCCTTCCCAGCTATTCCAGGATTCTATGAGTCTATGATTCTATGGTTCTATATTCAAGGCTCTGGGCAACCTGATGTCGATGAGGGTGTCCCTGCTCACTGCAGAGGGGTTGGACTAGATGGTGTTTGGAGGTCTCATCCAACCTGGGCCAGGCTGTGACTCTATGATTCTATGAGACAACAGCAACGTAAAACTTCCCTAATTCAGAAGTCGAGCCTAGAAAGAGTTGGTTAACTGATTGATTACTGATAAGGAGCAGCCAAGCTGGTGGGCAAAGAGATAGGAGAGAGCTGCCCTTGTGGAAGGGCTCTTCGCGTTCTGCATCTTCTCTTTATGTTTTACTGCTGGGGAGAGTCCTCCCTGCTCGCTGCCCGTGGGAAGGAACGCGCTGAGCAGGCACCGCTAGAGGCCACTGCTGTGATTCCACAGGAGAATCCTGCTGTAAGCTCCATCCCGCAGGAATTTTTGAATGAAGGGCTCAGGAGGTGCAGAGGATGGAGCCAACAAGAGGGATTATAGAAGCAAAGAATCCTTAGGGATGGGAAGGGACCTGGGAAGCTCCTCGAATCCTATTTCCTCTGTCCTGTCCCTGGTGGATTTCACCATCTCTCTCTTTCACCAAGCTTGTTCAGGAGAGCAAACCCATCAGTAGCACCCAGCCAAACCCCTCAGAACCCCAAGGCAGGGAGAGTAGAGCATCACCAGGGTGGTCCCATCTCCCCAGGCCTCTGAAGGGGACATGAAGGGACTAGATGGCCTCAGCTGCTTTCTCTCACAGGATAAAAAGTCACTTCACACTCAGAAAAGATTCCCTCCAGCAAATTGCTCTCCAGACACCCCTCAGCCCTCCCATGCAAGGGGTGCAGTGGGTTGTGTGTGTGTGTGCCATGC
This sequence comes from Upupa epops, assembly GCA_013397515.1. Taxonomy (NCBI): domain Eukaryota; kingdom Metazoa; phylum Chordata; class Aves; order Bucerotiformes; family Upupidae; genus Upupa; species Upupa epops. The sequence continues at coordinate 109,264 of VZRI01011206.1, read as the reverse complement.
CCAGTTACTCTCCCAGCACCAATTCAGAGCAGGTGATGCTGATCCTCATAAGCTGCAGCTCTTCTTGCCAGCTCCAAGTGACTTCTAGCCTGATGCTGCGGTGAGCAACAGGCAAATCCCAAGCCAGGCAGGATGAACCTGCCTCATCCTGGTTGAACTGGCAGCTGGAAGTGTCTCCTACCCCCACGGCAGTGCCCTTGTGCCCTCCTCCTCCACCTCAGAGCCTGCAGAAGCAAAGCATGAGCATGGCCCAGGCAGGATAAAGCAGCCTGATCCCTGAGGAAGCAGCAGTCTGGGCTCTGGGATGGGTTTTTTTGTAGATCAGCCACTAGAGGGGAACAAAGTTCTATAATAGCCCCTCCACTCGCCAGGAGCCCTGGATACCCTCCTGCAACCTGAGGGGGGTTGCAGTGCCCTCCTGGAGATGACTGATGGTGCCAGCAGCCTGGGAACACTTTTCCTTATCTCCAACAAGATAAAACCTCCATCAGTTTTATTAATTGCATCGATCAGGAGCAACAGGAGTTGTTCCCAGGGACTTTACTGAAGGCTGAAACCTGCCCCAGGTGAAGGATGAAGAGAGTACAACCTGGGGCACAGCTGTTCCCTCTCCATTGGGGTGTTGGTGATGCTCACGGGACGGAAAAGCATCAGAAAATAAAGCAACCTTTCACTGAGGGCTTTGGAAACCAAGCAGCAGATCAGGTTATCTTGGAATAATTGAGGTTGATCGAGTGGTGACGAGGCTGTTCGTTACGGAGACAGCGTTCCCTTGCAATAATCCGGAGGCGTTGGAGCTGAGCAGCTCTAATTACCATGATTTCAGAGGCAACAGACTTAAAAGAAGAGTAGAGGGGAGCTTGTAGTTCTCGCTGTCAGATGAGTTCTCCAAGGTGAAAAGGAAAGGGTTCAGAAAATGAGTTAGTGAGTTTATTAGTTTAGAGGAGAACTGTAAATTCTGTTAAAACAGAATAATAGTGCTGGGGAGCTCCCAGAGGGGTTGTGATGGGCAGGATCCCAGTAGGAATCTGGAGTTGGCAGGGATTTGATTGGTGGGATGGGAGCACTTGGGTCATGAAGGACAGCAAGGGGCAGGGGAGAGCCTGGCATCTGGGAGGAACAACCCCAGGGACCAGGAGAGGGTGGGCACTGACCTGGTGGAGAGCAGGGCAGGAGAGAGGGACCTGGGGGTCCCAGTGGCCAGCAGGGTGA
>VZRI01011206.1:84284-107960 GCA_013397515.1 Upupa epops | reverse complement strand
TGCTCAAGGACATCTGGTGCTAGGACAAGGGGCACTGGATGCCAGCTGGAACAGAGGAGGTTCCCTCTCCATCTCAGCAGGACCTTCTTCCCAGGGAGGGTCCCGGAGCACTGGAAGGGGCTGCCCAGGGGGGCTGTGGAGTCTCCTTCTCTGCAGACGTTCCAGCCCTGCCTGGCTGTGTTCCTGTGCCACTGGGTCTGGGTGATGCTGCTGTGGCAGGGGGATTGGACTGGCTGATCTTTAGAGGTCCCTTCCCATCCCTACTGATTCTATGAAGAGGAGGTGACTGCCATGGGTTTCTCATAGAGGCAGTTTGAAGATGATAGAGTCACAGAGGAGCTCACTTTGGGTCAGGAGGGAACAGTCTGGGTGTCCTTCTGGATTAGGACAGAACGGAAGAGCTTGTCTGAACATAAAGCTTATATAACAACCCAAAGAGATACTCACTTGTGGTTCTTTCCGGCTCTGGGTCATGGGAAACCTCTGCTTCTGGTAGCACAACTGCAGGACTGGAAGTAGGAGTGGATACAACCTGAATAGAATTCCAGGTTGGAAGGGACCTCAAGGATCCTTTAGTCCAACCTATCCAGCTAAAAATAGAGCTGAAATTTGCTGTCTCAGCAGCCTGTCCATCTGGTTCTTCAAAGTGTTCAACGTAGGGCAATCAACCCCTTCCCTTGCGAGATGATTCCACTGGTGAATTGTTCTCCTGGGGAAGGATTCCAATGGGAATCTCCCCAGGAGTAACTAAGACCCCATCCCCCCTTGTCTTTTCCACTGGACTCCTTGTAAAAAAGGAGTCAGCATCTTCTTGGCAGCCACCCTTTACATCCTGGGACGTGGGGATAGGGTCTCCCCTAAGCCTTCTCAGCTCAAGGCTGAGCATACCCAGCTCTCTCAGCCAGCCTTCACTTTCATATGGCACCAGACAAAACCACCCATCCCAAGAGACATTCCCTCCTTCCACCTTGTTGCAAACATTCCCTGTCCTCCTGCCAAGACAGGGCGACCTCCCGCGGGATCACCCCGAGGGATGAGGACACGGCACGTCTCGTCCCCAGCGGCGCTGGACGTGTTTGTCTGGGACACTGCATGTGAGTCACCGCCGAATTATGTTTCCCTAGAGGACTGGAAAATAGCTGGACATTAAATCTCGATCGAAATCAGCCAAGAGTTAATGTTTATCTTTTCTCCTAGCAGTGGGAAAAGTTCGAGCAAGCCGGCTAGATGCAGGGTGAAGTCGAACTCCCAAACTCTCTCTTAAATTAGCCCCGGCGGGGGCGTAAAAGCATCCTCAGGGACCACAGAGCTCTGCAGGAAATTATGCCAGCTCCACCAACTCGTGTTCATTATCGGTGTCGCTCACTCATGTCACCTCCACAATTATTTTAGGACCTGTCACCAGGAACGTTCTCCCACCAGCAAATGTTTCCAGCTCTAATGGGGAAGCTCAAGTTCGAAGCAAAAGTTACCTCTGCACCTACCTACTTCTTCGCGCTTGATGCTGCCTTTTCACTTCCCTGGGGAACTAAAAGCAGCTCCTGGAGGATCCTTGTGAGCTGCCCGTGTCTGGCAGCTCCTGGGAAGTGCTTGGGAGTGAGGGGGCTGGACAGAAAGGAGAGGAGGGATGGCTGGTCAAGGTTGGGCTCTGGGGAGTGGGCATGAGGTTAAGGTGGGAGCTGTGAGGTGAAAAGAGAGGACCACGAGCTCCAGAATTACAGGGAGATGAATGTTGGGCTCCTGTGGAGCTGTTAGCGAGGAAGGGAGGGGACAAAGAGGAGATAAACAAAGTCTACCCTGTTATAGGGCTGTTCCTGAGGGCTGATCAGCATCAACCTACTATCAGCATAGCACAGGTTTGAAGAGATCCCACAGATCTCTAAACCAGTTCCCTGATGGGAATTGGGATAACCTCCAGATGAGATGACGTTGCCCAGGGCTTCCCCTGGATGAGGGTCAAACTGCTCAGAGGAGGTGGACTTGATGATCTCAAAGGTCTTTTCTGGGCTTGATGATGCTATGATTCCTCAGCTTGCCTCTGCCTCATGCCAGGACCTCACCCTTCCCACTGGGACTAGTACTCCCTCATATCTACTTCATGCCAAGCTGCTGGCTGTACCTTCCTGTTGCCTGGAGAGGCTCTGGCACCTAGGAACATGGTCTGGTGATGACCTGGTAGTACTGAGTTAACAGCTGGACTTCATGATGCCACGATGCCATCTCCTAGCAGCCCTTCCTCACCCTCCAGCCCCCAGCAGTCCTACCAGCAGCCAGTGCTGAGTTTCTCAGCCACTTCTGCTCTGAAACAGCAGAGATTGAGGAAGATACTGGCTGCAGCCTGAGCTTGGATGTGGATAACCAGATGAGGAACCGCTGGAGGCCCCGGGAGTGAGCCGTGTGCTGGAAGGGAGCAGCTCTGATTAAGTGGATTATGCTGGAAATAAGCAGCAGACAAAGCACTGAAATGTTGACAAGAGCTGTGGTGATGAGGAGCAGCAGCAGTGATTAATAAGCTGCACTACTGCAACTAATCAGTGTTTGCAAGCACTTTGGACCTGGAAAGCATCTGTTGAGAACTGTTTGCTGTGAACATTCCATATGTGATGTTGACAAATCGTATCGATGGGAAAAGAGGCCAATAACTGGTGGCAGAGATGTTTTGACGATGGTTTCTTCATGTAGCCACAGCACACACTCATCATGGGCTGCAGGGTGTTACCCATCACTTGGATCACTGCTCCATGTGCATCAGGGTTTGGGCTCTTGCTGTGGCTTCAGCCCACAGACACCCAAACCTGCACAGGGTCCTAGGCTTGGCTGCAGGCAGGGTGGCTGTGGGGTATGTTGACCCACAGGAACCTCCCCATACATCAGCTGGAGCCAGGATCTCTGTTCTGTCTCCTCCATAGAATCACAGAATGGTTTAGGGTGGAAGGGACCTCAGAGCCCATCTCCTCCAACCCCCTGCCTTGGGCAGTGATGCTTCTCAACCAGACTTGGTTGCTCAAGCCTCATTCAACCTGGGCTTGAGCACCTCTAGGGAGGGGGCAGCCACAGCCTCTCTGGGTGATCAATTCCAGAGTTTCTCCACTTGAAGAACATCCTAAGCTCTAGCTGAAGATCTTGCTGAGATCTAGATCCACCAGCTCCCTCCTGTCCCATTCTCCACCCAGCAGACGACGTTCCCAGTTCAGCGTGAGCAGAGCACACAGACCACAGCCCGTTCTCCAATCAATTTTCATGCCAAGCTGAGCTGGAATTACATTTTCTGGAGAAGACCAGACAATCTCATTAGTGTTTAATCCAACAAACAAAATGCTTCTTCCTTGTGAGAAACCTCCCTCCTTCTCCCAAACATTTGTGGGGTAAAAAGCCCTTGGAGTCAACGCGACGGCCCCATCCTGCCACCACCAGCACAGCCACCCCAGCTCCTTCCCCAGACACCCTGTCCTGAGACAACAGGTGATAAACAAGTTCATGGAGAATATTTTCTTCCTCCAATTTCCCTCTTCTTTCCCTCCTCCCCGTCTCACCCTCCTGCCTTTCCTAGTGCAACACATGTCAGGCTTCATGTAACCAAAAGAATTCCCAACGTCAGGCAAATCATTTTTCCATCTGTGGGGTTGGTTTTTAGGGTGGTTGGAGGGGGGTTTTTTTTTCCCCCCTCTTCATTTTATATCTCTATTTTTTTTTTTGAACGGAAGTAGCATCTGCGAGGAGCTGGCTGTAACCGATAGGGCCAGGAGCTGAGCGCTTGGCTACCAGCAGCCCGGTGCCATCGTGGGCTGCTCCAGCTGTTGTTATGGAGAGGAGATGCATCGGTTCAGCTGACAGCTGCAGGCGCGTGGAGAGAAGGCAAGTTGGGTTGTTTCCCGTGGAGCAGTTGTCTTGCCCTTCCCAGAGCACCCTGCTGGGGTTTTCTAGTAACAGGCTGAGGCTGGAGATGATGACAAATAGGCACAAGTGTCTTCTTGATGTGGGTCAGGCTTTGCTTTTCCTCTTGTCCATCCCACGGGAGGTTGTGTACGAGCCTGGTTCACCTGGCTGGGAAACATTCGGAAGGGATGAGCTGCTCTGAGTTGTGGGAACTCACATCCGATGCTGAAGGAGTGGGGTGAGAGGTGGGAGTGAGTGCTGAGGGGAAAAAGGGCCTCCAGGTCCGGGGTCTGAAGTGTTTCTGTCAAAACCAGCTCTGAGCAGCAAGAATTCAGGACATTCCAGACTTTCCAAGGAGGTTTGAAGCTTCCCTGGGAAACTGTTAGAGATGGATTTCACCAGACAGCCCTGTCCCTTCCTCTTGCTGATGCTGAACCATCCAACGACTGCAAAGGAGAGGTGGTGGTGACCCACGCATCACCAGTTCTCCTAGCCTTATCCCTCTGTGGGTGGGTAGGAGCAGGCAGGGCTCTCTCCCATTGATAAATCTGATGACTACAGAAGATGAGCAGCACAGATGCGGGTTCATCACCTGCCCACATGTGCCAGCACTCGAGGAAGGGAAAGAAAAAGCCTAGTGGGGCCTCGAGCAAGACGTGCGTGCTGATAAGGGCAGGTTGATGAAGATAAAGCTGTAGGTATGGGCTGAAACCCCACCTACACAGTGTAGGGGCAACCGTAGTCTGACAGCCTTTCTGCTTGCCCTGCCCTGATGCCACCAGATCATCAAATCTAACTGGCTGGGATGCTCTTACCCTCATGGCTCAGCATTGGAGACATCGCCCTCCCAACCCAGAGCCCTGCATGTGAGCAGCATTCTCCATCCCCCTCCCCACGTTGCAGTCACAGCTCTGCCCTCCGTGTGGATGCCCGTGGGTGCCACCCCAGTTACACAACCCCGAGCCTTGGCAGCGGGTCCTTCGCCTTCGAAGGAGGCCCCGATTTCTCGTTAAATGCCTTGTGGAGGTGGAAATGCTCTACCCATTGCTTTCCTGCCCACGTTCCTCCTGTGAGATCCCACACACGTGGCAATCAAAGCTCGGAAGCCAGCCTGACTTTCTGAGCATCTCTCACTGCTTTGGTACCCATGGGGGGCTGTGGCAGGGGGATCCACAGCTCTCGGTCCCATCCTCTGTGCTGCTCTGGAGTTCCCAGGATATTGCAGCTATGGTGATGGTGGCAGATGGGTTGGTATCACTCACCACTGCTTCCAACCCTGCAACGTGGATGCAGAAGGAGTCTTCCTTCCTAGCAGAGGATCCTGAAGCAGAAACCCAGAATATTAGTTTTGGAGTGAGGGGGCAGGATAGAAAGGGGAAGTGGGATGGCTGCTCAAGGTTGGGCTCTGGGGAGTGGGCATGAGGTTAAGGTGGGAGCTGTGAGGTGAAAAGAGAGGACCACGAGCTCCAGAATTACAGGGAGATGAATGTTGGGCTCCTGTGGAGCTGCTAGTGAGGAAGGGAGAAGACAAAGAGGAGTCAACCTCCAGATGAGATGATGTTGCCCAGGGCTTCCCCTGGATGAGGGTCAAACTGCTCTGAGGAGATGGTATCACAGAAAGGATCTGGGGGTACCTTCTAGACATCCTCCAACCCCTGCCAGGGGCTGTCAGAGGGCTGGGGAAGGCTGTTCCCAAGGGCAGGGAATGAGAGGATGAGGGGTGCTGGTTTGAAGCTGGAAAAGGGCAGAGGGAGGCTGGATGGGAGGGGAAAGCTCTGGGATCTGAGGGTGGGGGATCCCTGGACCAGGCTGCTCCATCCCTGGAGCCATTCAAGCTCAGGCTGGCTGGGGCTCTGGGCACCCTGGGCTGGGGAGTGCTGGCCCTGCTGGGTGCAGGGGGGTTGGACTGGCTGCCCTGTGGACTGGCTGTGACTCTCTGATTCCTTACAAGCTAAAATACAGCCCGCATGGCTCCGAGGAAATGGAAGGAATCAGCGTTCCTCTATTTCCCTTTAACCAGGAGGCATTTTCAAGCATCCTTCTTTTATTAAATACCACGTGAGACCTTTTTTTTCCCCCCCAACCCTACATGAAAGGAAGGTGCTTTATTAGGTAAATATAATGAAATAACCATGTGTTGTTTCTCACTTCATGGCAAATGTTTCCACTTCCTGACGGTATTGATTCCAGATCGAAAAAATGCTGCTTTATCCCGTCCCCCCGGGACATCACAATCTGCTAAACTCAGCCTCAGAGCTGTGGGAAATTGCCTGTTCCATCCAGTCCCCCTGACTTGTTTCACACGATGCTTGTGGAGCCAAAAGGTTTCTCTCAAACACAACTGCTCCTTCCAGGACAACCTGGCTTCTCTTCAGATCCCCTGGGGTTTAGTTTGTGGGTGCCCTACTGCTTGCACGTCCGTGGAAAGAGGATTCCCAGCTTCCGTGGTGGAAATCAGTGGTGACATAATGTTTGGTAGCCAGAGTTTCCAAGGTGCTGGTGTTATCCTGGGGGAGAAGATGGAAACCAGAGAAGCCCCTTCGCTGTGGGGTCCTCTCTCCTTGCAGGCTGAAGATGCTGAGGCCGGATGGATGCTCTGGAGAGACTCTTGGAATTCACAACGTGGGATTACCACATCCTCTGCACGCAGGGAGAAGGGAATCACTCTTGAACCAGAAGAGGTCCAACCACTTGGGTCAGCCACAAGCATTCAGCTTCAGCTGAACCCACCCCACTGCCCCATCCTTTGAGAGAGGAGAAGGGAGAAAGTAAAATCCCCGTCCTATCATTCCTTGTGAATCTGCACGCACACAGGGGGTGGGGGGAAAGGAGGAGAAAGGAGTGCAGGGAGACAGATAACTGCACTGCTAACAGGATGGGAGGATGAGAGGGAGAGAGAGGGGGTGATCTGCTTCATCACGCTTCACTGAGTTCTACAACCCTGGTGCATCAGGTCTCTCTCTCTGCCTCCTGTGCATCAGGATCTAGGGTGGTGAACAGCAGTGGTGATGAGGGTAGAGCTTCTTACGATGAATCGTGGTGTCTAACCCAAACGACACAGTGCATCTGCTTTCTAGAGCCTAGAAATCCCACCTTAAATGGCTTTGGACCAGTAATTAGGAGGAAGTGGTTAGGAGGCAGATAGCACCTGGACACCTCTTATTGGCTCCTGAAGGGTCAGAGGTAGGATCTTGAGGGAGAAGGGGACAGGGAGAGGCTGACCTGCCCTGAGGAGGGATCTCACCCCACCTTTGAGAGACATGAGTCTCACTGAGTAAGGAAGAAAGGAGGGTGTGTGGAGTGTTATGGTACCTGCACCCTGCAAGACCCCATCCCTGACCCGTGGGAAGTCCTTTGGGGGGACGTTCTACCCCATCACACTAGCGCTGTGCCATGGAAACCACGCGGATCCTGTGCTGGTGGAGATGCTGAGCCTTAAAACCTTTGTGTCACCTATTGGACAAGGGAATTTCAGATGCTTTCCTTTTCCTTCATGAAAACCTCCAGGAAACCAAACGTTCACAGGGATTTGCACAAAGCTGGNGAGGGATCTCACCCCACCTTTGAGAGACATGAGTCTCACTGAGTAAGGAAGAAAGGAGGGTGTGTGGAGTGTTATGGTACCTGCACCCTGCAAGACCCCATCCCTGACCCGTGGGAAGTCCTTTGGGGGGACGTTCTACCCCATCACACTAGCGCTGTGCCATGGAAACCACGCGGATCCTGTGCTGGTGGAGATGCTGAGCCTTAAAACCTTTGTGTCACCTATTGGACAAGGGAATTTCAGATGCTTTCCTTTTCCTTCATGAAAACCTCCAGGAAACCAAACGTTCACAGGGATTTGCACAAAGCTGGTGGAACCATCAGGAAGGAGACCTTGTGATGGTGAGAATCTCAGTGCTTGATGATGGCTTCTGATCGAGAGCGACTGCCAAGAGCTTTGTTGTTTTGAGACACTCTGATCACAGAAGAGAGAATTTGGGGTGGCTCTGTACACTCACACACTGCAAAGTCACTGGGAAAACCGGGGGGGTGTCCAATACCTTCTACACCCAGAGCACAAGCCGGGAGAGTTTGGGCTCAGGAGGTCTCTTTGGTGCTGCAGCATCTCATACAGCAGGGAAATGAGGGACAAAGGGAAGGAGAGTCCTTCTCTCTTCCATCTCTGGGGCACAGAGGGAGGTGCCATGCAGGCATCTTCCCAGTCAGAGTAAGAGCTAATCTCAGCCACCTGCTGCTACCTGACACCTCTAACCTCTCAGGTACCTGCGTTGGTGCTGTGTGGGGAGACCCAGAGCCAACTGCAGGTGAAGGCCATGATGACTTAGGATATAAGAAGAGGTAAAACCCAGCTGCTGATCCTCACCAACCTCCACAGCAGGGGGTTGTGTGTCTGGCTCCTGCAGCCAAAGACCAAGGTATGGAAGGAGGTGGCTGCTTTGGGTGCCAGGGGGACCAAGTCTCCCTGAAGTACCTGTTGCTCCTCTGTATGGATTGCTCATCCTGCTGGACTACCTGCTGCAGCACTTTGGCTTCTTCTTCCTGACCTTGAAGAAACTTCAGGTGAGGAAGTGAGATGAAGAGGAACCAAGTTGGGCTGGGGAAAATCACAGGGATTCCTGCACAGCATCCCTTTGATGCCCTCCATGCCTTTAGGGTTTTCCTCTGGCTCTTGGGTTTGCTTCCAGGCACCAGCAGACCAACCAGGGGGTTGGTCTAGGCGATCCTGTTGGTGTTGGGTACCCCTGAGCCTTTCTTTGCAGTCACTGCTCACAGGTTCAGCCCATCACACTCTGATCCAAACCCTCTGCTGCAGGACATAACCCCCTAGCAGTTACTGCTCATTCCCTTCCTGTTGACCCCTCTAGCCCTGTTCAGACATTAGTTCTTCACCTCCTACATCAAACACTCTGGGACCCACTTCCTCCAGACACCAACCAGGAAAACCTTGGCACCGAGAGCCTCTTGCTCCTAAGATGAATTTTTTTTGGTGGTGGTTGTTGATTTTTAAGCAGTTTTAAGCTGTTGATTGATTTCTAAGGCTCCACGGCTCCTCAGCATCACCAAACATCTGATGATTTTATTTCAATTGCCTGGTTATTCATGGCCAACCTGCTTTTCCACTCACCCAAGCCTCTTTCGGTTATTGAAAAAACAAGATGCTGGATATGTTTATTTTATCTCTTTTCCCAGGAGAAGGAGTTTAATAATTTAGCAGCAGATATGAAACTGCTCCACCAGGAGCCATTTGTTTTGGGGGGGTGGGGGGGTGGAATGAGATGATGGTTTTCCTCTCTCTCCCAGATCCCCATCTATATGTAGGTATGGTTTGCTTTGGATCATATTCACCCTCCGAAGACTTGGTTTTGCTATTAAACTCTTTATTTCACTACAGATTATTCTACCATTCCTCTGTCTCTCTGCTCTTAGTCTGCTTTCAGTATGCAGCTGTCACCATAGCTTTTAGTAACCTGCTTTCTCTTGGTTCCCAGAAATGTTTTATATCCCCTTAGAAGAAGCCAATAAAGGTTTTCAGGTGCTTTTTAACCTGCCAAATGCAGCTCATCAAGAGATGCAGGGAAAGGAAGGGCAGGAAGCAACAGGGGCTTTGTCACGACTTATTTACTAACCCTGCATTGTGAGTTTATTACTTGCTTGGGCTCCTCAGGAGCTTTGCTTTCCAATCTAGGAGAAGCAGCACCTGTACTCTCGTAGTGACCGACGAGTCCAGTGTCACCAAGTGCAGGATGCCTGTGCCCACGTGCAACCAGAAAGGGAGCCCTATAGCCCCTGAGAAGAGAATCACAGGATTACTGAGGCTGGAGAGGACCTCTGAGGACATCAAGTCGAGGTGATGACCTGACACCACCCCACCAACCAGCCAGACCAGGGCACTAAGGGCCACAGCCAGCCTTTGCTTAAGGGATGGCGACTGCACTCCTAGGCTGGGGACTGTCAAAGCCCTGATGAGTATTTCCCACTAATTTTAGAGGTTTAACAGCCTCTGAAATCACCAAGATCTCCCAAAGATCTCCTCTCACAAGACCTGTCAAGGCTGGGTATCTTGCCAGCCTTGGCGTCTCTGTCAGAGAGGGCTGAAGCTGACTGAGTTACTGCCACAGAGGCAGACAGACGGGCGCATTCATGCAGCCACACAGGCTCCTTTCACCAGCCAGGTGAGGGAAAACACATTCCAAACCCTACAAACCCTCACGCTCTGCTTTTCCCTAGGATCCTGCACCGCAGGTCCCACCCTGTTCCCTAACTAGGGATCCACTACTATAGATCCCCCCTCCCCTCGCATCCTCTTGATGGGGGGAAAAAGAGGGATGAAATGGGATGAGCAGCAGGTTCTGTCACTGCTAACTCCTGCAGCATCACTGCTGGCAAAGCTGCTCCATGTTCTGACTGAATGGAAACTCCTCTTTAGAGCAGAGGGTTGGAACGGGGTTATAATTCACGGCTCTAGTTTGTTTTTAATGGTTCTGGTGGCTTCGCCCTCCCTCCTCGGTTGTGTTGTAATGTGCAGCACGTCATAACATGAAGCAAAGGACGCTGTTGTGATAATTCCTCGAGCAGCCCTAGCGAAACGCTCTCCAGATGTGTTGCTGGCTTTCTGCAAGGGGGAATGCCTTGTGCCTGTCACCACAGGAATAGGGAAATGAAGAAAAAGACTGAAAAACAAAAAAAGGGGGGTTATTTCTCCCACCCCCTGCTTGGCTGTGGGTTTTAAATGAAGAGGGCCACTGCTTTGGGGCCAGCAGATGAAAACCAGCACACCCAGCCTATCCAGCATCCTGGTGAGGATGGATTCAGAAGAGTTTATTTGAGGAAGGAAAAAGAAAGGGGGGAGAGAAAGGGAAAGGAGTCAAAGAGAATATATCCAAGCTTAGGAATCGGGAGCAGAAATCTGAGCCTTGTTCCTTGTAAGCTTGGATAATCTGAGTCAAAACCCACATGAATCAACTCAAGCTGGGTCCAGGCTGCTGTTGTGTGCACACATGGAGCCGCTCTGCCTTTACTCCCTTTTACATCACTTTAATGGCTGCTGCTTGGTTGGGAACCATAGGGAACCCACTTTTCCCCTGCTCCTGCTCACGAGGAGGGTGGAAGCTGTTTAGGTTTCATAATAATTGGACTTTCACACCCCAAGTGATTTCAAAGCGCTGTGTGAGCGGTCTCCTTGAGGCTGCCGGGGGAGGAAGGTGGAAGTCAGCATCATTATCCTCCTTGTACAAAGTAGAGTGAAACCCAGACGCGAGTGATCTGTGCTTTGCCCAGGGCCACACAACACGTCGATGTCGATGGCAGAGATGGGATTAGTGCTAAGGAGCTGCTGGCTCTCGGCCCGGCATCAGGGTTCCGTCCACTGGCTTCCCCCGGGATGGAAATGCATTTGTGCGTGAGCGAAAAGACGGGAGAAAGGGAGGGGAGGGCAAGATGTGCAGGAAATAGGCTCTGGAATGAGGAGCACAGGGGTGTTTTTGAGCCAAAAGGATGGGCTGAGAGAACTCGGAGGTGTTTCAGATGTCCTGTGTTGCAGGCAGAGCTGATGCTGATGCTTGGCTGGAGGGGATGAGCTTTTCCAAGGCAGGGGTGGGTGGGTTGGTTGGTTCCTTTCTGGCTGCTCCCCTTCATATAAGAATGGGTTGAGCTTGGAAACAGAGGGAGCAGCAGGTCTCTGCTAACAGAACTTGTCCGGACAGAGATGGATGAGGGAGCGCTGACCCTGCCTGCTCTGCTGGCAGGGGAGCAGTGACAAGCAGCTGGTAGTTGCAACTCCCTCCCCCGAAACAGCTGGATCTGAGGGAGGACATCTGGCTGCAGTCTGGGTGGTTTGCGAGAAACAGCATCCACTGAGTCACCAAAGACAGTGAACCTGGGTCTTCGGGATGTGGAACATGAGACACCTTGTGCTGGCTACGGGAACAGGGCTGTGGGGTGGTGCTGGGGATGGACTGGGCCTCCCACAGCGCAGAGGTGGGAGGAATAACTATGTTCAGGGGTTATGCACTCTGAACCCTACCCCAGTGCCTGGGGACCATGACGGATCAGAGCCGCATGTGAACCCTATAAATCCAGAGGCTTGCATGGACACTGCACAGCCTTTGAATGTACTAGGGTCAACGAGCAAAACTGGTGATGTAACAGGTGGAGAAAAGCTGTTCAGGCTCTCCAGATCTTCCTTGTGGCTGCCAGCCCCAGCTTGGTTAAACCACTGGAGGCTGCTGAAACGCCAAGAGCTCCTTTTGCCCCATGGGGATGGGGATCTGCCAACCTTGCATCTCAACACCAGCTGTAGCTGTGCTCAGAGCCTCAGGGTACAGGGTCCATCCAGCAAAGCATCTGAAGACCCCAGTGCCAGGAGTTTTCCAGCCTCTCCTGATGGCAGTTGCCTGTTGAACAACCCATTTGCAGCCACTCCCGTTGAGTTTTCCCTACTCCAGAGCCAGATTCCCAGAGCAACATTGCAACACAGTGCTCATGAAAATTCTCCTCTAACATCAGACACCATAAAACCCAATTAGTGGCCATCTCTGCGGGTGCTTCAGCTGGGAGGAAAATTTAAGTCAGAGTTGGCAACCCCCTTGGACATCAAAAGAAGAGCAAGAAACCAGCGCAGGAAACCAAGCTTCACTAGCTCTGGTCTTCAGGGTTGTTCCTTCCTAAGATCATAGAACACACCCTTGGGGTGTCCCCATCCACACTGGTTATAGGATGAAGTCCAGCTCTGTTTCCATCAGAGTTTTACGTGGTTTGCATCTAACTGCTGAGCTGTCTTTGACAGAAACCCAATGTTCCTGCTTTGGGGCACCTTCAGCCTTTCATCCCATGTGTGACCACATGGGCCCACGGGTGACTAGCAACTACTCAACCTCTTTGAGGACCCAAGAGACACAACTCTATTTCCAAAGCCAGCTATGGGGCCAGACCCACCATCCTCTCCAAAACCAGTGTCAAGATCCATCCCTAGAGGGTTGGACTAGTTGACCTTTAGAGGTCCCTTCCAACCCAATCATTCTATGACTCTATTTATCACCTACAGGCAGAGTCTGTTCTCGTTGGGTACCCACCACGTGAGCTATCTGGACCCGTGCAGCTCTGGGGAGTCGACTTCTCTTCTCCTGCCTTTGGCTGGAAGTTCATCTCAGTTCATAACAGCCGTGTTTTACCTTTGTTCTGCTTCCCTCCGCGTAAGCCCGTTGCCTAGAGGGAGAAGCTCTTCTTGAAAGCGCAGGAAACCTGGGCTAGATTCCCGTTCCCTCGCTCCTCCAACGACTTGAAAAGGAGCAGGAGTGGGGTTTTCCAGCCGCATGCGTGTCGCGTTCGTGCATCTCGTTAACGCAGCATGGCAGGGAACTCGCTCTCCAAGCCTCATTACCTTTTGTCTCCCCTTCCAGGAACGGCACAGCCGCTTGCCAGACCATGGTATGCAACGCTCCCCCCTCAAACAAAAAAAACCCACCCCCCCTTTAAAGAATTTCAACTTTGCACGAGGCGTTTTAAGCAACCCCAGCTGCCAATTCCACATGAGACAACCTGAAGATAAATGGATGGTTGTAATCATCCAGTGTGTGTGTGAGGGGTGGGTGGGGGGCTGCTGAGGGAAAGAACCACCATTCAGGTAAACCAGCTTATTAAATGTATTTATTAAATATATTCCATTTACCCGTGCGTGCCCCCCGGGTGACTGCACTGCAGGGTTCACCCGTGTCTGTCCACACTTTCTCACCGTAGCCGCTTGGGCTCTGCTCAACGCTGCAATTAGCTTGATTTATATTAAACGTTGGTTAATGTATGAAACGGGGCTCCCTCTCGGCCTCTCTGCGAAGCCTGAAGGGTCCTGACAGGAATCAACCGTAACTAATAGGAGAGGAAAACGGTCCAGCGGCTGGGGGAAGCTGGGCTCTGCTCCTTGTGATGATGCAGATGGTCTTAAAGCTTGAGGTTGTCGATCTTAAAGGTCTCTTCCAGCTAAAAAAAGATCCTTGGATTCTGTTTTGGATGCCCTTTTCCAATGTCAGGTTGGATGGGGCTCTGGGATACCTGGTTTAGTGAGAGGTGTTGCTGCCCGTGGGCAGGGTATGGGGACTAGGTGACCTCTGAGATCCCTTCCAACCTGACCGTGCTCTGATTTTTATGAGAAATTAAAGAAAACCTTAAAATAAAATCAGCTCTGCTTGAGCAAACTCACAGCAGATGCCAGTGGGTGCTGCAGAGGAGAGGGAGATACCCTTTTCGGGTTGCCCTTCTGGCAGCGGAGCACTTGGCGCAAGACTTCAAGCAGGTAGAAATCACCTGGCGTGGGGATTTCATGGCAAACCCACCTCTCGGGCGAAAAGTTGGCTGTGTGGGGTGAATCTTTCTGAAGTGGGATTTGCTGCCGGGCAGGGGGCCAGCCCCAAACTGCTGGAGGAGCCCTCGGGGCCCACTTAACCCCCGCCTGGCACCCTGAGCTCTGAGCCCACGCTGCAGCTCAGCTTTGATACGGTCTCACACCCCTCAAACGTTGACACGGGGGCATCAAAAGAATCCCCCTGGGCCTGCAACACTCAGCCCTGCCCGCCTCTGCCTGCACTGCTGGCACCGCAGCCCATGCAGCTCGCTCCAGTGTCCTTCCTTGCTGGAGGGTCTGCTGGGAGATGGGTTTTCATAGGATCACAGGGTTGGAAGGGACCCTCAAAGGGCATCCAGTTCAACCCCCTGCACCAAGCAGGGCCAGCACTCCCCAGCCCAGGTTGCCCAGAGCCCCAGCCAGCCTGAGCTTGAATGGCTCCAGGGATGGAGCAGCCTGGTCCAGGGCTCCCCCACCCTCAGATCCCAGAGCTCTCTCCTCCTGTCCAGCCTCCCTCTGCCCTTTTCCAGCTTCAAACCAGGACCCCTTGTCCTGTCATTCCCTGCCCTTGGGAACAGCCTTCCACAGCCCTCTGACAGCCCCTTTCAGGGGTTGGAAGATCACTGGAAGGTCCCCCTGGATCCTTTTCTTCTTCAGGATGAACAACCCCAACTCTCTCAGCCTGTGCCCAGAGCAGAGGGGCCTCCACTGGATCTGCTCCAACAGCTCCTCATTCTTGTTTTGTGGGCTCCAGAGCTGGACTCAGGACTCCAGGTGAGGTCTCACGAGGTCAGAGCAGAGGGGCAGAATCCCCTCTCTCCATCTGCTGGCTGCACTTCTTTTCAAGCAGCCCAGGATGCAGTTGGCCTCCTGGGCTGTGAGTGCACACTGATAGCTCAAATCCAGCTCCAGTTGCACCCCCAGGTCTTCTTCCAGAGGGCTGTTCTCCAGCAGCTCTTCCCCCAGTCTGTATTGATACTGCTGGCTGCCTCAACCCTGATGTCAGAGCCTGCATTTGGCTTTGTTGAACCTTCACTTTGGGTCAGGACATCACCCTCCTCCCCGCTTGGTGAGCACCCTACAACAGCCACCCATGGGTTCTGCTGCCAGCAGGCTGATCTGGTGGGAGGTTTGCAGAAAACAAGAGCATCCACGGGGGAACCGAAGCGAGAGAATCCAGTGAGGAGAGTTTTACAGGCAAGGTTGATGGAAAAGGGGCTGCCACTGTCACCCAGCTGCAGCCATGACCTCACTTAACCGCACTTGGCCTCCTCTGAGCTGACACCTCATGGCACTTCTCCCACACTCGCTCAGTCAGTGTAGCTGAGCCATAACCCAAACTTACTGCAGCCAGACGAGCGGGAGATGAGAACAAGATCTTGTAGGACAGAAGCAAGGAGGATGCAAAAGTCACTCCTCTTGCCTTAAGACCTTGAGCTAATGGTGGGCCAGCTCCGGAGGGTGGCATTGACCCCGTGGATGGGACAAGCACATCCCGCAAAGCTTGGAGTCTCTCTCTCTTTGCCCTAATCCACACTGGATCAGCTGATTTCATTTCTAATTTCCTCACACATGTGCTGGAGCACAGCTGTGGAACATGAGCCCAGTCTGCAGAGGAAATCCTGAGATTTACACAGGCCCCAGTGGATTATAAAAACCTGGAAACGGGACAGATAACACTCATGTAACAGACCCGAAACATGCTGAGGAGAGAGGGGAGAAAAAGAGAGAGAAAGAGAGAGAGAGGAGAAGGAGGAGGGGGGGAAAAATCACAACAGATTAAAACCTGCTGTTCTCTGCAAAATGTTAGAGTGTCTTTCCCAACACTTTGAACTCCTGTGGTAAAACGTCGCAGGTAGCTGTCGTTTCCAAGGTGTCGTCTTGGGGAGGAGGATTCCTTCTCCTTCCTTTCTTTTTTAATTTCCTTTTAATGGATTTGCTAAAGGCGCAATAAAAGAGTCCTTAAAAGGGCTCGACCTGGAGGGGCTGCGGGCTTTTTGCCTGGTGAGGTTCTGTTCTAAACCCTGTGCAGCTTCCAGAGCTTCTGAGAACTTCTGAAGATCGAACAGGCTGCTGATGTTAAATGCACGAGGTAGTGGGAGTGAGAATTACATTTGCTTTGTTGTTGGGAGATGCTGCCTGTTCTATCCCAGCGGAACCAGTTGGATGCTGTGTGGGTGCAGCAGGGGACAGATAAATCTATCTCCCCAGCTTCTCTGTGCCCACAGAAAGCTCAGGGCTTAAGAGTTTGGCTTTGCTGTGGTCAGAAGATGACCCTGCTAGAACGGGTTTCATTCCTAGGTTGGATGCTTAGCTGGCCCTGGGACAGGTTGCCCAGGGAGGTGGTGGCATTGCCATCCCTGGAGGGGTTTAAAACTGAGTAGGTAGAGCACTTCTAGGCTAGGGGTGAGGAGCTAGGGAGATGCTGGGATGAAGGCTGCACTTGATGACCCTGGAGGTCGTTTCCAGCCATGATGATTCTATGATTTCACAGTGCTGGCTGTACCTGTGTCTCCTGTTTTTGTAGCCCAGTGCATATAGAAAATCATTTATGGCATCACAGGCTCTGTTGGGTTGGAAGGGACCTTCAAAGCTCATCCAGCCCAGCCCCTGCACCAAGCAGGGCCAGCACCCACCTGCCCAGGTTGCCCAGAGCCCCAGCCAGCCTGACTCTGAATGGCTCCAGGGATGTGGCCTCCACCGCCCTCTCTGGGCAGCCTGGTCCAGGGATCCCCCAGCCTCAGAGTCAACAACCTTTTCCAAACTGCAAAGCAGCCGTGGTCATCATCTCCAGTTCATGAGGAGATGCTTCTCCTGGCTCCTGTTTCTCTGTGTTTGCTCCTAGACCCTTCAATACCTTCAGCTAACGGCTGATCTGGTAGGGATGGCCACTGTCCTGGGGAGATGTTTTCATATCCCCCCCCCATCACTAGAGTACAGAGGACTTTTCCACATCTTTTCCAGTTGGCTACTGGCTTGGAGCTGCCATTTTTGGGCTCATCAAGGTCTCCAGCTGCACCAGTGCTGAGCTCAGCAGGATCAAAACCAGGCACCACGTCAGGCTGGTTGTTCTTAAGCTGTCAAATGTGATTTATTGCTTTCTCTCAGGATCAATGACTTAAGAATTTGGGTTGCTAAGCTGTGCTGGGTCACATCCATCGAGGCCACTTAGCAGGGCCAGAACCTCTTCTTTCAAGGCCTCTTCTTCCCCCGGGACTTTGTGTGAGTCTGGGTTCCGTTTTATCTTGAGCATCAAAAGAGTTTTGAGGAGGGGTCAGATAAAAGTTTGGGGGGTTTCCTCCCTCGCTTCTGTGAAGAGCTAAACCAAGATGGTTTGGGGTTTGCGAAAGCAAAAGCAGGTTGACTTGGATCTCAGATCTGATTTTATCTCAGTCACCCATCTTTCATGTGAATGTGGGGTTTCCAAACCAAAACCCAGCTAAGACTTTGGAAAAAAAAACAAACCTGAAATCCAGCCTCCTCCACACATTCCAGGCGGTTGCTGAGAAGAATTCTCCTCCAAGTTCATTTGAATCAAACTGTGACAAGAAGAAACCTCAGCTGACATCCACCTCCCCCTCCCAAAGGGGCAAATCCCATCCTGAGAGGGGCAGAAGGATGAACAGAGAAAGGCAGACTAGACCTGACTTGGTGTCTGCGCTCCAAGCCGGAGCTATTTAAATGCAAAGCAACGACTGCAGGCATCTCACGACCTTTAGCATCGCTTGGGACACTGTGAAATGGTGTCGCAAGTGTCATATGACAAGACAGAAGCAATGCTGGTCCACTGGGGCCGCCGAGAGAGTGGTTTGAGCCCTGGTGCTTTATGAGATGACAGAGAAGGTGTGAACGTGCAGGCTGTGTTGTCTGGAAAGACGATCACCTGAAGGACCTGGTAATGTCCTCCCAAGGGAACCTCCTCTCTCACGGATGGGGTTAATACCCTAGGATGCCTCCTACTACTGCAGGAAGCACAAATCTGGGGTGGATGGGAGACAGGGCAGTGCAGACTGCTCCGTTTTCAAAGGTGGGGTGGCAGCCTTTGCATCTTGAGCCTTTCTCTTCACATCCAGAAAGAACTGGGTCTTGGCAGAAGGTCGGTGACAGAGAGAAGGAAATCAGTCTCCACAGGTCAATTTTTCCACTGGTAATGCGATCCCACGAAAACCCCTAAAAGTCATTTCCATCCTCTCCCCCTGGAATCGCTCTCTCTCCTATTGGATCCAGCTCTTTAAAAAAAATCACTTCCCCAGGCAAAACTGGATTTCCTCCACTCTACCTTTGTAAAGAAGCCCCTTTTCTCATGCTTTGTCCAAGTTATCCATCCTGCTCTACGCATCAGCTCTCCTTCCCAAGGGTTTGGTGACATCAACTGTGACTTTTGACCGAGAATCAAAGTTTCCTGGGCGAGCGCTGAGCGTTTCCTTTCGCCTTCTGCAGTCCTCCCTCTCCAGTCAGGGGCCAAGTGAAACTCTGTGCAGCTCGGACACGTTTGCACAAAGGAGGTTTGCTTTGTTTTGTTTTGTTACCCTCTCTATCATTTATTTAGAGCACGTCACGGGCCAAGCTGAATGGGAAAGTAGGGTGAGTCAGATTCTGCACCGGTGCCTTCTGTTAGTGAGTTCAGCCTTTCAGAATTATACAGTGAATAACCCCGAGAGCAGAGATCCCTGCCACGGGCTGCAAAGTTGGGCACCTAAAGGAGTCCTCAGGGTCACATATGCACCACCCCTTCTTCTGGGCCCCTCAGTTCCAGAAGGACACAGAGCTGCTGGAGGGTGTCCAGCGTAGAGCAACGGAGAGGATGAAGGAAGGAGAGCAGCACCCTGATGAGGAGAGGCTGAGGGAGCTGGGGCTCTGGAGCTGGGAGAAGAGGAGGCTGAGGGGGAACCTCATTGCTGTCTCTCAGTCTGTGAGGGGTGGGTGTCAGGAGGATGGAGCCAGGCTCTGCTCAAGGACATCTGGTGCTAGGACAAGGGGCACTGGGTGCCAGCTGGAGCAGAGGAGGTTCCCTCTCAATCTCAGCAGGACCTTCTTCCCAGGGAGGGTCCCGGAGCCCTGGAAGGGGCTGCCCAGGGGGGCTGTGGAGTCTCCTTCTCTGCAGATATTCCAACCCCACCTGGCTGTGTTCCTGTGTGACTTGATCTGGGTGATGCTGCTGTGGCAGGGGGACTGGGCTGGATGATCTTTCCAGGTCCCTTCCCATCCCTAGTGACTCTATGATTCAACTGCTTCTTCAAGAAGCTCATGCTCTCCCCAGTGTTTGCTCTGATCAGAGCACACTGCAGTTGACAACACGCTGCACTTAAGTCCAAGAGAACCCCTTCAACCCCAAACCCAGCACAGCCCTGCATGCCCACAGCCATGCCCAGTGAAGGGCATCGTTCCCTACAGGCGGTGCCAAACGGCATCTGAGGAGCTGCACTTTGCCATCCATCCGAGGCGGATCGTAACGTGCCGTAGCAACCCGCTGGAAAAGCAAAGGCCCAGACTTGGGGATTTTATTGGCCCGTTAACTTGGACAAGGATCCTCTTCGGGGAGGATATTTCTCGAGACAGACAGTTTCGTCAAGTATTTTCCATCTGAGCCTGGGCCCCGCAAGAAACGGCAGCCTGAGCACGGAGATGCTGTTTGCTGATTGGTACCACGATCCTGTGAAAGTCAACCACGAGCCTGGTGAATTTTCCTCTTTAATTAGGTGTGAAAAGTCAACGGAGCCGTGTGGCTCTCGCAGGGGAACCGTAGGGAGGCTGTTCCACGGACAACTCCTTCCCACCCTGCTGTGCTGCAGACTTCAGCCCCGTACAATCGCCCTTTGAAAGCCAGGCCATGGTTACAGCCCAAGTTTTCCTTTCCCTGATGGCAAACTAGGGAGAGCCTGGAAATCCTGTAACCCCCTGAGAGCTGAGCAGTGCGTGGCTGCTTCCAGTCTTCAATAGGTTTCTCTGCCGAGGGGACTCAACCTCTAAAACCACTTCTGGGCTGTTTTTATTTCTCATTTCATTGCCTCTTTGCTGTCTGAGACCTCTGTGTGCAGGGTGAGATTTGTCCTACAGGGCTTGTGATGCAGCTGAGAGGATCACAGTCAGGTACTGTAGCGGCACAGGAGTCTGAGGTGATGGGTTATTCACTACTTCAGGGTTTCCAAAGAGCTGAAACCCTATTGAAATGACAAAATCAGGATGATGTGGGCTGTGTTTCCCAAGAGAAGGGGCACAGCACTGTATGTGGAGCCAGGTAACAGGACAAAGTCTTCTCGCTGGGGCTCCCTGTAGGGAATAACAGGATAAAATGATCCACACGTTGCCTTACTGGGGGGATTTCCAGGGTACCCCAGTGTTTGCACTGCTGAGCCTGAGATGCCTGGGTCCCTGTTCACCCAACACTGGGGAGCCCTTGGGTAGAGAGGTCTTCAATTCAGACAAAAGCACAAACTGAGGGGTTTTAAGGCAAATCAGAGTGATTTCACCCACGTTCCTTTTGGCCATGGACTGGCACAGCCAGCAAAGGGATCCGGCTCCCCATCATCAGCTCGGATTTTCAGACGTTCATTATTGCTTTATGAACTCAACCATCCGGGTTGTACAGAGCAAACGGAAAGGCTGAGGTGATGTAAGGTCTCCTGAGCAGCAGAAAGGAAGAGAAGGAGTGGCAGAAGGAGCATTTGGAGCAAGAGGAAAGAGGGATGAGAGGGGGAACTGGCCACCTCCGGCTGATGCACTGCAAAGGGAAGGGCTCTCACCCACTCTCGGACTGGTGAAAGGAGCAGAGAGGGTTTCTGTCAACAAAAAAACCCCATCT
This sequence comes from Upupa epops, assembly GCA_013397515.1. Taxonomy (NCBI): domain Eukaryota; kingdom Metazoa; phylum Chordata; class Aves; order Bucerotiformes; family Upupidae; genus Upupa; species Upupa epops. The sequence goes on along the minus strand of VZRI01011206.1, from coordinate 86,946 downwards.
GGAGCTGTGGGTTTGCACAGCACAACGGCTTTTGAGCCAGAACACTAATTAGCTGTGACCGTGCGAGGAGAGAGAGTGGGGAAAGGAGAGAAACTCAGTCACTGACACCGGATCATTTAAGACCCAACCACCAGTAAGAGATCTGCTGACTGGCTTGAGCAGTTGGCTCCAGCTAGAAACCTCAAATCTTAGGAGATTTCAGGTCTTAAACTGCATGAATATTCATCAAGGGTCATCCTTGCTCTACCAAGCATCTTGCTAGGTCAGGCAGTTGTGTCAGCAAGATTCAAACCCAATCAGGGTATCGTGATATCTTTCCCTACAAACTTTTCCTTGAGCTCAGACACCACCGGCTCCTCGCAGGGCGATAGGTGATGGTGAGAGCTCACCTTCCAGCAGTAGCTGATGTTTGAGCTCAAGTTTTAAGCAGCTGCCACTGTATGGGTGGGGAGAAGGAACAAAGCAGCAACGAAACATCAGCAACCTCATAAATCTACAGGAAACTTGGAGGTGGGAGGATTTCAAGCAGCAAAACGGCGTGGTGTGTGCAGGAGCTGGAACGAGAGCTGGCACTCGGACACGGAGGGTATTGGGTAGCACCTTCAAAATATAGAGTGACTCCAGTTGGAAAAGATCCTTGAGATCATCCACTCTAACCAACAGCCCTACTGTACCAAGGTCACCACTAGCCCAGGTCTTGAAGCATCGCTTCTAAACGATCCTTAAACTGCCAGGGCTTGCAGTTTCACCCAGGGACTACCACAGCAATGCCTGGTCCCCAAAGCGAGTGTTTGTTTCCCAGAAATACTCCCTGAACCACAGTGTAGGCCTCCTGCCAGGCGATGCAGAACCTCTTGCTGTCTTCAAGCTCCTGAGATATCTAGTTTGAAGCAAAAGAGAACCCCTCCAGCCGATGGATAGAGAGACTGGAGCCTCGGTCACATTCCTGGTGTAATCTGACTCGGATGGGTTGAGCCCTCCCTGCAGCTACCAACATCTGCCCTGGCAGATGAGTGAAGAACCACCAGAGAAATCTTTGATGAACTCGTGATAAAAAAGGAACCAGAAACTTCTCCTGACACATACCCCAAGAAATACACGGCTCAGCAGCCTCCAAACTGTGGTGCTGTGCCATCTGGGTGAGGATGGTGATGGGGAGGTGTGAGCACATCTGTAGCCTCAGCCCCCCAGCTAGGACCACCCCAGGGGGTGTGAGAGCAGTTGCTCTTGGCTCTCAGTTTTCCGTGCAGGAAATCACAGGCAGAAATATGATGCATCCAGCATACTGCGAGTCCAGCGTGTCCTGGACAAATGAGCTGCTCTCCGTGGCCGGGTGTGCAGGGTGGAGCTCTGCCCCAGTAGCCCCTTTTTCCCCTCTCCCACCTCCAGTGAAGCCGCTCGGTGATCAAACCCCGGCTCTTCACCAACACAATGAACTCAAACATTCCTCTTCCGGAGAGGATGTGGTCAGTCACCACACACATCTTCTGGGGCCCGACCACAGATCCGAGCAGTCTGGTCACACATCACATGTAATCTGAACAGCACACGTTCTGACACGCCGTTCAGACCTACCCCCGGCCTTGGGGGAGATTTCCCTTGTATCTCCATGATAATAAAGAGTGAGATTTGTTCAAAATATTGGTATCTGGGGAGAGAGGAAAAAAAGGCTTCAGCAGACTGTGAGTCATGCAAGAGCTCCCTGAACCTGAGATGTGGGTAAGTCATTAGGAAGGATGAACTCATCCCTGCTTGGAGGTGAGGAGCCAGGAGGTCTTCTCAAGCTGAAGCTCCCAAAGACTTCTCCAAGGAGACCTTTACCTGAGGATTCGTGCTGGCATCACACAGCAGATCCCACCCCATGCCAGGCTTCTCTGGCCAGGAGATGCTCTCAGACACTGCAGTGGACCCAAGGACCTGTCAAACAGCCATCATAGCAAGAGGTGAGGTCTAAAGCCACTGTTTCACCCTCCATGGCAGGACATCAGCCTGGGCACGATGTGATGATGAGTGGAGCTGACAGTTTCTCTCCCACTGACAGTATCTTGGGGACTATGAGCTCTAAGCTTCTCACATGTCCTCCCTCATACTCTGACCCGAATGCTCCTGTGAGTCCTGCAGCATCGTCTCTATGCTTTATCCAGCAACACTCTCTTGATTTCATTACAATAAGCTCCTTTCTTTATTGCAAACTTTGTCATGGGATAGGAAGTAATTATATATTTTAATAGATATAATATGAATATATAATAATATATTTTCCCAGCAAACACATGGGCATTTGGGTTGGTTTTTAGTGAAGCTTTCTCCAGCTGAGTGAGCTGTGCTTGCCCATTAACTGAAGGTTAGAGATCAACACGTTCATTCAACCAGCCTGCTGTTTCCCTGCTCAATACCTCCGGATGTCAATGAAAATCCAGTTGGTACCACACATAGGCTCCGTCTTGGAGCACAGAACACCAGTAACCAGCTCTTCCACAGAGATCATTACCTTGATGTTCAGACAAGCCCTTCCTTTCTGTCCTAATCCAGCAAGGACATCCAGGCTGTTCCCTCCTGACCCAAAGTGAGCTCCTCTGTGACTCTATCATCTTCAAACGGCTGCTATGAGAAACTCATGGCAGTTGCCTCCTCTTCATAGAATCATAGAATCAGTAGGGAT
>VZRI01011206.1:62050-72602 GCA_013397515.1 Upupa epops | reverse complement strand
TGGACTGGACTGCCCAGGGCAGTGGGGGAGTCCCCGTGTCTGGAGGTGTTGAAGGACAGCCTGGCTGTGGCCCTGAGTGTCCTGGGGTGGCTGCTGGGGTGCTGTTAGGTGCTGGGCTGGGCTGGAGGAGCTCAGAGGGCTCTGCCAGCCTCAGCCACTCTGTGATTCTGCCCTGTGATCCTGTGCTCCAGCAATGACAGGTGATGGGGTTTTGCTCGGTTACCTCACCTTACCCTCAGAGCTCTCACAGGACAACCCAGTCACCACCAGCTCAGCCAGGCAGTGCCCAAACTGTGCTTTCCAGGAAGGAAAAAGCCCTGCAGTCTGGGGTAGAAGGCAACACCCGGGTTTCTCCAGAGTTAACCAGTCAGGGAGAGCTGCAAAGAGCAGGAGGCATCCGAAAACACAACTCTCCTTAATGAGGGAGCCTTGACCAGCCTAGCTGGGGGGGTTCCAAGTATTTTCATTGTCTTGCTCCATTGGAATCAAAGCAGCCTGTGTTCCCAACATGCTGTCCAGGCAAAGCTGAGGAAAACCATCACCGGGAGGTTCTGGAGGCAGTTAACATCATCTCCTCTTGCTCAGCCAGCTCCGTGCTGCTGCACTTTGTCCTTCCCCAGCTCCCCGTGTGCCTTTTTGGAGAATTAATGCCCAAGGTCACGTCCACACCACAGCCACTTCCACATGAGGCAGCCTGGGCTAAGCCAACACATCCTGGTGCTGCAGTAAAAGTCTCCTGTGGTAGAGCAGAGCGGCGTAGCTCCAGCAACTGGGGAAACTGAGGCACGGCCCAGGGACGGGCACAGATACCAAAAAGGAGGAGGGGGGTGGTGTGGTCTCATTTTGCTGAGCCAGGACACTCCTTCACTCACACAGAGCCTCCTGCAAGTTGGACTGAGGGTAATAAATAACCTGGAACAGAGCAGGGGGGAAGCCAAGCGAAGCAAATCCCCTTTTCCTTACATCAGGGGACCCAGCAGGCAGCTCCCGAGGAGGGAGGAGAAGGGGTTAAAGTGATCTGTCCCGCCAGAGATCACAGAAGACCCCCCTTTGTCAACGTGGAGAGCCTGCCAGATATTGGGTTGAATAATTAAACAGCTACTTAACCCTCGGCCAGCGTGTCTCTGCTCCCCTCCCTTGCTCCTGACAGCCTGGACTTCAGTAGCCATGGCAACCATTTGGGCGCCAGCCTGTTGACTGAAGAATATGGAAATCACAAGGATTTCATTTTGCAGAGGCACTCACACACACACACAACCCCAACCACCCCAAAACCCCAGCCCGTTTGAGCCGGGGGCTGCGGCTTCGCTGCAGCTTTCAGCGAGGACTCCTCACGCTACCCCTACTCTCTCATTCAGATGTCAGTCGGCGGCTGAAGAAAATCGAAATCAAAGCCAAAAGGAGGGGGGGGAAAGAGGGGAAAAGGGCCGAAAGTTTATTTTAAAAAATAATCCATTAAATAAAGTCACCCTCTTGGCTTTGTAAAGTGGGATGGGTTAACTCTTGAGGTGCCAAGCTGGAGCGAGCTGCCGGCTGCTTCACCCTGGAGATGTTGTTGGTGCAGCCAGAGGAGCTGGGTGGTGGGATGGGTGGTGGGGAGTGCTGCAAGGGAAGAGCTCAGAGGACACAAGAAAGAGCCAAAGAGCGCTGTGAGAAACTTCAGGAGCTGGGAGGAGCTCGAAGAGCATCCAGGAAGGCTGAAGCAGAGGAGGCTGGTGGGGTCAGGGAGTCAAGGGGATGAATCAAAGACCAGAGACAGTCTGGTTGTGCAGAACAAGGAGCTCGGTCCCCAAAGTGGGGACCAAAAGTGGAGGCAAATGGAAGAGCCACAAGGCAGGACATGGAAAATCATCCCAGAGCTGCCTGCTGGGGAGACTGATTCATCCTTCACCCAGACTGGCCATCACAGAGCAGGGACAAGAAGATTGTGGTTTTCATCCCACCTCTTTACCTCGGTGACTGCTGCCTGGCAGGGAACTCCTGCAGGGGAACCTCTTCATGTGCAACAGCCAGGGCAGCCCTGACCTTGGGGTAAGGACCAAGGGGACCCACATCCCTGCTGTTATCCTGGTTTTCCCTCTGTACCCACTCGTGTCTCTCATCCTGAGCTAACGAAGCAGTGGCAGAAGTACAGGGGCATCAACCAGCCCCAGTTTGGCAGGATGCTGGTGCTGCAGAGCCCCAAGGGCTGACTCAACCTGTTCATGCTATTTTTGTTTGGTCTCTCTCGAATGGAGGTTGAAGCAGAGGGAAGAGGCTGGAATGCAGAAGCTGGAATTCAAAGCACACGGTACCCAAACTGTCCTCTGCATCCAGGTGCCCCCACCTTTCCACGTGCTCTCTCTTCTCCTGTTCTAGGCTATCATGAGGAAATAAGGCTGGAATTAGGCACTACCAAGGGGCAAAACACCCAGCCTCCTGCCTGGCCAGCAGGGAGGTGCCCAGCAGGACCCAACTTCCAAGCTGGAAACATCTGGGCTGGTGGGAAGAGCTCAGCTCTGCAGAAACCTTTGCTCTTCGGGTGATGCCAGCAGGCAGACAGCCCCTTCAGATGCAGGATCCAGCTTGGTGGGGCTGCTGGGTGCTACAGAATTACAGCAAATCACCCTTCTGGCGCTGTGGCTTCTCCCCAGTGGAGCCAGTGGGCAGCAGCTGACTGCACAAGCTGCCAAGGGAGCCAGAGGACAGAGTTAATGGGAGAGCTAAAGCTCATTTTTCTCATCCCTGGTAAATCCAGTCCTCAGTTAAAAGCTGTAACAGCTTGAACCAAAGAGCATAGGCTCTGCAGCTGCTGGCTGTGACAACTCGTGACCTCTGTGGATTGGCAAAGATGGAAGGCTCTTGTAACACTCACCCCGGGAGGCTGCTCTGGCTCCTTCGTGGGCTGAGCTCTTCACGTCTAGCCTGATGTCGGAGCTGAATTTTAAACGCTCAGTGTAAGGGTTCCCTGGGGCTTGGGGGTTCCTCTGAGGGGCAAGCAAATCGCATCCTTATTTAAAAAGACACTGCAGAAGGGATGAATTTCACCGGGCTGGGCTCCACCGCTGGGATGGAGGTTGATCCTCAGGAGCATCCGAGTGTCTTCCTCTGCTTCCAGCCACCCTGATGCTAAAGAAATCAGCTGGGGGAGAAGGTTTCCTCAGGAAAATTCAGACCCCATTTGTCTTTTGGAAGCAAGAAGAGCCCTCCTAGGACTAGCAGCGAGTGGTCCGAGGCCACTCAAGCAGAACTGGGCGTTAGTGGGTGCAACAGGAGTGGGGAAGAAGGCAGAACCTGTGTGGTGTTGAGTTTATCGATGACTTTCAGGCAGGGTGTGAAAAGGCAGCAGCAGCAGCAGCTCCTGCACCAGTAGATCTCATGTCAGCATCAGCTATTTCATTCGTGGGATGATGGAAGACCCTTAAGGCTCTCGGAGTCGGTTCTGGTCCATCGAACACATAAATTACCCAACATTTCAGAGCTGTCTGGATAAAGTCTGTGCAAATAGCCAGCTGGCTAGAGGACACTAATCCCACCCTGCAAAAGGTTCTCTCTTCTCAGCCATCTGCCTGGGTTACTGTCCATAACTACCTGTCAGCTAAGACGCAGTACTCCGGGGGGGGGGGCCTCACCAGAGGGGAGTAGAGGGGAAAAATCCCCTCCCTCAACCTGCAACGTGAACCAGTATGTAAGCAGAGAGCTCGGGCTGTGGAACGACATGAAAACCCCTTTGCCCACCTCTGCTCTCTCTGAGCACTGCGAGATGCTCGGGCTATCAGGTGGCAGAAGGAAGTGGCCGGTCCCGCTGCCTGTGCTGGGTCCCGTGTGGCTGAGCTGAGTTTATCGGGTAGGACCGTGCTGAGAAGCTGGTGGGTTGCAGATGCTGTGATTAACCTCAGTTCCCAGGGTGGAAAAAACTGCTTGGGAAACAGGCAGTGATTCCCAGCTGAGATTCCTGGAAGACGGGATGATTGTCCCTGCTCCAAAAGCTGGTATCGATAAGATAAATGAAAGAAGAGAGATGCCAGAGCAGCCCCCACACTCTGTGTTAGAGAAATGATCTCTAAAGCCTGGGGGTTCTGTTGCAGCTCAACGGGGTGAAGCGTAGTGACAGGGTGAGATGAGATACCGGAGGGACAGACCACCCAGACGACAGCTCGTGTCTTGGAAGGAGTTTAGCAGAGACAGCTATGAAATCCAGAGTCACTTCAGGAGGCTTCTGAATGCTAAATACAGAGGGTTGGGCTGGTTTGCAACCCTCTACCTCACTACCTGCTCTGTCCCCGGGGTTTGGTATCCGTGTTTCTCATAGCTCTGGGAAGGCACAGAGCTGCTCTTAGTGTTGGGATGGGAGGGAGCTGGCTGTAGGTGACCCAAGTCACTGTGACCAGGATAATGTGCACAGTCCCTCCAGAAACACAGCACCTCGTGTCAGCACAGAATCACAGGGTTGGAAGGGATCCCCACAGGTCATTCAGTCCAACAAGCTGGGGCATCTCTAACTGGAACAGATTGCCCAGAGCTCCAGCCAGCCTGAGCTTGAATGGCTCCAGGGATGGGACCTCCACCCCCTCTCCAGGCATCCTGGTCCAGGGATCCCCCTGCCTCAGATTCCAGACCTTTCTCCTCCTCTCCAGCCTCACTCTGCCTTCTTCCAGCTTCAGACCAGGACACCTCATCCTCTTATTCCTGCCCTCAGGAACAGCCTTCCCCAGCCCTCTAACAGCCCCTGGCAGGGGTTGGAAGGTCACTGGAAGGTCCCCCCAGAGCCTCCTCCTCTCCAGGCTGAACAACCCCAGCTCTCTCAGCCTGTCCCCAGAGCAGAGGGGCTCCAGATCCTCTGAGCACTTCTGTCATCTCCTCTGGACCTGCTCCAACAGCTCCTCATCCTTCTTGCATTCGAGGCTCCAGAGCTGGATGCAGGACTCCAGGTGAATGCTCCCCAGGTCAGAGCAGAGGGGCAGAATCTCCTGCCTTGATCTGCTGGCCACACTTCTTCTGATGCAGCCCCAGATGCAGAGGGTTATGAGAGGGTTATGAGAGGGTTATGAGGGGCTTCATTTCACAGTATGACTGCTCTTTCCAGCTGGGAAGCTGTTCCCTACTATGGATTGGGAGCTGCAGTCAGCTGGAGCCGCTCGCCCTGCAGAAGAAGGAGCTGCTGCACTCTGCTCCGTGGCCAAAGCCCCCCAAGGCCAACTTCAGCTGGCTAATCCTTGGAGCCTGTCAAACCTCGCTGGAGCCAAGCCGTGCCATGGTACGAGCCTCAAAGGCTCTGTTGCTGCCCAGGGAACAAGAGATCCTGTGACACAGATTAAATGGGGAGATCTGTGGGTTTTCATTCAGCTCCAGCCTGAATCGTCCTTTCTGCTTCTTGTTCCTTAAGAGTAGGGGAAGGGAAAAAAAACCCCAACCCACCCTGCAAAGATCTTTCAAAGGCTCCAGGAGCAGCTGTAATGAGCTGATAAGTTTATCACGAGTGGCAAAGGCTCTGGCTGCAGCCGGGTTAGTGTTTGACTCTGAGTTATCACTGCACCAACACCAGCTCCAATCGCCTTGGCTAGCAGCAGTTAAAACCACCCCATAGACCTGAAGAGCTTCAAGTGAGGTTTTACTGGGGCTTGCTGTGTGATATCACTCAGGTTTGCTGGGAGCACTGGAGTTTGGGGCAGAACAGGGAGCAGGACAGGGTACCAGTGATACAGGAGGCATCACCAGGACCAGGGTTTAGAGTCAGCCAGGCAAAGGGCATTCAGGAAACTCTTCTTCAGCATGCTGAAGACAATAGGGTCTTCTGTAGGAAGAAAGACTTTGGGAGCACAGGATCACTCAGTGTCCACACCAGATCCTTGACTTTTCAGAGGGATTTAGTCCAGAGAGGTTCACAGGGCACCCACTGCCCACATTCCCCACTCCAAGCACCTTATAGCACACAGAAACAGCATTGTGATGTGCAGGAGCATCACTGATGTCAACTTCCCTGCAAGGGGGAAATCTGCAGTGCTCCTTCTGATTTGAGAGGAGTCACTTCTACACCCTAAATCAGAGAGTTTGCTTAACCCAGAGCATGGAGCAGTGATCTAGCCACCAGGCATCCAGAGGATTTTAGTACCACCAGGTACCTACGTGCTCTGCTCAGCATCCTGCTTCAAATTCCCACTGTTTGTTTTACAAAAAGAATCCACACAAAAATCTCAAACCCAGAATTAATGATGCTAAAAGGGTCAGAAATCAACCCCTTCTTTTCCCCGTGGATGAGCTGCAAAACTCCTGAAGAATGGGATGAGCAGAACACAAAACTGATGGAGATAGATTGGAAGAAGCAGCTACTCATTCTCCTTTCACTTCTCTGTCACCAGGACACATCAGACAGTGGGGGTTATTAAAACAGAAGAGTGTCGTATCTTCAGGTTATTGGTTTTCAAGGTGTCCTCACACATTTACATAGAATCATAGGATCATAGGATCATAGGATCATAGGATCATAGATTCATAGGATCATAGGATCATAGGATCATAGAATCATATGGAATCATAGGATCATAGGATCATAGAATCATATAGAATCATAGGATCATAGGATCATGAGGGATTTCTTTCTTCAAGCTTACTCCTCTCAATTCTACTGCTGACTGAGAGCCCAAACCCCCTCTGATTTGCATAACATTGAGGAGGGCAAATTAAACAGAGCAAAAGTAGCCAGGAGTCTCCTCCTCCGAGCCAAGCAGGTATCTTCTGACCCCATGCCGGCCACACGAACAGGTTTCAGCTCCCCCTGTCAGGTTACAAGTACGAGGAGCATCACCTACACACGGTCCTCCTCCTCCTCCTCCTCCAGAACAGAGCGGCTCCTCGTTTCTCCCACACTTCCTACAGTCTGTGTTTTATGAAAGCAGAGAGCTGCTCTCTGGATACAAACCAGAGGCAATCGCCTCCCAGTCTTGAAAATCCCAATTCCTCGTAACCTGGCATCCATCCCACGCCACCTCATCCACAAACCAGGGCAAGCGCGGGCACCAGTTCCTGTTGCCTCTACTGAGGAAACCAGGATCGTTTGAGCCTTCATCCCATTCTCCCCATCCAGGAACCCACGAGACAGCAGTGGTGACTTTATCCTTTACTCATGGAGTAGCAAACAAGGAGCTCAGATGCGGCAGCAAGTAGATAAGAAATAAGCAGATGGATAGTGGTCCCTTCCCCAGAGCACCCAGGGTGTCTTTTCAGGGTCCCAGTAGCTGGTGTTTGATGGTGTGGTAAATCCAGTGATGGGATGTGTAGCTCTGTACCTAGACCAGAAACCTCGGTCTATGTGTGTGTGTGTATAAATACGAGTACCAGTGTGTCTCTCCACACACACACACGCACACACACACATTTATAGGCAGCAACCAGCAATTACCAGAGCAAACCCCCAAGGTCATGTATATAATCACATCAAATCCCCAAAGCAATACAGGGGAAACTGCCTCTGCTCCAGGGTTTTGCTGGGGGAAGCCAAGCAGTCAGCCGTGAAGCAGAAAGCCTCCCGTTCCCATGGCAAAGCTCCCATCCCACCCTCCAGCCAGCCCCTTCTCCTTGGTGCCACTGGGCACACAACCCAGCCCAGTCATCCTTGGGTGTCTCCTGGCTCCCATCTCCCACCCCAACTGCTCCAGGTCACTGTGGCTAAAGCATTTCCCTCCCTGCATAACCACCTCCTCCTGCAGAAGAGGGCAATTAAAAATCATGAAATTACCAGAAATGAAGGGGATGGGAGCTCCTTTCGGAAGCTGCAAGGCTGGAGCCTGAGGTTAGAGGGAGAGAGGAAGGGGTGGGATGGGGTGGGGGGGAAAAAGCACCTAATTATAAGTGTGCAGAGAGGAGTTTGCCTGTAGGAAATGGGAAGGGTTTGTGCTGGCGATGGCTGTGAGACAGGCAGTCTGAAAGGAGTTACTGCTCCACAGGGCAGCTCCCCACGTTGGAAATCATTCTTGCCTTCCTTCCTGGCCACTCTGCAGAGGACCCCGAATCACCCCCTGCCTAAGGAGCAGTGTGGATGCTCCTGCTCATAGAGTAGAGTGAGGAGGATGGATGGCAGGTTTGATGCTTCCTCTGGACACTCCAGAGGGAAAGAGACCAAAGGGATAGAGCTGGATGGGAAGGTTCCTCACCTATCTGACCTTGGGACTGCACAGTCCTCCTCTGTCCTGGTCCCAGGACCACATCCTTATCCCAAATGGAGCCTTGAGGCTGCGTCTGCAGCATCTCTGCAACTTCCACAGCATGGGAAACACAACTGTGGTGGAGCAGCACTTGCAGGGAACAATCATGGAATCGTTTCGGTTGGAAAAGACCCTTCAGCTCATGAAGTCCAACTGTCCCAAGGCTGAGCAGCACCTCCCCAAACTGCCTCTGCACCCAGCGGATGGAGCTCAAGGTTTGCAGCCATCTCAGGGCAACTTCCCAGCAACCTGATAGGACTGACAGCCCCTAATTAACCACTCAGAGGTCAGGTTGAGCTTGGAGCTAATTGGAGAAGACCCCACCTAATTAGGATTTGCTTTATTAGGGTACTTTTGCTTGAAAACATCTCCATGGAGCAGGAGAAACAGCTGCCGTTAGGCTCAGCCTGCATTTCCCCTCTCTCCTAAACACTGACTTCTCAGCAGAACTCAGCTCAGGGCTGCAAAAAACAAAACACCCCCCCTGCTCTTTAGGTTGGGACCCTTTTGCGTTCACTTTAGGGCTTAATTTCTTTTCGGTTGCCTGATGGTTTCTCTTTCTCCAAGCAGAAAGGAAATGGTTCCGCCAGCAGACGCCGCAACGATGAGCGGCGGAGGAAATGGCTCAACAGCTGGGGTTGGGGACGGTGTTTTTATGACCTCTGTCTTACTGGTATTCTCTTGCCATCGACTCCTCATTATTGCACTCGGATGCCTCTCCCCCTTCCATATGAAACTGCAATTATTAGCTCTGCCTGTGAATAAAAAGGGAGCCGGAGGGATGGGGAATCCCTGCAACCCCAAGTGGGAGCGAGGGGCTGAGCCCTCCCGGTTACCAGTAGAAAAGTCGTGGGGAACTGGAGCTCAGGGGTGAGCAGTGGGTTTGGGACAGTTGGGTTCAGGGTTGGACTGGATGATCTTAACGGGTTATTCAAACCTAAACTGTTTCTGTGATTCTCAACACCAACCTTGACCCTAACCAGGGGCTGTGCTGCAGGAAGCCCAGCTCTGGGGCTGAAACAGCCACCAATTTCATGCAGCAAGGTCTGGAGGGGGCACTCAGTCGATCCTTTTACTGCCCAAGCGGTGTCTGTGTTTCTCTAGCCAGCAGTGGGGGGGAAATCTGAGCCAGAGGCAACCTCAGCCTCATTTATCCCTTCAGACATGGGAAGAACCCCGCTACCTTGGGCACTGCCAGAGGAGAGAGCAGCTTTCCAGCTGCTTGTGGGGCTTTGGTCTCAGCTGGATGCTCCTCTGCATCTCAGCTGGAGCTCCTCTTTTAGCTCTTGTGCAACAAGTCCCAGAGGTAGATGGCAGCCCCTGGATGTTGTGTTGTTGGCCCCCACTGTTTAAGCTTCTAGACTAAGGACTTAGAATCCTAGAATCCTTAGGGATGGGCAGGGACCTCGGAAGATCATCCAGTCCAATCCCCCTGCCACAGCAGCATCACCCAGACCAAGTCACAAAACAGAACAGTGTCTGGGCTGTGTGTGATGTGTGATTTCACCAAGGGTTAACTCCGGGGAAGGAAACCGCATGCCAGAGGCCACTGATGGCAATGCAATCCTAGAAACAACAAAGCCAGACACATCTGCTGGAGGAAGAAGCTCTGCAAGCAGCATCACACGACAAACCGTATGCTGTTGTCATTGAGTGATGGAAAACACGGCTGGGGAGGGACCCGTGGAGGTCATCCCGTCCATCTGTCTGCCCTGGGCTGGAGCAGCAGCTCGACAGCAGAGCCTGGCAGCTGTGGTTCAATCCTGGTCTCAGAGACCTTCCAGGATGACAACTCTGCCTCAGCCCCAGGCAGTTTCTCCCAGAGCTTTAACTCCGATCAGTTAGAATCATTTCTCTAACTTCAAACTCCTTTGCTGCAGCGGAACCCACTGTTCCTGGACCTCTCCCCAGCGGGCACAGGATGGGAGGGCTGTTCCATGCCTCTGGAATCTCCCAAATGCTGGGTAACTTGGTTGTACAAAGGCATGAACTCTTGTAGGGCTCAGCAGGAGACTGGCTCAACAACCACTGTTATCATTGGCCTGCAGTTCATCCTTCGCTTGGTACTCATCCCCTTCAAGTGTCCTCCGGGGAGAGATTTTCAAGCTTGGAGCAACAGCCTGGAATCCCAGAGCCAAAGATCTTCAGGCACTGCATTCGCCTCACCCTCCATCCTCCTGCTCCCCACGCTGTGGTCCTGACCTCACGGGTCCTTTCGCATTTGCTCATCGCTTTATTCTTGCTGCCAGGGAGAGGGACCTGTTGGGGAGCAGCGGAGGAGAGAGGGACCTCGGGGTCCCAGTGGCCAGCAGGGTGATTCTGAGCCAGCAATGGGCTCTGGTGGCCAAGAGGGCCAACAGCATCCTGGGGGG
>VZRI01011206.1:36656-47717 GCA_013397515.1 Upupa epops | reverse complement strand
GAAAATCCAAAACCCCCCCCAAAAAAAAAAAAACCCACCCCGGCTTTATCGGGCTTAAAAGCTTTCCTGGAAGACGTTCAAAAAGTGCTGACTGGGCAAGATTAAACAGCGCAATGTTAAGTAAAAGATCTCTGCATGTGGTATTCTTTTATTCCCCCGGGTGATCAAGTTAAACTGCAATGCAGCCCTCAAGCCCTTCTTCTAAAACACTGTGAAGGGGGTTTGGAGGGGTGGGTTTTTTTTGGGGGGTAGGGGGGAGTTAGGGTTGGGTTGTTTCTCTTTGTGCAATAGGGAGAGGGGCTGGGGCTTTGCTGATGAGAATCTCCAAACAACTCCAGGGGAAAGCACAGGGGAGCTGAAGCCTCTACGATGGCTTCAAAAGAGATCAGGTGTTTGCAGAGCAAAGCGGCGACAAGAGAGGGCATCTGAGGAGCAGGCTGTGTCCAAACACAGCGCTCACACGCTGGGCAAGATCCTCCTGCAAGCCTGGCTGGGCTTGTGATCCCATGGCTCAAGAAGTGCCTGGCTGCATCAGGGCGTTAGGGGAAAACTGGTTTGGAGTGTGGGGGGCCAGCAAACCCAGCAGAAGATCCTTCTTTTGAGGGGCGTAAGGTGAGCAGGGCAACGCAAGCCCGATGGCAATGAGGGTGGCCACTGCATTGACTGCCCTGCCTGCCTCTGCCTGACAGCCAGCTGCTTTGGATTTAGGGTCCCAACAGCCATAACTGCAGGAGGTTCCTGCCTGCCTGGATGTGCCAAGGGGGTGCTCACCCTCCCTGCACCCAGGTCTGGGTCTCCAGCAGGCACCTGGAGACCTGTAGTGAACAGCCGGTGCCAGGGGGGTTCTACCAGCCGTGAGCATAACCCACCCCAGCCCAGCCATTGCGGTGGACACTGGGGAGACTGGGAATGGGGCAGAACTTCCACTCACCCACCCACCACCAGCAAGGAGCTCCGGTTTAGATTCCCCTGAAGCCGACAGGGAGAGGGGGAATCTCTTAATTTATGGCAACAGGTTTTCCGCTCCCTGGACGCAGTGAGAGGATCCCGATCCCCTGGCCAAGAGCTCCTTAAAAAATGCTTGGAAAAGAGAACTGTGGGGCTGTGGAAGGGAAACACTTAAGGTTTAAAAGGCACATTGGACTTCCAGGTCTGTCCAGATTGTCTCTGAAGAAATCCTCGGAGAGCTTGGATTACTCATTTTTAATAGGAACAGGAACCACCTGCCTGCAATCACCCCCAGAAACTGGTGGTAACTTCGCAGTGGAAGAGCAGCTTGAATGTTTTCTGCTCTAATGGTTGACCCACTGTGTGTTTTGGAGTCTTTTTCTTCTTCTAATTGAAACCACACTTTTCAGATGTGCTCTGGGCTCGCCTCTGGCTCTCTCAGCCTCCCCAGGAAGCAGGAACCTATCCCAGTCCCTGCCGAGGGTGCTCAGTGGTTTGAAGTGGGGGGGATTCGGGGTGAGCTGCAGGGCTTGTTGTGCCCGTACCAGCAAGGTAGAGCTGACAAAGGGCCAGGTTCACCCCCTGCATCACCACATCAAAGGATCCATCACACCTTCCCCACCTCTCCTGCTCACTGCCGATGAGTCTGCCCTTGGTACCCACCTGCCGGCTCCTCCGACCAGTGTCCTCACCCCTTTGAGCCCCTCCAAACAATGAGCTGCTTCTCCCTTCTGCCCAGATCCCTTCTCCTCCTTCCCCCAATCCCCTAATTTGATTTCAGAATGCATCTTGATCTCTTCCTCCAGTTGCTGAAAGCTTCCCAGGCTCAGATCATCCAGGCAGGAGCAAGGAGATCTCGTGTGCATCACACTCGTGAATCTCCCATGCAAGGACCCTGCAGGGAGAGGCCAATCCCCAACTGGGCACCTTCCTCACCCTCATCAGCTTCTGTTGCATCACTCAAACTGAATCTCAGAAAGCTGCCTGGGTTGTTTGGGGTTTTACACTTTATAAAAACTCCTTTCAAACCCCATTTTCTAGCAGCTGATTAAAGCATCAGAGAGCCAGTCACAGGGCTGGGGAAGGTGACCCAGAGAGCTTTCCGCTTTTCTCTCTGCAGATTTACCCAACCTCATCAACTTTCCCCAAAATCACTGACTAAGACCATGTTATCAGGGGTGTTCTGTTCTCTCTAGATCATCCCTCTTCTTCGGAGTGATGCTCATCACCCCAAATCAACCAGCTGGCAAAACCCAGCTCTCGGTGTGTTGAGCCAAACATCCAACATCAGGGGGGGTTGTTTTGTTGGGCTTTTCCCCCCCCTCTCCCCAGTGAAGTTTTAGCATCCTTGACCCCTCTGTGTGGATGAGTGTAGCTGTGGGTGTCTTAGCTGCCAGAATCGTCCTTTGTCCCATTGGGTTTCCATAGGGACTGAGCATTCCCTTCAATAAAGGGCTCCGAGCGAATGTAGCCTTCTCAGGGATATCACACAACCAGCCCTGCAAAAGCCTTTTATTAGGACATTCACCTCTGATGGGATAATTTTACCTATCAGATCACATAATCTCTTCCCCTGATGTTGAGCCAGGAAATGAAAAAAGACCAGCGGGGAGATTTTTGACTGGAGAGCCAGGCTGTGCTGTGATGACAGCCTTGATTACCTGCTCACAGCCATCCTAAAGGACGGGGACATCGAGCGAAGCCTGAAATTACAATGCACCAGCAGACAATGGCTTGGGCAAGAAAGAGAGCAGCGGGCAGACGCTTTTAGATCAAATTATCAGCGTTTAGACTATTCATCAATATTGGAGAGGGTTAGTTAAGCTGATGGAGCTCAGCAGGCTGGAAGGGAAAGCATCTTCCGTTGCTCCCTGTTCTCCCCGTCCACGCTAAGAGTGTTCGATGCAAACACAGGTGATTGAGGGGGAAAAGAAAACCCCAAACCCAAAGCCACAGAGGTTAAGAGGATTTAGGAGAAGAGGCTGGAGATTAGCACACAAGCAAAGTGAAACGTTAGCCTTGCTCTGCTTCCCGTGCTCTGACTTGTCACCGCAGATCCTTTTTCACGGGGTAACATAATCAGAGCCCAGCAGAAGGCTGCGCAGCCGGGTGGAAGGTGATTAACAAATACCTGGGTGGAAGAATAAACTGTTTCTACTCCAGAGGAATGGAGCTGAGGTTTCTGCTAAGCCCTTCGAGTGCAACTCATCAAGCCCTAGGAAACCAAAGCTGATGGAGAGTGGTCCTGCTGCTCTCTCTGCCTAGGGAAGGGGTAATGGAATGGCTACAGCATCATCTCCAGGAGCAAAGGAAGGGCTGAGTTAGTCCCAAGGGATCCCAAAGGAGGGATCAGCTTCTCCAGCATCCCCTATGACCGGTCTGCTCTTAAACCAGACAGACCCTGACAGGAGATCTCTAACGCCTCTTCGCTACCCTCCTCCCATAGCAGCTCTCAGCAAAGTTCAGCCTGAACCTCTTTTAGTGAAACTTAAGCCCTGTCTTCTCCATCGTGCATGTGGGGAACTGATCATCCCCTCCCTTTTGCTTTTGCAGCAGCGTTTTGAAGACTGTTCTCATCTGCTTTTCCAGTTCTCTCTTCAACACTCAGCCCTTCACTTTCTCCACGAGGCCGTTGATTCATGCTCAGCTCATGCCCTATCAAACCGTCAGGCTAGTTGCTAAAGAGCCTTGCTCTGTCTGGCTGCTTTTCATCCTTTCCAGTTGCCCACAGGCTGTTCCTGCAGTACCTCACACTGGTTCCTCAGTTCATCCTATTTTGGGGGTCAGCCTTGCTGAGAGCACTTTGAGTTCCCACCTGTAGCCCCTCCAATGCAAAGGTCACCTGATGGCTAAGGTATCCTGATGGATAATCAGTAGACTGAATAGCACCAGCCCTTAGGCACACTCTTATACCCATGGAATCCATCTTCCTCACCCAACTGAACCACCACTGGCTTCTCCTTCCACTCCTGGGTTCATAGACTCCTAGAATGGGTCAGGTTGAAAGGGACTTCAGAGATCACCCAGTTCCAACGCCCCACCAGACCAAGGTGCTCAAAGTCCCATCCCATCTGGCCTTGAACACTTCCNTCCAGGCTGAACAGCCCCAGCTCTCTCAGCCTGTCCCTGTAGCAGAGGTGCTCCAGCCCTCCCCTCATCCTCGTGGCCCTCCTCTGGTCATGTTCCAACAGCTCAATCTCCTTCCTGTGCTGGAGGCTCCAGAACTGGATGCAGGACTGCAGATGGGGTCTCAGGAGAGCAGAACAGTGGGGGAGGATCCCCTCCCTTGACCTACTGGTCCCGCTTCTCTCGGTGCAGCCCAGGATGTGGCTACAAGCGAACATTGCTGGCTCATGTGGAGCTTTTTGTCGACCAACACCCCAACGCTTCACACTCACCCCAACGCAGAGGGTGGCTTTGAAAGGCCAAACAGTACCGTCCTTTACCTCCACCAACACAGCCATGCAAGTCATCTGCCTCACGCTTGTCCTTCTGCCACTGCACCTGAACAATTCCCCTTTTGAAAGATAACAGCATTTCCCTTCCAGAACGTCAGGGGTTTGTTGGAAAACAGTGGCCGAGGCTAAAATGTCACCATTGTTCTCCCAAAATCACGCCTGGGCTTGTGGAAGGCATTAGCTGTGTCCACCGGGCTGCTCCTCAGAGCACTGCGAGCCCGAAGGCAAGGGCTGCCTCGTGTCCCCCCGGTTTTCACCCTAAATTGGTTTCTGTTTTCCATATGAAATGAATATTTCAGTCACAGAGTTTGTTCAGCTCCTCCACACACCCCGTTGGTCTAAACTAAAGTGCCAGGCTTTGTTCCTACCATGCGTGGAGGTCTCTCCAACGGCAGCGGGAGCCGTGGGATCCACGTCACCCACACCAAAAACCCCTAGAGGAGGAAGAGCTTTGGGGCATCACCAGGACTGAAGGCTGAGGGTGCCAAAAGGAGAAGTGTGGACAGTCCACCCCGATGGAGACGGGTCTGTTGACCCTGGGTGGAGCCCTGATCACACGCCGTGAGCACAAAGGCATGACCCCAAGTTGACAGGAACAGCACTCCATCCCAACTGCTGGTTCATGGCTTGGGCTTAGCGAGGAAAACCCTCTCCTTCCCGGGCAACCTCTATCTATTTATAGGACTTGCAGGGGTGGAAGACAGAGGCTGTCTTTGTGCTGCACTGGGGATGATAAGTTCTGGGAATTCCAACGTTCCCTTGCCCTACAAGTTCATTATTCACTTCATGTGGGGAAGCCAGGCAGGGCGAAGGCATGCGATCCACCGAAACTTCACCTCGGAGGGTATTTTCTAGCCAGAGCAGGAAGTTGCAGCTGGGTTGGTAACAAAGACATCTTCCCTTTGATTCCCCCCCTGCGCCGCTCCCTGCAGCCTCCGCTTGTTGCTCCAGCGCTGCTCTGCCATTTCACCTCGGCGAGAGAGGCTTCCCTGAGAATATTCCGACTTGAAAGAGCAGGAAAACCCACAAGGGACCTTATTCTCTTGCAGCCAGACAGAGCCTTTGTGATCGTGGGGTCTGGCTTCACACGGAACACAGGACATACCTTTCCACACTGAGTTTATAAACCCCCTGTGAGCTGCAGCAGGGCTTTGGGGGAAACTCCTGGGGTTCAAGTCTCCAAGCAGTGGAGAATCCACAGCAGTTGCCTACTGGGTCCTACCGGTGTCTGGAGCTTTCAGTTCCTGGAGAGGGGAAGGATGAAGGGTACCTCTTCAGTTGTCTGCATCAGGGATGGTTAAACCGGCTGATGGGCATGGGAGAGAGTCTCTGCTCCTGGAAGGATGAGGCTCATTGCTGCATCTTCTTCCTTGCAGCATTTGGAGCTAACTAATCCCTTTAAAAAACCAAGGTTGGAAAATTCTGGGGCTTCTGAAGGACCAGAATGAACCAGGAGGTATTTTTCATGCTGTTTTGGAAAGAGCCAGGGCACCTCTTTCAATGCCTGGATAGCAAACAGCCCACCTGGACACCACAGTCCCCTAACCCAACCCACAGTTTCCTCTCTCCCCCTCATTGCCCCTCCTTATGAATTAAGTAGCCCAGAGCTCAGGGTAGGGACCACCTTGCTGAGGAGATGCAGCAGCATTGCCAGAGGATGCACAGACACCACCACCCCACCCCACCACCCCCAAGTCTGGGCTATCACCTCCTTCCTCTGGAACATCTCAGAGCCCTGTGAGGAGGAGCACCGGGTGCTGAAAGGGTTAATTGGTGCTATCTGCTGGTTCCTGGTGGAGGTTGGAGCTTGTTTGCCAGTGACCAATTAATCAGACTGGCCACTTTCCCCCCCCTTCAGCATCTGGGCCCTGTTATGATCCCAACTGCAAATAAAGGCAGCAAGGAAGGAAACCAGAGGCTTCCAGATAACCCGACCCCATTCCCAGGCAGATCCCCCCCGTGTCAGGCCCGAGAGAGGCAGATCACCCCCTCTCCCAGGGGGGTTCAGAGTTCAGGCTCATTAGTGCAGGCTAAATGAGAGCTAATCAGGGAGGAAAGGCTGATGTCAGAGACCCCCTCACCCTGCCCTCATCCCACCGGGGAGGAGAAACCCTGGACTCCCACACGGCCTGCATGGCCATTAATTAGCTCATTGACGAGCCCGGGTCACGCTGCCCTGGCACTACCCTGACCCTGGCTGGGGGGGGGGTGCAGGTGTGGGGCTCACAGCCTTCCCCCCCATCCCCCAGATCCCACATTGCAATGTGGGAGGGGAAAGGCTTCTCCAGGGCTTGGTTGAAGGTGAAACCTGGTCTTTCTAGAAGCTGGGGGATTGGGTAGGGGCATGACATCCATTGTGACAGAACCCACTCCGACTGCTCTGGGCTTGGGGAGATGCCAGAGGATCAGAGCAGAGCTACAGCACCATCGTGTAGGAGTCCAGAGGGACCAAGCACCCCCTCCCCAACCAGGGAAAGGTCTCGTTGCTCTGAAAATCATTACGAAACGTTGGCTCAGTGAGCAGTTTGGGCCATAACAGCTTAATCCAAAAAGGGCTGCTAAAAGGCACGATTTCACCCCAGGCCAGCTGGGTCCGTGTGTTGCATTCGTCACGGTGCTATTGGATGGCAGAGGGAGGGGGTGATGCTGGGCAGGGGGTGCAGACGGATCTCCTAGACATCTGCCGTGCGACCCAGCCTGTTTGGAGCAGTCAAAATCCTGAATCCAGTGCTTCAGAGAGCAAGGATTTGGGATCTTCAACCCTGCTGGGGTTATACAGTCACCCCTAAGTCCATCACAACAGGGACTTAGGGTGTTGTCCTCACCTCCCAAGGTGAGGGGAGTCTCTGCAAACACCTTCTCAGCCCAGGAGAGCCCACAGGTGCAACCCAGTCGGTTGGAAACAGCCCAAATCCTTAATCTGCTGCCCAGAGCCAGGATTTGGAACCTTTAACCCCACTGTGCTTACAGAGCAACCCCTGTGCCCCTCACACCAGGGTCTCTGCAAACAGCATCTCAAGACTCAGGAGACCTCACCAAGTCCTGTGCCTGCACCCCTAGTTTCACCGTGGCTGGTGGGACCCCAAGCAGGTTGCCGTGCCAGACAAGCCTGGAGCCAAAGGAGCATCATCTGGCTGTTCCAAGCGCACAGAGGAAGGGCTGCCCCTGGCTGGGTGCAGATGTCCAACTGCACCCGCACATTCCAGGCTGAATTCAATTTTCTGCTCTTCACCCAGAGCCCTGGAGAGCAGCAGCTGCCTCAGACTGCACCTAAGACGCATATAAATAGAGGCATAATACCTTATTATAAAGGAATGCATGCCTAAGGAGGAGATCCTGTTACCTTCTGAGGAAGGGGGAGGAAGCAGAAGGCTGCACAGAGGAAGGAAAAGTAGGCTGACAGAGATCTACACTGTCTCACAGTAACGAGAAGCTGTCAAGACTTTAAAACAAACCCCATTAACCCCCTCCTCTTGCATTGCAGAGAAAGAAAGGGCCAAGCTATGGAATCACTAAGGTTGGAAAAGACCTCTGAGATCATCAGTCACCAGGAGGGTGCTGAGACACTGGAACAGGGTGCCCAGGGAGGTTGTGGCTGCCCCCCAGCTCCCTGGAAGTGTTCAAGGCCAGATGGGATGGAGCCTTGAGCACCCTGGGCTAGTGGGGGGTGTCCCTGCTCATGGAA
Organism: Upupa epops; assembly: GCA_013397515.1. Lineage (NCBI taxonomy): Eukaryota > Metazoa > Chordata > Aves > Bucerotiformes > Upupidae > Upupa > Upupa epops. The sequence continues at coordinate 39,626 of VZRI01011206.1, read as the reverse complement.
AAGGGGTTGGAACTGGGTGATCTTTGAGGTCCAGTCATTCTCTGAATCTATGAATCAAGTCCAACCATCAACTCAACCCCACACTAAACCCTGTCCCAAACTGCCAGACCTACAAGTGTTTCAGCCACGGAGGCTCCATCACCAAGTCCTGACACCTTGTAACTGGGAAGGATCCAAAACGTTGGGATGAGCCCTACGTCCCAACAATCACACGAGGTTCCACCAGCCCCTCTGTACAGGGAGGCAGGGGAAAAGAGATGAATGCTGGGAACAGCCACCTCGGCACTGCCAGACTCGAGGCTGGGGTGTAATTTGAGGGCTGAACATCACTTTGGGTGTAGGCGAGTGTCTGGTTCATCTGACATGACCCTGGGCATCCTAGCTTGGTAGGGTGTCCCATGGGATGAAGGAACCAGTATAGCACCCCATGCATGTTGGGTTGGAAGGGACCCCCACAGGGCATCCAGTCCAAACCCCTGCACCAAGCAGGGCCAGCACTCCCCAGCCCAGGTTGCCCAGAGCTTCAGCCAGCCTGAGCTTGAATGGCTCCAGGGGTGGGGTCTCTACTCTCTCTGGGCAGCCTGGTCCAGGGATCCCCCACCCTCAGGCAGGGCTGAGCTTTGCCAGCGCCTTGGTTTTGATGTCCCCAGCCAGGGACGTGGTGCAACACCTGCAGAACTGAGCAGAAAGGAGGGCAGTTGTAAGGCAGGGGAGGCTGGGATCCCCACCAGCAGCTCAGTGCACAGCTCTGCAGGTCTTGGGTTCAGGGGGTTTCTCTTAAGGGTGTTTGTTTTGCCAAGGGCTATCGTCTCCGCTCTGCACTTGCCCCCTCTCACGTTGTCTGAGCCCTGATGCTCCCCCTTACTTAGTGGGAATAGGGAGGTCAGGGCAGCTGCCACAGCGGGCGATGCCCTATTCCAGGGTGGTCCCACACAGACCCCAGGGCATCGCTCTGCTACCTCAGAGCAAAGAAAACACAATGGTGGAGCTTCTCCTGTGGAACAAGGACACAGAGCGGTGCCAGCGACCATGGAAACCCCAGGGGAAACAGAGGCAAGTCCTGTTCATGTGCAGCTCCTGGTGGCTGCAGTGGTTGGATTCCCACATGAAAGGGGACCTTCAGCTGGCACTGTGCACCCTGACAACCTCCCAGCCATGACCTTCCCTGGATGGGCTGTTTAGTAAAGCTGGGGAGAGTCAGCTGGGGGTCAGGCTCTTCTCCCAGGCACCCAGTGCCAGGATGAGAGGGCAGGGCCTGGAGCTGCCAGGGGAGGGTGAGGTTGGCTGTCAGGAAGCCCTTCCTGAGGGAAAGGGTGCTCAGAGCCTGGACTGGACTGCCCAGGGCAGTGGGGGAGTCCCCGTGTCTGGAGGGGTTGAAGGACAGCCTGGCTGTGGCCCTGAGTGCCCCGGGGAGGGAGCTGGGGTGCTGTTTGGTGCTGGGCTGGAGGAGCTCAGCCTCAATAACTCTTTGATTCTGGGAGTGTGAGCCTGTGAGACTGTCACCAGCAGAGTCACTCAAGTTTCCCGCAGTGAAGATGTAGCCCCCGGCTGCTGGAATCCAACGCTCCGAGCCTGGTTTGTTTTTGGGTTCTGTGAGAAGATTTATTTTGGGAAAGAAGTCAGGTTTCACAGGGAGGAGCCTTCCTTTTCGGGTGATTTGTGGCAATCATAATCCCACTCTAATTAGATGGCAGGGCATGTGTTGAAAGCACTGTGCACCTTTCCATCGGTTGGGGTTCACAGAGACTCTTGCTTGCCCTGCACGATTGTCTCCACATTAATCCTTGGAAGCCCAAAAGCTCAGATCACAGAGAGCAGCCAGAAATTCAACAACAGCAATAAAAAAGAAGTAAAAACCCATCACTTTTTATTCATTAATTCTCCTGATGTGGCCGGGTACTGAGCAGGTTCCGACTCCTGACGTGATGCTATGGCTCAACAATGTCCCAAGCTGTCTACTTCCATTGCATCAGCGATATCAGCTGTGTTGATCTGCTCTCAGAGAGTTTTAATTCTGTTTGCTCTTGGCTAAACTCCATTCCTAATCCTATTTTCACCTATTTCTATCCAATTTAATACAGCTTCTGTAAGTCAAAATTAATTACTCCATGTGCTCTCCCAGCCCCGTGGCCTTAAGGAATAAACCAGAGAAATCCCACCTCATCATTAACAGCCCCTGGTCCAGGGAAAAGGAGCTGGAGAAGGAAATCAGAACCCTTTGCTCATTTCTGCGAGGGTATCTCCCTCCTCCTCACGGCTCTCTCTTCGTTAAGTCTCCCCGTGCCCATTTGCTCCTTGCTCGTGGTGATACCCACAGAGGAACCCTGAGCTCCTGGGGAGGAGAAGCAAAGGCAGCGCCTGGGGGTCACCCTCTCCTTTTTGCTTCATCTACTCAGAACCCGTTTGTTTGCCTCCCATTTCCAGTATTAATTACTCCCCCAGTCCAACCTTCGCCAACGGGGCTCCCGAGGGGAGGAAGGATGGTTGTCTGGTCACACGCGTCTCATGTTTCTCCAGCCAGGCCTCCTGCTCTGTGACTCACCCCACCTAGAAGCTGGGTTTGTTCTTTGCGGAGAGGAATGAACTGAGATTCCTAAAGCATCTTGTGATGGAAAGCAGAATTTCTAGCAAGGTCTGATTCCTCCACCCCTGGGTTGTACTGAGAAGCTCTCCTGGATCTGCTGTGTAGGGCGAAGAAGAGTAAGGTCTTACCCTGTGGTGTAGGACAAGAAGATGCTTCTTCTTTTAATGATTAAATTAAATGTAATCATTATAATTTTAAAATTATAATGAATAATTGTCATTTTAATAGATTTATATTATTTAAATTAGATTTGATCCCTAAATATTACCTTTTATTAGTAAACATTAGAACGATTATTATTATATTTTATAGTCATAAATTAGACAATTTATATAATTATATATATTTTATTATGGGCATACATTATATAATTATATAATTTAAAT
>VZRI01011206.1:22033-35346 GCA_013397515.1 Upupa epops | reverse complement strand
ATGATTTCCCTACAACCTCCTGTTAATTTGTGTAAGCAAATTGAAAACGAAAGCCTTGCAAACCCAAAGGCGCCTCCCAACACTTCATCTCCATTGTCTGAGCGGCGCTGAATTCCTTTGAGCCTCAATGAATTGTCCCCGTTTCCATTTTCCAGTAATTAGCACGTCGGGAGGTGTCGGTCAGGAAGTTGTTTTAGGATTTACTTGCCACAAAAAGCCAGAAGAGAGAAACACGTGGAGAGCTACTAGGAGTTCCTAAGAGCCTGGGTCTTCTAGACTGTAATAACAGAGTGTTGGCAGTTTGTTAGCAGCGTTAGCCCTGCAGCTCGAGCAGATGAAGTTCACGGTGCGGAGCGGAGGGCTGGCCAACAAACCCTGTCGGTGAATAATGTCAAGGTTTCGTAAGTCCTTTTAATCCCCAGCAAGGTTTTTGGAAGCTATTTCTGCCAAAAAAAAAAGAAGAAGAAGAAGAAAAACAAGCAAAGCAACCCAAGCAAAACCCACAGAGGAAGAGAAAGACCTCGATTGACCCACCCCACACCACGGGAGCCAGTAGCTTGCTCGGCGGTAACGCATCTCCCGAGGGATGCAAAGGCCAAACCTCCTTGTTCTAATTCATCTGCTAACAGAGTCGTGTTCCTACGTAAGTGTTAAACTGCAGCAGGCACAAAGGTGCTCTTTCATTCGTGGAAGCCATCATCTTAAAGTAATTAACTGGGGATTAGTCAGCAGCGATGCCCAAACAAATGAGATACGGAAGGGCAAGAAATTGTATTCCTCTCTCGAACCTTGCGTTAGGTGGAGGGCTGCCAGAGCAAACAGCCACGAGAACAGAGCGTGATGGCTTTGGGATGCCGAAAGAAATGAGATTGGCAATTAGAGCTGGAGGGTTGTTTTCAAAACAGAGAATCTCAGGGGTGGGCAGTGCTCTGCCTGTGGCCGTCGCTGTCATCCTCTCTGCTGCCTCAGAGCTTGGGCTTTCGTTGCTCTCCAGGAGGGTGTTACCATGGGTTGTATGGGATTCTCTGCTGCTTCCACAGCTGTAAATCCAAGGCTGAGTCAACAGTATGGGCAGTGGTGAGAAGGAGTAGCCCCTCACAGAATCAGAGAGTCATTCTGGTTGGAAAAGACCTCCAAGCTCATCCAGTCCAACCCTGAACCCTACTGTCCCAACCCAGTGCTAAACCCTGTCCCTGGGCTCCAGATCTCTATGGCTGTGAAACACAGCTGGGGATGGCGATTGAACCCCCTCCCTGGGCAGCCTGAGGACCCTTTCCAGGGAGAAGTTTCTCCTCAGGGCCAACCTCACCTTCCCCTTGGGCAGCTTGAGGCCATTTCCACTTGTCCTGTCCTTTGTTCCTTGTGAGAAGAGGTCAACCCCCAACTCTCTACACCCCTCTTTCAGGCAGTAGCAGACAGCAAACCATGGTCTCCCTTCAGCCTCCTCCTCTTCAGACCAACCAGCCCCAGCCCCTCAGCTGCTGCTCTGGCAGGGCTTTTGCTAACAGTCTCCTCTTTTTCCTTCCGATAGCTGATGCAGAATTCAGGAAGCAAGTGGAGGAACTGAGGGTTTACTGGGAATGAAACTGCATCAGACATTGCCTGGGTTAGTTTTATCCCCCCACAGAGGGAGGAAGAGCAGGAGAACTGCTCAGGCACCATGTCCAAAGGTTGTTCACATCAGCTTCTTTGCAGACTAAAAGCCCTGATCTGGCTCTGCCCCGGTCTCTCCCCTATAACTATGAGCACAGTGCATAGAGCTGATGCTCCCAGCTCCCTGCAGGAGCTGCAGCACCCTAGGGAAATCAAGAGCCAACACAAAAATCCCAACCCCATTCTAATGAACTTCCAGAATGTTTTGGAACCCAACGGGGGGGGCCTCCAACCCCTCGTGTGTCTGTGCTGCTCCTGTTGCCGATGTCCTGATCCACATTAAATTTACTCCCTTGGGAACAGCAAGCAGTGCTGCTGCTCCTGAGCAACGTCACAACCCAGTGCCCCGGGGCTCTCCAGGCAGCTATAAATCCTCCGACCTCTGCCACCCGCCTGCTCAGCAGCCCCCGTAAATCCAACCCGTGCCAAGCAGCTCTGCTAAAGGACTAGTGGTTGCCTCTCGGACGTGGGGCTCGGCGTGCCGGCGGCACCGGGAACAAACCCACCTTCTTATACAGCCCCATATGGTGGAGGAGGAGGAGGAGGAGGCGAGCTGTATAACCTGAGAGCAGTAATTGAGTGAGTGAGTGCGTGTGTGTGTGTGAAGTCACTTTACAACCAGGCTCCACTAGGAAGCCAATAAAAAGGCCAAAACACAATTGCCGGGCTTTAATTAAGAAGGTAGCATTTAAATGAGGTGCATCATCTGTTTGTATTAAACGTGTTCAGTTTCATTCGTTATAGAGCACTTATTAAATAAATCAGCTTTATGGAGTCGGCTATGCTGGTGGCATGCAGGACACGAGTGAATGGAAGGAAGCTGGGTCTCTGGAATGTTCTTAGGTTTTTTCATTTTCCCAATCAACCGGGGCTCTGTCTGCGTGCGGCGACGCTGGGGAAAATTAATTCCAGTTAATTAAAGGTGTGAATGTAGAGCAGATCTGTTCAGCCGCCCTAAAACTCCGAGCAGACCTCTTGGTTCACAGCTCGGATGCTGTGCACTCAGCTCCGCTCGATTGGCTTGCCGTGTGATGTAAGACATTGAATTAAGGCCATTTGAAATATGAATGAACGTCTGCACCAGCCTTCCTCGGGGCTTAATTTGTCCCTTTCCTCTTCCTGAGCATCTCTGCACGGACCAGCGTTTGCAAGAGTCGTGAAGGTTGGATTGGCAGCCTCTCCTTTCCCGACTTCCAGCCTTGTTAGGAGTCACCAGAAGCCAGTGCCGGTGGTGGTAGACTCCCCTGGTTGGTCTCTGTGCCATGCTCTCTCCTCTCCCATCTTCGCTCTGCTGTGGAAAGGCACTGTTTCAGCTCACTGCTCTGGGAGAGCGACTGCAGAGCTATTAATACAGACCAGCTGGGAAGGAATTTTCCTGCAAACTTCGGCCCAGCTCCAGACCGCAAATCACTGGATGCAGCAGCTCCCGGGGCCAGGGCTCCAGTTCTCCACTGATACCCATCCCCGGGCTTTGGCTTCATCTCCATCACGCTTGGTTGGAATCCTCAGCCAGGGAGCTGAGAGACCCCCGGCTTGGATTCCTCCAGGGTTCTTAGGGATGCACATCCAGTGCCAGTGCATCCAAAGGCACCCCCAGCACCTGACACTCTGCAAAACACCATCCAGAGGCTGTTCCTCGCTCCCCTCCACCCCTGCTCACAGTCAGGTTGTACCTACTTACCTCATGGGTTCACCAGGATCCTTTGGGAGCCCCTCAGAACACCCCAGGTGAAGCAGTAGGGTCCAAAGCATCGAGCATCATTGTCCCGACGCCGGGTGGGAGCAGGACCCAGCGCCTCTGCCTCCCTGGGGTGTGGGGGGGTGGTGGTCTGCACACGCCAGAGCCCTTCCTGCATGAAAGAGCCCTTGTCCTCCCCGCTGCCGCCCAGCCAGACAGCCCCCTTGTCATCCCTTCGAGTCTTTGCGCCGCTTTTCCTGGGAGGAAAATGAAATTCCTGCCTTGGAATTGGCGCCGCGGTGCCAGAATGGCAGTGACCTCTGCAACCACACAAGATTTAGTGGTTGCTTTATTTCAGCTGTAATGAGGCTTTGTAAACCACTAAAAGCCAAATGTTTTCTCCTCCTTTAACTCTTGGTGGATCACGAGAAATAAATAACCCCACAGCCCGGTGCTGTCTGTGCAGGGATGGAGGATTCACTTAGAGCCATCTCGAGGCTGAAGTGGGTGAAACGGTGCCACTGGGAGCAGGTAGGTGCTGAGTGAGGAGCTGTTTGGGGAAATGAGCCCTCAGCTCCTTCCAGAGGGAGCAGCTGTGGCTGGTTGGGGGCACTGGGAATGGGGGCACTGGGAATGGGGGCACTGGGAAGAACTTGATCTTCATCCCCGCACCAAGAGCTGTGGGGAAATTGGATAGAATCTTAGAATCACAGGGCTGGAAGGGACCCCCAGGGGCATCCAGTCCAACCCCCCTGCGCCCAGCAGGGCCAGCACTCACCAGACCAGGTTGCCCAGAGCCCCAGCCAGCCTGAGCTTGAATGGCTCCAGGGATGGAGCAGCCTGGTCCAGGGCTCCCCCACCCTCAGATCCCAGCCCTTTCTCCTCCTGTCCAGCCTCCCTCTGCCCTTTTCCAGCCTCAAACCAGGACCCCTCGTCCTCTCGTTCCCTGCCCTTGGGAACAGCCTTCCCCAGCCCTCTGACAGCCCCTGGCAGGGGTTGGGAGGTCACTGTAAGGTTCCTTCCCATTAACACAGGGTCCTGGCTGCCATCTGACAGCTGATGTGACCTGCCTTGAGCACCAAAGACAGTCACAAGCTGATAAAAAGAGCTGAAATAATTATTAGAGGACAAAGATTTGAAAGCTCTGCTTTTTAAGGATGAAATACTCTAACCAGACTCTTTATTCCAGATCCTGCTTCACCACCCCAGAAAGCATTCGAGATGGTGATGACTGAAACTCACTGACATGCTTGGGCTTTAGGGGGAACCTCTTCAACCTCTGCTGCTGATAAAAAGGTGTTAAAGTCTGTCTTCTGTGCCTCGGAGCAAGCGTGCCCCTGTTTTCCACTCCCATAGCAGCGACCTCCAGCAGGAGGGCTGGGGAGTGACAGTGTCCCCAGAAGACAGATGATGCCACCACCATGGCACCACCACACCGCTGCCTCCAGGAGCAATGGGGCCACATGGGACTGTGCCTGGGCAACCCAATTAATTGGGAACAACAGGAAACATCTTCCTCCAGGTTTAATTTGCTGCATGACTGAGTACAGCCTGGTGATGATTCCATGTGAGACAGGAGCAGAGCCCCAGGCAGGGTGATGGAGCTGCATTATTGGAATGAGGGCTCTTCTCAAGATCCTCACCCCAGCAGGGCCATCCTGAGGTGCTGGGAGCCACGTGGCACCCAGTGACCAGGCTGATTACCAGTGAAGCCAGTGCATGGCATGGGGAGAAGGGCACCCAATGACCAGGGACCTGCTGCACCACGAGAAGGTCCTACTTCTACCTGCTGCTAGCAGAAACAGGCTGCTCATGGTGTGTGAGTATTAACTCATCAGGAAGGAACGTCTTCTGCTCTCCAGACAGCAGCACTGAGCTGTGCTCACTATTCCCCACCAAGAGGTGAACTCAGCTGCACGACCTCCCCTTTGCGGTGGAGATCAGCCTTTTGGAGTGGAGACACCAGGAGTCTGCAAAGGGTCAATTGAAAGTCAGGATCGCTGGTTTCAACCCCTGAGTAAACAACAACAAGGGAGTAATGAGCTTTCATGAGGAGAGCGATCCTCTCGTGCTTGGGGAAGATCAAGAGTTTCCATTAAATTCACCTCTTGGGGATTTTATGCCCAACCCTTCGCCCAAGCAGCAGCAGTACCACACAGCAACCTGTGGCTGGAAGGAGAGGTTGGTTTCAAAGTGTTGGAAGGATTCACCAGATTTTTCCAAGCATTCCAGCTCTTTGTTCAGCATTTTCTGGTGCCCTCATCGAGCTTGATAGTCTAGTTTTTGTTAGAACCATGACCTTTTCTAGTCTAACTCTCACACGCAGCTAAGCCTAACCATGCTGGCTGGCATCTCCCAAGCTGCTTGCTCCAACAACGATCTTGCGTCGGGAGGTTCCGCAGCTTTACAACCCATTGTACTGCACCGGTTCTATTTAAATAGATAAAGTCAGATTCTCACCTGCGCTGAGTTGGAGGGAAGTCAATTTATGCCATCAAAAGAGCTGGCCTAAGGTTTGCATTTCATCAAACAACCCTTTGATCTTCTCTGAGAGAAAAATAGAAGCACTCTGTGACCGGAGGGGGTTATGCCACACGATTTATCTCCTCCTGCCTCTTAATCTCTCAGGGTTGTCCCTTTTAACTGCTCCTGGTTGGAGAACCCCACGGTTGACTCTTTGGTCTGTATTGACCTATGGGAAACCCAGGGGATCACCCTCTCAGCTTGATCTGCAGGGCAAAGCTCTCGCTGGGTTATCCTCTACGAGAGGAGAAGACACCTACGCAGTGCAGACGTGGTTTAGGAAGGGCAGGAATGAATTCCACACCTGCACGGTGCATTGACCTCTCGGTGGTGCCCGGTGCCAGACAAGCTTCTGCTCTACATGGACCTGGTCTTATCTAATCCTGCTGCTCTCAGCTTCTCCTGTCATCTGCTCTTGCTACCAGGAAGAAAAATCTCTGCATCGATGGAGCTTCACACCTGACACCCAACAAAGGCTTTACTGTGTGATCCTTCTCACCTTTAGTCCTGCCCTTCACTTCCTTGTGTTCCCTCAGATGAACCCACCCCATCCCATCGAGCAGCCCTTCTGCAGCCAAACTCATTTCCTGTCCCTCTTCCCAACGCTGGTTCCCCTCCTTCTGGCCTTTGGGTTGAAGAAGAAGACGGGAAGGTTTCTGGAAAGTCACCTGGCCGCTTCTGTTGTGGAGGGGGCCAAGGAGCATCATCCGAGGAGGAGATTTTTCAGCTAGACTTCTGGCTTTTATACAGTTGTGTGAGTGTGAGATCAGTCTGAGCCACTGCAAAGGTCTGGATACTCTAACTAGGTCAATGCACAGTGACAGCATCGCTGGACCGCTGCCTCGGTGATACGTTATCTCACCAAGGACAAAGCCACGATGCCTTGGCGAGCCCTTGAGCTATCATCTAAACCTGATGGCTTCCTATCTCCACCAGCCAGGGCTGGATCTGAAACCCCAGGCAGTGAGGGATGCATTAGCTGTCTGCTTGATAGAACAGCTTCTTTTGGAGCCACAGAAATCCCCACGCTGAGCTTCGAGCGAGGAATTTAATCGAGTTGGGTCTCCCTCATCTTCAGGAGTGACTCAGCCCAACTGCTTGGGAGGGAAGTGTGAACAAGCAGCCACGAGCGATCGTGCCCGAAAGGAAGGGTTAGTCCTCACCCCTGTTAAGAAGAGCTTTGCAGAGCTCTGACGCAAGAGGATTTATAACCATTCCCAGCTATTGCCTCTGGTTTTCTCCTGAGGGAGGTTCTCCAGCTCCGGGTGCTGCTGTTAGACCATTGCTCCTGCTCTTTGCTGGATCCCTCAGCTCCAGCACAGCTCAGATCACCCGCCACAGCAGCAGGCATCAGTGAGCTCAGCCAGCAGTTGTGCAATGAGGTCTTAGAAACTCTGAGAGGTTAAACCATCCCTATAAACAGAAGAAAAGCTATAAAGCATTTCCATCCCTCCTCCTCACTCTGGGTGTCTCTGAGTCACGTTCTTTGCAGCCAGAGGGGGGAAAGCAGAGCTTTTCATTCAGACTCTCTGTGCTGGGATCCACTCGGCATTAGGAAGAGGACTGGTTCTCTTCTGCTTATACAGAGCCTACATGTGGACACATGAGGCTTCCCCTAGAGGTTCTGCTCATGAGGGTGGGAGATGGAGCTCCAGAAGCACTCATTTTGGGCATCTGACACTGATGCCAAGTGGCAGCCTTGCACTGAGGAAGGGGAGAGGAAGTCCCAATATAGGATGCGCCTATGTGCATCAGACCCAAGCAGCCCTGGTGGGTTCAGCAGGACCAGGTAGATGTGCAGGTACCTCCCAGCTGAACAACAGGTAGAGGAGTCAGGGACAAAGGGAGAAGGAAAGCAAAGTCCCAGAGCAAGGACAGGCAGGAGTTTAATCAATCTGGGGCTCTTTTGTCTTCAGGAGTGACTCAGGCCAACTGCTTGAGAGGAAAGTGTGAACAGGCATCCACAAGGGAATGTGCCCAAAATGTTTTGTCCTTACCCCTGTTCATTATCAATCCCTGAGGATTTATAACCATTCCCAACTGCTGCTTCTGGGTTCCTCTTGAGGCTCTCTCTTCCCTCGGAAGAGAGAATCATCAGAGTTGGAAAAGCTCTTCAAGATCATCCAGTCCAACCATCTGCTCTACAACCCCCAACCCCTACCCCAGCTCCTCAACCCCCCTGGCTGCCTGGTTGTTGAACCCCTCCAAGGACGCTGCCTCCACCCGCTCCCTGGGCAGCCTCTTCCAAGGCGTCCCCACAACAACTCACATTTACACCCCCTTTAATGAACGATGGTGATGTTGAAGCATCCTCAGAGCATCTCTCTCTACCCACCTCGGCCCGTGTCCCACACTCCTTTCAGCTAAAGCTGCTTCTCCAGAGAACAAAGCAGGTGAGGTCAGGCTCAGTTAATTCATCTGAACTAACTCTGACGAAAGCCTGGACTTTGTTTTGTCTAGGCAAGAGCAGGAACAGCCCCCGTCCACGGTGTGGGAGACCATGGCCAGGCACACACCTGGCACGGGACAGGCTGCGACAAACACAGGCGGGCAGTTACCACACCTCAAACCCACGGCAAGACCCAAGCAGCCAGGAGCTGGGGAGCTAAAGGAAGGAAAATCCATTGCAACCCTACTCTGAGGTAAAGCTGCACCCGGGAGGAAGGTGCCTGCCACTTGGCTGTGCAGCAAGCATCACGACAGAAGTCCCTGGCTTGTGAAGTTGTCAAACTGTAAAGTTAATGAGGTAGAAATGAGAGTCCGGTGCAGGCGTCTGAGCGTTGGAATTACTCCCCAACGGCTTCGCCCTCCTCTTATTGCAGCCTCTGCAAATGAAGTGACTAAGGGTCTCCTTGGGCTGGAGCCAAAATAAAACAACCCCCCAACCCAACCCAGCCCTTTGCAGCCTTGTTTTGCAGATTAATAAATGCGAAGCTGCCGGAGAAGGAGGAACATGTGGTTTCCAAGAACTAGACGAGCAGGAAAAGCAGACAGACATTACACTGCTCCGCTGGGCAGGCACCAGCAGCCCTCCAGCACGAATGGGAGCACGGTGCTGGTGTGAGACTGAGCAACAGGAGGCTGGGGGAGGCTGGGGGGGAACAGGGGCTGAGGTGTGAGATGGAAAAAGTTGGAGGGTTTAGGGCTTTGCTGCTAGAACTGAAACTGGGTGGATGTGGCTGGTGTTGAGGTCGCTGCAGTGAGTGCAGGGCTGGCACGGGGGCACAAGAGACACTGCTGGGTGAAGGAAGAGCTTCCCTGTTCTGACTGGTTGGGGGTGGCACCATACAAACCTTCTCTGTGAGTAGTGGGCTCCTCAGTTCCGGAAGGGATGCTGAAGGGAGGGGAGCATCTCCCTGATGAGAAAAGGCTGNGAGGCTGGGGGGGCACAGGGGCTGAGGTGTGAGATGGAAAAAGTTGGAGGGTTTGGGGCTTTGCTGCTGGAAGAGAAACTGAAACTGGGTGGATGTGGCTGGTGTTGAGGTCGCTGCAGTGAGTGCAGAGCTGGCACGGTGGCACAAGAGACACTGCTGGGTGAAGGAAGAGCTTCCCTGTTCTGACTGGTTGGGGGTGGCACCATACAAACCTTCTCTGTGAGTAGTGGGCTCCTCAGTTCCGGAAGGGATGCTGAAGGGAGGGGAGCATCTCCCTGATGAGAAAAGGCTGAGGGAACTGGGGTTCTTGAGCTGGGAAAGAAGGAGCCTGACGGGGGACCCCAGGGCTGTTGATCAAGATGGAAAGAGCAGGGGTCAGGAGGAAAGAGCCAGGCTCTGCTCAGGGGCACCCAATGCCAGGACAAGGGGCACCGGGTGCCAGCTGGAGCAGAGGAGGTTCCACATCCAGAGGAGAAGCAACTTCTTCCCAGGGAGGGTGCCAGAGCCCTGGCAGGGGCTGCCCAGGGGGGCTGTGGAGTCTCCTTCTCTGGAGCCGTTTCAACCCCCCCCAAATGTGTTCCCATGTCATTGGGTCTAGGGGCTCCTGCTGTGGCAGGAGGGTTGGACTGGATGATCTTTCAAGGTCCCTTCCAACTCCTGACAGTCTGTGATTCACAGGAACCCAAGGACAGCACAAGTAACCCCACAGGAGGAAACTCAAACAACAGACATTTGCTATGGAAAGGAGAGGGATGAATTGAGACATCTGCAAACAGCTTTGCTGGCTGAATAACTTGTGCATCCTTCTGGGAGCACCCCCAGCTGACCTGCAACACCATGGTGAGGTGTAGGAAGAATATTAATCGTAGAGAGGAAGAGGAAAGCTAATCCCACAGAGAGATTTGTGTCTAAGGCTGTGACTGTGAGGCTGTGTTTCTCCAAATCATAGAATCACTGAATCATCAGGGTCAGAAGAGACCTTCAAGATCATCAAATCCAACTGTCTGCCCTAACAATCCCCATCCCCTACCCCTGCTCCTCAAACACCCTGGCTGCCCGGTGGTTGAACCCCTCCAGGGATGCTGCCTCCACCCTGTCCCTGGGCAGCCTCTTCCAAGGCCTCCCTGCTCTTCCTATGAGGAAGTTTTTCCTCATATCCTATCTGAACCTCCTCAGTTTGCCTAGAGAAGTGGCCCCATCCCTGGAGCCATTCAAGGTCAGGCTGGCTGTGGCTCTGAGCAATCTGTTCTGGGGAGTGCTGGCCCTGCTTGGTGCAGGGGGGTTGGACTGGGTGCTCTTTGGGGGTCCCTTCCATCCCAACCCAGTCTAAGATGCTAAATGAATTCTTTCAACTAAACCCTGGCAGCCCTTCCTTACTGCTAAGGAGAGGAGGAGCCCTGCTGCAGAGCAGACACCCAAGAAACAGCATTTAGCAGGGGATGCAAGCACTTTCCAAGGGATGGGAAAGTCAGAAGGAGTGCTGGAAGGAGCCTTTCCCTGCTGTTAAGGCTGTAGGAGTGATGCAGTTGGGTTTATTCGAGGATTTGCCCCCATTTCTCTGTGTTCCCCATGCCAGAGGAACAGATTCACACGTCAGCCCTGACAACAGACACAAACCCAAGCCATGAGCGAACAGAGTGAGAACCAGCCAGAGCCTTCCTGCTAACATCTGCGCGCCCTGCGTTATCAGCACCATCGAGTTCTCTGTCCTTCAGGCTCCAATCCATCCCCAGCGCCTGTGATGCAGCAGCAGCTGCTCAGATCCCAAGCGGTATCCAGTGGGCTGAGGAATGGGAGCCCTGGGGTGCTCTGCTCCCTGCCGAGGACACGTAGAGCAGTGGGGGAATGGGGAACACCAGTTTTACACCTGCTTTAAGGGGAGCTAACACGTGCCTGGAAGTTTTCTGATGGAGCACAGTCCCACTGAGTGCTGCTTACAGCTGCTCCCTCAACTTTGTGACCTTCAAAACAACCAGACTCTGCCCTTAGGGAACTGCCAGGCTGTGACTTTGGATATTGCCAGCTCACAAGGCTCTGGAAAGACTCCAGGGAAGCTCTGTGAGAGCTCTGAGCTGTCTCATTGGGAGTGATGAGTCTGAAATGACTCTAGAATATGCCCACAGAAGATCTGATACCTCGAGGACAAGGTCTCTAGAGAGATGCTGAGGTGCTTCAGACAGCTCCTGTGAGCTCATGGAAGGACTCTCAAGAAGACCCAGCACTGCTTCAGAAGACTGTGCTCTTGGAGTCTCCTTCTCTGCAGACGTTCCAGCCCTGCCTGGCTGTGTTCCTGTGCCACTGGGTCTGGGGGATCCTGCTGTGGCAGGGGGATTGGACTGGAGGATCTTCCCAGGTCCCTTCCCATCCCTGAGGATTCGATGATCTTCCCATTCTGCACACCAGAGTCCTCCTTTACCCACAGACACAGATCAGGCAGAGTTTGCATCACCTGCCTCCTCTCTCACAGCCACATTCGTTCCCCTTTGCCTCTGAGGATCATCTCACCCTGGGCTGAGCCACCGGGAAAGACATTGAGTTGCCTCCCAGCTCCATAGATGCTGGGATGAGGTTGCAGATGTTGCTCCCTCTCAAAGCATCAGGATACTACCCGCTGGTGTCACAGCTGGACATCACATTAATAGGAACAATATTCAGTTCGAGTCATTTTAATTGAAACCACGGCTGGAGCAGCCATGGATGGGGCTGGCGGCGGGCTGGGGGGGTGAGTGGGGGGAAGTGTTCCCCTTCAAACGTGTTCCTCACGGCCCTTCCCCGCCTCCTGCACGACAGTTATTGCTCCGAGCCATCTGGTTTCACAGTTCAACAGGCACAGGCGTCTTTCCACCGTGTAGTTCTTGTCTTGTTGACAGGGCAGAATTTTTTAATATGGGGTTACTATCATCCAGACTTCCTCCACCTCCTCATTTATGTGACGGATACCTCTAAACAGTCCCTCAGCTCCTCCATCTTCAAGCTGCTGGCTGGGTTTTATGAGCTCACATACATGACACCTCCATGTCTGATTTCCCGCTCCCCTCCGAGGTGAAATCCAAACCCCAAACGTGAAGCGGACCTAATACTTCTCCCCCCCGCTCCTACCTCCCCCCTTTCTCTTTTGTTAAGGTCTGTTCTATAGACACAAGGCCAGCAGCTTGGAGCCCCTTCATCTTGCAGTCATTTGCAGGAGGATGAGCCCCCTCCTCATTCCAAACCAGGGCTGTAGGACAACCCAGAGCAGGGGGTCTCTTATTTTCCCCTCTAAAACCCCCCAGACCCTATATTTTGCAAGGTACAGACAGGTACCTGTACGAAGGCAGAGGGTATCACCAGCTTCTAGGGCATCTCGGGCACTTTGCACTATGTGCCAGCAGAACCAGCTTGGCTGATGCCCCAAATGAAGCCCCAGCTTGATGGGGAGACCCTTCTCTGCAGGGTTTTTTAGCAAAGAGAGGGGTGGTTACTTGCAAGAGGAGAGGTTTCTTTTGCAGGAGACTGCATTCACCCCCAGCATGAGGACATCACTGTGCCCCAGGCTGAGCTGCTGCCCCACATCAATCTTCACTTCTGGCCATCAGATGACTGAGACCTCAGGTAGAATCATAAGAGTCCTCCTGGCTGGAGAGGACCTCCAGCATCACCCAGCCCAGCCCTCATCCCAACAGCTCCCCAGCCCCCAGACCATGGCCTCAAGGGCTCTAGCTACTCGGTTTTTAAACCTCTGCAGGGATGGGGACTCTGGAGATGGTGGAATCATCGAGGTTGGAAGAGACCACCAAGTCCAACCATCAACCCAGCCCAAGATCATTGAGCAGAGTGTGTGTTGCTGTGGACAAGAGGGACCCCAGTGGCAAAGCACAAGTCCTCAGCTCCCCAAACCAGCTTTTGTTAAGCACAGCCTAGAGCTGAGTGTAAAATACCTGCAGTGGATCTGAAGCCACCCTGTATCTGAAGCCATGCAGCACCAAAGGGGCGTTTAAGCCTGGCTCACAGAGAATCACCAAATCATCGAGGTTGGAAAAGAGCTTTGGCCTGGAAGAGAGGGACCTGGCAGCACTGGGTGAACAGGAGCCAGCAGGGTGCCCAGG
>VZRI01011205.1:0-40486 GCA_013397515.1 Upupa epops | reverse complement strand
CCAGCCTGTCCAGGTCCCTCTGCATGGCATCCCTACCCTCTGGTGCATCTGCAGCACCACACAGCTTGGTGTTGTCAGCAAACTTGCTGAGGGTGCACTCAGTGCCTCTGTCCATGTCACTGACAAAGATGTTGAACAAGCATGGTCCCAGGAGTGATTCTTGAGGGACTCCTCTTGTCACTGGCCTACACTTGGACATCGACCCATTGACAGCCGCTCCTTGGGTGCGGCCGTCAAGCCAGTTCTTTACCCATCTCGTGGTCCACCCATCAAACCCACGTTCTACCAACTTGGAGACCAGAATGTGATGAGTGACAGTGTCAAAGGCTTTGCTCAGGTCCAGGTAAATGACATCAGTCACTCACCCCTCATCCATTAATGTTGTGACCTGTTCACAAAAGGCCACCAAGTTTGTTAGGTAGGATTTACCCTTGGGGAAGCCATGATGATTGTACCCAATTCCCCCTTCACTCTTCTGTCTGTGTAGTGTCTGCAGGAGGATCTGATCCATGATTTTACCCAGCACAGAGGTGAGACTGACTGGCCTGTAGTTCTCTGGCTCCTCCTTCCTACTCTTTTTGAAAACAAAAGTTATGTTTCCCCTTTTCCAGTCAGTGGGACTTCACCAGACTGCCATGACTTTTGGAATATAATAGAGAGGGGTTCAGCAACCTCATCTGTCAGTTCTCTCAGTACCCGTGGGTGTATCCCATCAGGTCCCATGGATTTGAATACTTTCAGGTTCTTCAGGTGATCACAAACCTGATCTTCATTTACAATGGGCAGTTCTTCCTTCCAGTCCCTGCCGTTATCTTCCATGACTCCAGGAGTGTGGCTGGAGGTCTTTGCTGTGAAGACTGAGGTAAAGAAGTCATTAAGAACCTCAGCCTTTTCTATTTCTTGTTTCCTTTCCAAAGGGGCCCACACCTTCCCTCGTCTTCTTTTAACCATTAATATACCTGTAGAAATCCTTGGTGTTCCCTTTGACCTCCCTGGCTAGGTTCAATTCAAATAGTGCCTTGGCTTTCCTAATCAGATCTCTAGCTGTTTGGGCAGCGTCCTTATATACCCCCCATGCTAGCTGTCCTCCCTTCCACTCCTTGTAGAGTTTCTTTTTGTGTGACAGCGTGACCAGAAGCTCCTTGCTTAGCTGGATAGGCTTCCTAGCATGCTTCCCTCTTTGTTGGTATACATTGCTCCTGGGCACAGAGGAGGTGATCCTTGAATGCTAACCAGCCATCCTGGGCCCCTCTTTCTTCAAGGGCTTAATCCGATGATACTTTGGCCAGCAGATCCCTGAAGCAATCGAAGTCTTCACGCCTAAAGCCCAGAGTCGTAAGCTTAGAACACGTCTTCCTGTTTGCCCTGAGGATCTGAAATTCAACTGCTTCATGGTCACTGTAGCCACGGCTGTCCCTGAGCCTCACATTGGTCACCAGCCCTTCCCTGTTGTTGAGAACAAGGTCCAGCATAGCACCTTTTCTTGTTGATTCCTCCACCATTTGGAAGAGGAACTTGCCACCTGTGCAATCCAACCTGGATTGCTGGTGCCTTGCTGTGTTGTCCCTCTAGCAGATGTCAGGGTGGTTGAAATCCCCCATGAGGACCAGGGCCTGAGATCTGGAAGACGTTACTATTTGCCTGTGAAGGACCTCATCTGCTTGGTTCTGTTTGTCAGGTGGCCTGTAGCAGACTCCTACAGTAACATCACCCTCCCCTGTCTTCCCTTTCATTTTGACTTCAGGTAGAGAGAGAAGATCCCCCCTGAGTCTCCTCTTCTCCAGGCTAAACAACCCCAGCTCCCTCACTCTCTTTTCATAAGACTTTCCCTCTAGTCCATTAGCCTTGTTGGTCTCTGAACCTGCTCCAGTGCCTCCATATCTTTCTTGAAGCAAGGGGCCCAGAACTGCACACAGTAGTCAAGGTGGGGCCTCACCAGTCTCTAGTTCTGCAGGCCACACTACTCCTGATACAAACCATGGACCTCTTGTGCCACCTGGGCACACCACTGGCTCATGTTCAACCAGTTGCCAAACAATATTCCCAAGTCCCTTTCTACCTGACCGCTCTTCAGCCACTCATCCCCCACTCATAACCCCAGCTCTGCTGGGGGTTACTGTGGCTAAAATGTAGGACCTTGCACTTGGTCTTGTTAAACCTCATCCTGTTGGCCTCTGCCCACTGATCCAACCTGTTCAGATCCTTCTGCAGTGTCTTTCTTACCCTCCAGCAGATCAACACTCCCCCACAACTTGGTGTTAGAATTTACTAAGTGTAGAGTCAACCCCTCATCCAGGTCATCAATAAAGACTAGGACTGGTCCCAGTACTGGTCCCGGGGGGACACCACTGGTCACTGGACAACAACTAGATGAAGCACCACTGACAACCACTGTCTGTGCCCAGTCATCCAGCCAGTTTTTAACCCAGCAGAGGGTGTACCCATCGAAGCCATGGACTGTCAGATTTTCCAGGAGGATGCTGTGTGACACTGTGTCAAAGGCTTTGCTGAAGTCTAGGTAGACCATATCCACAGCCTTCCCCTTGTCCACTTGGTGGGTCACCCAGCCATAGAAGGGGATGACGTTGGTTAGATATGACCTTCCTTTCCTAGATCCGTGCTGGCTGGGCCTGATCCCCTGGTTGCCTTGTACCTGCCACTCGGTGGCACTCAGGATAATCTGCTCCAGAACCTTGACAGGTATTGATGTCAGGTCAACAGGCCTACAGTTCCCCAGATCCTCTTTCTGGGCCTTCTTGTGGATGGATACTACATTGGCCAACCTCCAGTCATCTGCCACCTCCCTGGTTTTGCAAGACTTGTGACAAATGCTGAAGAGTGGCCTAGCTCTTGTGCCAACTTCTTAATGGGATGAGTCCCACCAGGACCCATAGACCTGTTAGGATCTAGGTCGCACATCAGGTCACTGAGTACTTCCTCCTGGATTACAAGAAGAATATTCTGCTCCCCTTCCCTGTCTACTCATCCTCAGTTAACCTGAGGATGGCCAAGCTTCTTATGAAAGACTGTGGCAAAGAAGGTGTTAAGTACCTTAGCCTTTTCCCTGCCTTCAGTTACCATGTTCCCCCCTTCATCCAAGAAGCAGTGGAGATTTTCCCTGGCCCTCCTTTTGTTGTTAATGTCATTATAAAAGCACTTTTTATTGTCTTTAACAGAAGCGGACAGATTAGGATTTGAACTGAGCTTTTGCATCTCTAATTCTCTTTCTATGTGACTTCATAAGATCCTTAAAAGCTTCCAGAGTCATCTGTCCCTCTTTCCAAAGTTGATACACTCCTTTTTGGTCTGGAGTTCTTGCAAAAGCTCCCTGCTCAACCAGGCTAGTCATCTTCTCTGACGGTTTAGAAAGATAACATGGACTTTCATGCAGAATTTTTCAGAACAAGAATTCCAGTGGTAATTTCTTTGTTGTTTCTGAGCAAGTCCAATATTGGATTTTTCAATGTATTTCTGTGCTACTAGTTACTCACAGCCTGACCTGTGATACCTACCTGAAAGATTGAGAAATATATAAGGCAAGACAATTTCTTATTCATGTCTAAGAAAAGCAGGCTAAATTGTCTCTTGTGAATTGATTTTGGTATGAAGCTGAATAGAAGGTGCTACTTATGGGGGTTTGGTATAATCTTAGGCATCCTCTCTGGGTATAGATGTATATTATCATTTTCAGTGATACTTAAGGGTTAATCAGTACTCAGTACTAAATTATTGTGAATTTACATTTTCAGTCTATAAAATGAACTCCATAAGACATGGGGTAGATCTACCTTTGTCAGACACCACCTAACTCCCAGCTTTGCACAAGCCTGTATTAAAGAAATGCCTTGACTGTGTGTGCGTACTGGCTTGCTTACTGCATAAGTGATCCATTTTTCATTATAATGTTGCTACAAAAATTGTGGTTGTTTGAATCTATATAGGAAAATTATCACCTTAACTACATCTGATTTCTATTTACAGCCAAATCTGGATCTGCCCACCAAACACAGAACAAGAGTGAGGTGAGCCTGGCCCTCCAGGAATCTTCACATGCAGTGGCCTCCTGCACCCTTTATGTTCAGACAAGCATTGGACCCAATGTCCATAGCTCTGGCAGATGTTCTTGTCCTCGCAGAGGTCTCATGATGAGTGGTGAAAAGATGTGGTACTCTGGTTGTTATGCAGAAGTGTAGTTTTACACAGTTATTTTTTAGCTGTGCTTTTTGTCTGTCAGTTAGTTTTGCTTATAGTTAACTTTAATGGATATCTTTTGAAAATAAAAGTGAAGGCAAGACTGTTAACAAGAAATTCTTTCTTTCTAAAAGCAACTTGTAAGTGGTTGTGATTGTTTGAACATTGCCAAGAGCAGACATATATTCTGTTTTAAATAATCCAAAAGCAATTTATTTGAGTTGTAGGGCTTTGGTTTCTTAAAATCTTTTAGTTTCAGAGAACAGAGAAGGTTCCTAATTGCAGTGATGGGAACTTACTGCAAGTCTACATGTTTATGTGATTTGTTTTGCTTTGGTTTGGTTTTTAGTTTGATTTTTTTTACTGTCTCCAGATGTAACATGTCAACATAAAAATGAAAAGATTTATTTGGAAAGGGCACTGGCTAAACAGCTCTTTCTACAAAACAGTTAACACTGTCACTAATAAAAAAATCACCTAAACCCCTGTTATTAATGTCTTTACGAGGAGCTACCTTTTCTTCTCATTTTCATCATAAAACCATGCTTTAGTCCTAAAGACTGCAAAAAAACATAAGAAATCTGAAGTGGTGCTCTCAGGTTCTCCATCCCAGATGCCACCTCCAGTAGCACCAAAGGTGAATGCTGCAGATGTTATCCCAAGATTTGGGTTCTTTCACCCAATGCAGTAACAGTCAATCCCCACATTGAGTACATGTATTTCTTTATGGCAGGTTTGTGCAAAGCTAGAAGCTAAATGATTATCTGTAAAGTTCCCAAACTATGAAATCATTCTATAATTTATACAATCCATACTAGTATAATGATTATATTCATTATTTGTGAAGTTTCTGCTGGTGATTACAACTTCACTCCTAAAGATAACTGGGCAAAAAATTCCTTGCTTCATATTAAAATTAGCGGTGTACCTACTTTTTACTACATGTGCTCAGGAGAGGGGAAAATTCACCCAGGTCAGGGGTTATTTGACCTGTGTGTTTGATTTTCAGTATTATAATGAGGGTATAATGAGCACAGTTCACCTAAGGGACACAAAGACATCCAGTTATCTCTTTAGCTGACAGCCTTTTGATTAACATCTTCTTTGAGCAATAAGTGCCAGGGCATCTTGACTTGTAGGAGGTCAAGCATCCTTTCTTCTGTTTAGGGAGGATTACACATCCTTCAACTGTCCAGCTTAACATATACCAGAAGCACCTCCAGACATTGCGATCCTAACAGATTATCTTAAGTTACAATGGTCAGCCTTCACCAAGAAAAGAAAACATAAACAGAGAAAGAACTGCATGACATTTCAGCTCTTTTTTCCCCCTTACTGTTCCCAGTGCTGTCCAAAACTTTGGTTGCGGAATCACAGAATTATTGAGGCTGGAAAAGACCTCAAGATTAAGTCCAGCCTATGACCTAACATCACTTCAGCTAGACCATGGCACTGAGTGCTATCTCCAATCTTTTCTTAAATGCCTCCAGGGATGGTGATTTCACCATCTCCCTGGGCAGTGTGTTCACCCTTCTCATGAGGAAGGGCTTCCTAAAATCCAACCTAAGTCTCCCCTGGTGCAGCTTTTGTCTCTGCTCTCTTGTCTTATAAAGTGCCTACAATTTCCTTTCAGGTTGTGGTAGAGAGTGATATAAAGTCCCTTGATGAGTCTCTTTTCCAGGTTAAACAATCTCAGCTCCCCCAACTTCTCCTCATAAAACTTTCCTTCCTGTCCTTTCACCAGTTTAGTTGCTGTCTTCTGGACCCACTCCAGCAGCTCCATTCACATTTTCCTGAGACCAAAGCAGTTTCTGTGTACTTTACAGCTGTTGTGGAGGCACCCACAAAACCAGTTACCAGAAAAATGTGGGTTTATTGCAACCAGAGTTACCTGGCACTCCAACGATGCACAAGTTTGGATGTCAGTAGGGAATATATTACCATACAGCAAAATTCCTAAGCTTTAAGGAATACTCTGAGAAAAGACGACCCAAAATGTGTGTTTGCTCACACATACAGGGGTGTCTAAATAATAAAGCACTCAGCAAAAGGGATGTGAACCACCACTCTATCCCAGATCCTTGCCAAGGACCCACAATTCACCCCATGACCACAGTCAGGTCTCCTTGGAGTAGTGCTACTGTAACCTCTTGACACTAAAGTTAAAAGGAAGTGCAGTCTTGGTGTTCTGTAATGCTTACTGTGGATGATGATTTCTTAGTTATCCTATACCCAAAGTGTAAAGGCATTTAAAGTAAAATACTTGTTTCCATTAACACCAGTTCTACTACTGTGCCTCCAGTGAGACTTAAGACAATAAAATGAAAATAATCACAACCACAACAATCATTAGAGAAAAAACAAACATTCTTGTAGGGGCAGCAATTGCTTTTGAGTTTTTGCCACTCACAATCCTGAAGTGGTTGGCACTTTGTGTAAGCAAAGCACATTGTCATTACAGACTCCACCCCATGATGTCATTGGTGGGTAAAAAAAAATGCCAGTTCATTACTCAGTTGAATCTGTTATAATTTCTGTCAGTACATTGTAGTCCTATCCCAAAGGTCACCATTGTCAGTAAAATTATCAAGCTGGTCCACTTTCCCATTTTTCTGTAAGAAAACATGGAGCTGCCTTCATTTTAGAAAATGGGGCTTCATGGTTAGAAGTCAGGGATCATTCAGTGAGCACTGGTCCAGTGGGTTTGTTCATTCCCATCCAGAGCTTTCCAGGCATATAAGCCTCTGGTTTTTGCCACGGTCATTGGCACAATACCAGTGGAGGCCAGCTTCACCATTACATGCTGACCTACATATGTCTGTGGTGAGGACTGGTTTCCTTTACTGTGTGGAAGTTATGCCATTACTTGTCCTGTTGATCCAAATGCTGGAATTTCTGGGTTTCCATAGCTTCCCCAGTGGTAGTTAACAGCGAATACTGGCTGTGTGTTCTGGTTTTGATGTGAGGTATCAGCATGTTTAATCAGACCATTGGTCTGTTCAGCTATATATACCACTAGCTTGAGGATAATATGGGATATGGAACACTCATTTGATGCCTCCTTCCTGAGCCCAACCTTATACAACTGTAAAATGTGTCCCACTATTAGTTTTAATACACTCGGGAGAGGGTAAAACACTAAACTAGTCTCTCAGTTCTCAAATTGTCTGATCAGTTGCAGCCAAACTAATAGCAGTAGCCACAGTCTGTCCTGACACCATCTCTACTCCTTTCTTTCTGTAGAATGGTTTTAAATGACCAATACAATTTGCCAAGTGCTCCGAAGAACCTTGTCCTGTCTGAATGGCTGGGGCAAGGGACAGCAGCTTTCAGTGACCAGGTGTTCCTGTTCAATTCAATTGTTAATTGCCCATCAAGTTTATGAACTGGCCAGACTGGAGAGCAGTAAGGGAACTGGGAGCTGTTTAGTACTGGCATCTTCTCCAGGCCCTTAATTGCCTCAATGGTGCCTGGTTTGGCTGCAACCATGCTTGCACATGGCAAGCAGCAGTGCAGGAGGGAGCTGCGAGGCCCTAGTAAAGGCAGTCTCTATCCCATGGCTACCGAAACCCCACATGCAGCCACTAGACAGCTACCACCACCTACCTGCTGAGATATCAAATCCCAATATATTCCTCTTGGAAGGGCTTAAAGCAACAGTAGGTTATAGTTCGCTTTTCCCCAGGCAGCCAGCAGCACTGTGTCCTAGCCTTTCCAACATTTTGAGCTTTCAAAGCTATGTAAGTTTATACCCCAAGCCAAGTGTGGCCTGTGATCTAATAGTTACCTGTAACTGCAGTCAAAAGTAGCCTTTAGGGGCATAAAGATGAACTACCCATCAGATACCTCAGCTTGGAAATTTTTGGCAAGTCCTTGCCAAAGAGCTAGGGTGGCTGCACCTGCCACTGAAGCTCAGTGGATTCCTTGGAAACACAGAACCGTGGGGTTGGAAGTGACATCCAATCATTATATACCTTCTTATAGGCCCCTTTCAAGTATTGGAAGGTGACTACAAGGTCCCTCCAGAGCCTTCTCCTTTTCAGTGTGAACAACCCCATCTCTCTCAGCCTGTCCTTTTGAGAGAGGTGCTCCAGCCCTTTAGTAATTTCCATGGCCCTCCTGTGGACATAATTCAACAGGTCATCATCCTTCTTGTTCTGGGGGGTCCAGATCTGGATGCAGGCTGACCTTCTCAGATGTACTTCTAGAACAAACTGGTTTTATTAGGATTTGCACTGGTGTGTGAATCAATGTCTCACAGTGCAAAATATTATTGAAATATTATTGATCCTACTGAATTTTCATGTTTGTGTGAAAGACAAAATATAGACGTGTATTATATATAATATAGATAGACATATCTGCTACCAGTATTTATTGATGGGAAAGGCCAGAAGAGGACCTTGTTTTCTTTTGTCAAAAACCTAAGTTGAACTAAAGATTTTTTAGGGTGATGAGCTCTATCCACTGTCTTAGGCATTTCTGGTTATGTGTTTAGATCAAGTGCGTTGTTATAGCAGTACTTCTTACTCTGAGAAGCTCTGTTTCTTTGATTACAAAAAGAATAATACAAAAGAGGGCAATTGCCAATATGCTTAAACAGTGGTTATGGAATTATATCATAGCCATTCGTTTGGTTTCTGAGGGTTGATATTACCATGTGAACTAAAACTCTTTTATTGCCTGTGTTGCTTCTCTCCTTCACATGAGAAAGGAGGTGGAGGCTGGTTCATACCTGAGTCTGCAGGCTGTATGTAGACAACTGACAACTGCATATTCAGTCTTATGTCTAGCAGCTTCCAAAGGCAATATGGCCATTTACTGCTTCTAAACAGAAGGTATTGGTGGGGGGTGGTGTGGCTGTTTCTTTCTGTCAATCTGACTCTGGAAGGATTTCTCCACAGATGGGAGTGTATGACCCACTACAATAATATTTAATTTCCATTAGTTGTAATTTTCAGTGTTCAGATTGTGTAAGAAAATTTCTTTTAGTCTTTGCCAGGTACGATATTGCCTTTGCACTTCACCAAATGAAGCTGCCTGAGGTTTAAAATTCCTTTCTCTGATATGTTTTTCTGATAATTTTTTTAACTGTAAAAGCCATATGTTTCTCCTCATACAGAAGACTGTTAGCCAAGTCAACACGACTGCCAAGTGCATTGGAGCCTCTGAAGAGCTGTGTCACTGGAGATGTTTTCCTTTTTTCATCTTTTCAATGTCTTCCTGCCTTTTGCAGGGATCTGGCTGGTTTAACAATGACAACATCTGGAATTTCATCCTCATCTGTTCCAGGAGTAAATTGCTGCTTAGCAACACCACCATGAATGCTGTTACTGACAGGGAGCAATTTGCTTTACCACTGCACCACACAAGCTGTGAACAGTGAAGTGAACTTGATACACTCTTGTACAGTTTGTGCTTGAAATATCAGAAATTTGTTATTCATAGATGAATCTGAACAGGAAAGAAAAGACAGCCTTTCAGACAATTCAACAAACAGGTTCGGTTTGTTCTGTATTCTTAATGTTTTGTTTATTCTAAGTGTGGTAAAAAGAGGAATGAAATGCATCGTTTCACAGGGTTTATGTAATGATTTTCAGAATCATTAAATGTAGGTGCTTACTCAGAATTTTTTATTGTTAATCGAAAGCCCATGTTAGTTTTCTTTAAAGGTCAAAATGAATTGTGCTACTAAACCTCTGGCAAAATCCCAAGTATTTTGTTTCAAGAAAACATGCATTTCTGTATGCAGAAACTTTACGTAAACACTTCATTAAACCGGGATGTAATACTACATAAAATTCTTACATGGGAGACCCCCTCAATATGAGATGCCACATGAGCAAAGTAGCCAAGCAACTTTTGGTGTCAGAACATAGCCTTTGTAGTTGCTCTTGAATGGAGATCTTCTCGAGGCAGGAACGTAACAGCTACTTAGAAACACATCGCTGATATTGATTGTCAAAGATTTTACCGATTTTGGTTAGTCTTCCATACATTTCCCAGTAATGAGTGAGAACTTTCTGTTGCATTTCCTTTATTCCCTTTTTAATCTCTAAAAGTGTGCACTAAAAGTGTGGTGCATAGAAGTAAAATGCAGCTCTTTGCATGTGAATAGGTTTCTCCATTGGCACAGTAAACAGCTCTAAAGGAGAGCTTGTTCTGCTGCATTTCTGAAGCTGTTACCCGGGAATCAGACACTGCAGAAGGAATCACACATTTCTCCAAAATCTTTTCATTTCTTCAAGCCCAGACTCAGATCCACATTCCATGGCTTGTACCTGTCACTGCCCAGAGTCTCTCATTTCCATGGAATCATGGAACTATTAGGGATAGGAAGGGACCTGGAAAGATCATCTAGTCCAATCCCACTGCCACAGCAGGATCACCTAGACCAAGTCGCACAGGAACAGATCCAGGCAGGTCTTGAACGTCTTCAGAAAAGGAGACTCCACAGCCTCCCTGAGCAGCCAGTTCCAATGCTCTGTTACCCTCACTGGGAAGAAGTTCCTTCTGATATTTATATGGAATCTCCTGTGTTCTGTCTTGCACCCACTGCCCCTTGTCCTATCACTGGATGAGCCTGAGAAGAGCCTGGCTCCATCCTCCTGACACCCACCTCATACATATTTATAGACATTAATGAAGTCACCCCTCAGCCTCCTCTTCTCCAAGCTTAAGAGACCCAGCTCCCTCAGTCTTTCCTCATAAGGGAGTTGTTCTACTTCGTTCATCATGTTCGTTGCTCTACGTGTTCTTCAACTGAGAAGTCCAGAACTGGACACAGTACTCCAGATGTGGCCTCACTAGTGCAGAGTAGAGGGGGAGAAGAACCTCCCTGGATCTGCTAATCACCTCCCCCATTCTGATCCTCCCATTGATGCTGTTGAGCCTCTTGGCCACTAGAGTACATTGCTGGCTCATACTCGTCTTGCTGTCCACTAAGACCCCAGGTCTCTTTCTCCTACACTGCTGTCCAACAGGTCAGTCCCCAACCTATCCTGGTCCCTGGGGTTGTTCTTGTCCAGATGCAAGACTCTACTTTTCCCCTTGTTGTACCTCATTCAGTTTCTCTCTGCTCAGCTTTCTAGCCTGTCCAGGTCTTGCTGAATGGCAGCACAGTCTGCTGGGGTGTTGGTGACACCGCCCAGCTTTGTGTCATAGAAGTGAAGTCGTGAAGCAAAAAAACCCCTCAAACCCAAAGTGTTTATGCCTGCATGCTAACAATTCTAATATCCCAGAGAAGTGCAACAAGGCTGGCGAGAAATCTGGAAAAGAAGCCCTATGAAGAATGGCTGAGGGAACTCCAGTTGTTTAGTGTAGAGAAGAGAGTCAGGAGACTTTATAGCTCTGTATAACTCCCTAGAGGGAACTTGTAGCAAGAGTGGTAGTGGTCTCTTCTTCCTTATTACTAATGATAGGACAAGGGGAAATGGCCTCAAACTGTTTCAAGGGAGGTTTAGATTAGACATAACAAGTTCTTTACTGAGAGAGTGGTTAGGTACTGTTATGGGCTGTATGGGGAGGTGGTGGAGGCACTGTCCCTGGAAGTGTGTCCCTGGAAGTAAAAATGCAAGTAGATAGCGCACTTGAGGTCGTGGTCTAGGGGTGGAGAGGTGTTGGGATGAGGACTGGACTTGGTGTTCCTGGAGGATTCTATGATTCTAATAGCAGTGGCTTTGGCAGAAAATCCACCAGCCAATATACCAGACTTTTAATGAGAGAGAGGTTTGAAAAAAGACAACACTTCTATGTGTAGGCTGAAGGACATTAATGATCCTCTTGCTGAGGTTGTGTAAGACCTGATATGGTAATAACACCTATTGAATAGCATATGCATTGGTATTCATTAACCATTGAATATCAGCTCCTGACAACTTCAAAGTTGTATTTTTGTCTCTCTATTACCTGTAGTTTAATTTTAGTAAATAACTGTTTACACTGGTATGTGTTCTATATTAATGTATATGTCTCCCTAACTGAATTCTGTAAGTCTGCCAAATATTTACTTGTAGTTATTTTAATCACTGTTGGCTTGTGCTTCCTTTCAGTGTTTCATTAACGTAGGATTAAAAATCAAACTAATGCTGCATGCTTAATGTCTAGCTGAGATCACAGAATGTGGCTTACTTTAGTACCTGCTGGGCCTTGCTTTAAACTTTATTCTGTGCACAAAGCTCAGAATAAATGTTAAGCCTTACAGAACTTGAAAAGTTTTGAAACTTTAATTACTTAAGTGCAATGCACTGGAAATGATCATTCTCAATACAAGAAGTATATTGAGGTACTGGAGAGTTTAAAGAAGAGCAATGAAGTTAGCCAAGGAACTTAGAAGTCAGGTCTTATGAAGAGTGTCTGAGGGAACTAAGGTTGTTTCTGGAGAGATGGAGGTTGAAGGGAGACATTGCTGCTCTTTACCACTATCTGAAAGGAGGTTGTAGAGAGTTGGGGTTTGGTCTCTTCTCCAGAGTCAATACCAATACAGGATCAGAAGAAATGGCTTCAAGTTGTGCCAGGGGAGGTTTGGATTGGACATTAGGAAAGTTTTATTTGCTAAAAGAGTGGCCAATTATTGGAACAAGCTGCCAAGGGTAGTGGTGGAGTCAATGTTTCTGGAGGTGTTCAAAACTGAGTAGATGTAGCACTTGGATATGGTTCAGTAGGCATGCTGGTTGACAGTTAGACTTGAGAATCTTGGAGGGCTCTTTGGACCTTGATTCTATGATTCTAATGGAGCCTTTACTTGGTATGCTTGAGAGTTAAGCCAGAGGTTCTAACACTGTTTCTTTGTCAATATGACCTAATGTAAGCCTCTGCATCTATCTCTGGAGAAAATGGTGACTGGGCAGCATGGTAAAAAACATAGAATCATAGAAACATTAGGGATTGCAAGGAACTTCAAGAGATCATCTAGTCCAATCCTCCTGCCACAGCAGGATTGCCTAGATCAAGTCACACAGGAACAGATCCAGGCAGGTCTTGAACATCTTCAGAGAAGGAGACTCTACAACCTCCCTGAGCAGCCTGTTCCAATGCTCCATTACGCTCACTGGGAAGAAGTTCCTGCTGATATTTATATGGAACGTCCTGTGTTCCAGCTTGCACCCATTGCCCCTTGTCCTATCACTGGATGACCTTGAGAAGAGCCTGGCTCCATCCTCCTGACACCCCTCACATATTTATAGACATGAATGAGGTCACCCCTCAGCCTCCTCTTCTCCAAGCTAGAGACCCAGCTCCCTCAGTCTTTCCTCATAAGGGAGTTGTTCTACTTCCTTCATCATCTTTGTTGCTCTACACTGGACACCCTCCAGCAGCTCTGTGTCCTTCTTCAACTGAAGGGTCCAGAACTGGACACAATACTCCAGATGTGGCCTCACTAGTGCAGAGTAGAGAGGGAAAAGAACCTCCCTGGATCAGATAACCACCCCCCTTCTGATGCACGGCAGGATGCTGCTGGCCCTCTTGGCCATTAGAGCACATTGCTGGCTCGTAGTCGTCTTTCTGTCCACTTGGACCCCCAGGTCCCTTTCTCCTACACAGCTGTCCAACAGGTCAGTCCCCAACCTATCCTGGTCCCTGGGGTTGTTCCTGCCCAGATGCAAGACTCTACACTTTCTCTTGTTGTACCTCATTCAGTTTCTCTCTGCCCAGCTCTCTAGCCTGTCCAGGTCTTGCTGAATGGCAGCACAGTCTGCTGTGGTGTCAGAGACACCACCCAGCTTTGTGTCATTAGCAGACTTGCTGACAGTGCACCCCAATCCCTCATCCAAGTCTTTAATGAATAGATTGAAGAGGTCTGGTCCCAGTACTGATCCTTGGGGCCTCCACTAGATACAGGCCTCCAACTAGACTCTGTCCCATTGACCACTACTCTCTGGCTTCTATCCTGCAGCCGGTTCACAATCCACCTCACTACCCAATCATCCAGTCCACACTGCCTCAGTTTGGCCACAAGGATGCTATGTGAGACTGTGTCAAGCGGCAGAGGGAAGTCAAGCACTGTATGATTTGTGGATCTGCACATTAGTCAACAAGGGATAACATCTAGTTTTCACTAAAACAATCAAAGTGTATTAAGATATGATCTAAGGGAGATGTGCATGATATTTTGTGGTTTCCTGTGATTTCAGAGTGATCTGGGACACACCACAATTAAACTTTACTAGGTGCCTGTGGTGTGAGGAGGTCTCAGTGAGAAAGCACTGGAAAGAAAGATCTTTTGTGATGCAGGTTCCTGGCTGAATACCCAGTGGTATAGCAAGGCATCTCTTGACACAGGACAGTTTGTGTAAATCTAGCTGTGTCTGACTGTGGCTAGCATGGAGTAGTTTTGTTAGCTCGGGCTAGATACTGTGGCTTTTCACAGTCTTATCTTCTGGCAAGGTAAGTAACGTAACATGTTTAGGCTCCATTTTTACAAAGACATCTCTTAAGAGATGGATATTCAAACCAGTAGAATGTGTAGACACCACAGTCCAGGAGAGGTCTAGCTGCAACCATCACACTGGTTGGGTGTGGTTGAAAAAAATGTGAGGACTCTTATTGTGGAAGAGGAACATACTGTTTCAGTCACAGTAAACTATTTCAGAAAAATGCAAGGATTAATAGGATTGATGCAAGTGAAACATCTGTGATTTTCCTCCTTCATTTAGATCTATCCCTCTTTTTATTGTCCTCTAGCCTTTGGGGATACAGTAGAAATAATGAACAAAATTGGGGATGCATTCAACTACTAATGATTTTGAAAACTGGAGACAAAACCATGATGATAATTTGTTGAATGTTTCTGAAGGCAGAATATGGTTAGTATTATTGGTGCACGTGAAACTTATACAGGCCATCCCATTAACTACTGCTTTCTTTTCGAGATTATACCATGCATCTGTGTTGAATTAACACAACGGCCCTTCCTATTCTGTGGGAGAAAAGATCCACCCTCTGCTCAGGAATACAAAGGAGGGCTATAAACATGTTTACTGTATCATGCCACATTATCAACATGTCAGTTTATCAACTTACTTTCTTCTTGCTCCAAACCAAACATCTTCCAGTCAAGTCAGTTTTTTTCTAGTTCATCAGCAGCAGTGCACTAAAAGAAATGAAATCTGAGTTGTAAACATGTAATTGTTTTGCCTAGGAAACAAAATCTTTGATATTACTGCTATTACATTATTTTGTGGTGTACTGAAATGTAACCCATAAAAGTGCTTTAAAATGAGCTTTAAAATCTATTCTTAGAATTTTAAAGAAGTGTTACCAAACCATTATTATAAATCAGGATAAAAAGCTGTTAATAAAACCTTTTAAGAAAACCTGAAAAGTTTCCTGAAGTGTGTTTTCAGCATCCTTTTTGCTTGGGCTTTCATGTTTTCGATTCTAGTGAGAAAATAATTTTTCCAGTTTCCTTTATATCTCAAAGCTGGTAGAAAGACAAAAAGAGTTTCTGATGCACTAGACCTCTTCCAACCGCAGTTTCTGTTTCACCTACATACTTGCATTTTTAAAGAATATTTTCAAGGACAATTTCTCTTTTTCATATTCCCCTAAGGAAATGGGAGCAGAAGGAGGAGGGCAAAGAACCAGGGAAATTAAGACTGTAAGCTAAGAGACAAAGTACTATTTTGTAATTTTAAAACATGATTCTGGGCTGAGCTACCTCTGCTTATTGCAAAAATTATGTGAAATATTTTTCTCATGTGAAGGGGCAAAATTCTTCCGAATTATGCAAATGCTTCAGTAGTGTGTAAGCTGAGTTAGCAAAGACAAGTGTTTCTTTGCAGCAACTAGTGTTGAGTTTCATTGTCTAAACAATAGGTTTATTTTGTTGCACAACTGTAAATGATGTCTGGTGTCAACTCTGTGGACACTAGCAGTTATTAGCAGTTTGGTTTTTTTGTAGGAAACTTTTGTGTCCTGATTCTCTCATCTTTCAGAAATGCACTTTTCAGTGTATTGGTGTCTCATTTTAGCAGGGCTGTGGACTGTGTGCTAATTAGTCATGAGGATAGTAACACAGGCCTCCTAACCCTATTAATTCAGTTGCTACAATGAGTGAAGAGAGATAGTTGTCATTATAGAATCAAAGCATATTGTGCAAATCCAGCAAGAATAGTTACTCTGTCAGCTTCTTTGCTTATGAAGGGTGATATACATGCTCCATATCCTGTCATTTCCAGTATTTGGCAGTGCTTTTAGCAAGAAATGGTTTGGTTAAGCCAGCAGGATAGAAACTTGGGGCCTCCTAAACTGTGGGCATTCAAGAATTCGTGCTCTTGGTTTCAGAGGTAAATGCTGAAATAGAGCTGGTCTCTTTAAATACATTTAAAGGCATTTCTCATAAGCAATTTAGTTCTGTTTACATTAGATGTTATCTAGAGGATGCTAAGAATTTAAACATCACTGTTCTTTTGTGCTTACAGGTCAAAGCTGATTGTAACCATCTGGCATAAAACAGAATCAGAAAGGGATGACCTTTAGGGCTTTCTGGCTCTTGCTTGCCTGAGCTCAGCCTAGCAAATTGAGAGAGCAGTAAAATTGCCGCTTTGTGGCTGGGTCCTGGCTGAATGCTTACTAAAATAGGGGGAGGATCCCTCAACACAGTGCAAAAGCGAGTATGCATATCTGTTTGACAGTACTGTGGTGGCACCTGTTTGTTTTTTTAAGTGCAATGAAGTTGGTATTTTTTGTGGCAGTGGTAGGATTTCTCCTTTGCTTGCAAAAGAAAGTACTGCTAGCAGTTGTTCTATTGCATCCTTGATAAATGATGAGGCTGGATCCTCTGATAAACTTCTAATTGGCAGAACTAGATTTATTTCAGTAAAATAAACTAGATTTATTTCAGGGTGCAAAGATGCATCAAGACAGTGATAATTCATTCCAGGACTACCAGTTGGACACTTGGCCCATAGGATAGGCAGCTGTTTGACTGGTGTTTAAAATGAAGGTAATTGAAATTTTCTAAGCAAAAGTATTTTATTCTTAATGTTCATTGCTAGAAAATGGTTTAAAATTTATAGACTGCTAATCTACTTGTCAGATTTTCATTGCTATGACATACTCATCTGAAATTCTTAACACCTGGTGCCAGCAGTTTGGAAGTGTTAGATGCTCAGCACCTCTACTGATCAGTGTCTCATGATGATATCCAAATGTTGGTGGGAATTTCATGGCCATGTCTGGTACTGACAAGACTGAGGGAAATGATCTAGATGTCAGACGTTTAGGGTTACTTGATTGGTTTTAGGTTGGACTGGATGATCTTTAAGGTCTTTTCCAGCCTCATCATTACTGTGGTACCACATTAATATTTCTTTGTTCATGTGTACTAACAACCCTTATCTGCCTCAAATATACTGGGTTTTTTGCCCTGAATGCCACACAGTGTTACATTATATTTCCAAAGCAGATGCACAAGCAAGCTAACAGCATATTAAGTTATCGCCTCTTCAGACACAAGCAAAATGCCATATGTTTACTTGTACATCTGAGCTAAGTGTTTGAAGGATGAAGTTCAGCTGACACCTTAATTCTCTGTAAAAAAAAACTCCCATGGCAGTACTGGTAAAAGGAAAGCCAAGTGCAATTCTACAGGCTTGGGGAAGAGTGGCAGGAAAGATGACTGGCAAAAAGAGACCTGGGGGTATTGATTGATTATTGGCTAAATAAGAGCCTGCAATGTGCTCAGGTGGCCAAGAAGGTCACAGAATCACACAATCACAGAATGTTAGGGATTGGAAATATAACTGAAAGATTATTGAAAGATAATCTAGTCCAATCTCCCTGCCAGAGCAGGATCCCATAGATCCAGTAGCACAGGAATGTGTCCAGGCATTACAATGGCATCCTGGCCTGTATCAGAAAGTGGAGGAGTAGAAAAGTGAACTGCTGAGTTCACTGCTACATCTTGAGTACTGTGTTCAGTTTTGGCCATCTCAAAACATCTTCCAGAGTGTCCAAAAGAAGGACAACAAGATTGTGAAGGATCTGGAACAAGCCATATGAGGAACATTTGAAGGAACTGAGGCTGTTTAATCTGAAGGAGGCTGAAGAGAGACTTTGTGGCTGTCCACAATTACTTGAAAGGAGGTTGGAGTCAGGTGGGATTTGGTGTCTTCCCACAAGGAGTGGTAAGACAAGAGGAAATGGTCTCAAGTTGCACCTGAGAAAGCTTAGCTTAGACATTACACACTGGGGTTGTACTAGATGCTATTCAGAGATCCTGCCAACCTTATGTGATTATGGAAAATGTCCTCATTCCAAGGGTCATTAGGCATTTGAACAGACTGTCCATGGAAGCTATACGATTGCTGACCATGGATGTGTTTAAAAGTTGTGTATATATGTAACTTAGGGACATGGTTTAGTAGGAGGCCTGCTAGAGTAGGTTAACAGTTGGACTTTATGATCTTGAAGATCTTTTCCAATTTAAATGATTCCTTGATTCTATGAAACATGCACTGTCAGCTGTCTCTCATGCTCCATCCTGTCACAGTCCAGCTTATCAGTTCACAGTAGACCAGTTTCCTCTTATACTGGAATACCAGCCCAGACCATGTCAAACCTGAGGAAGGAGCATGGTTTGTAGATGTTCAGAGGGACCAGGTCTGCTAAGGCTGTGATTCCTGATGGCAAACTGCTCCTCATCCTCAAGCTCCGAGATCCCATCCAGCTCTCAAGTATTTGTCTTCACCACAAGGGTTCAGATCCTTAGGCACACAAGCTGGTATGCCCAAATAGTGCAGAGCAAAGTGTCT
This sequence comes from Upupa epops, assembly GCA_013397515.1. Lineage (NCBI taxonomy): Eukaryota > Metazoa > Chordata > Aves > Bucerotiformes > Upupidae > Upupa > Upupa epops. Next base: position 21,539 of record VZRI01011205.1, on the reverse strand, counting down.
TCTGAGAGTGACATCCAACTGAGTTACTTCCTTTTGAAGTTGATGTTGAGTGGACATGCACTATGGATCCTTGCATTTCATCTAAACAGTCTTTAAGAGAACAATGCTTGATGAACACTTGGATGGCTTTTCCTGTAAACTGGTTCCCATTTAAATGGCTTTTAATGGGGAATCTTATAACTTATAAAAATAAGTTCCCCCTCCCCAACATAGTAGCTAGGCTTAAATCTCTCATGTCGCATTCACAGAGTACAGAAAAGAGAGAGGTGAGGGTTAAAAAAAAAGAAAAGCAAAAAAGTCCAACTTGTCTTGGGTTGTGCTTTCAATCTCATTTCAATTACGTTTTTAGAAACAATCCCATCTGCCTTTTCTTAGGATGAAAGCGTAATTAGCAGACTACAAGACCCTCAAAGTAGTGAAATTCTTTATGTTATAAAGACCATGAACCAAGATCATATCTTTCACCACAGGCAAGAGGCCTTTGATACTGTCTGTGTAATTCCCTCCTGTGTAATTACTTACGTGACCTGAATCTGATTTGAAAGGATCAAACTACAGATTTCGGCCAGGCTCTTAATAGGGTTTTTGTTGTTTGTATTAGCTGGTTTTAACAAAGCTACTGGCTGCAATATTGAATATTTCAGTAAATTTCACTGGTGAAGCTTTTGGCTTGTCTTGTTTCAAATTGTGAACAGTCGTACAGTTTGGTACACTTTGTAATGGTGATTCTATGATGCATGTTTAAACATGCACTCTTCCTGAACAATTTCAAGTTCAGCCAACACCTTTGTGTTATTAAAACACTTATTTTTTAATGAGTGGGTATTTAGCAAAATGCCCTTTTAATTTTTTAAGGTCTCCTTAAATGATGTTGTTACTGGAGATGACGGTCTAAACTTTTAGGAATTTAGAGCTGTCAGTTCTGACATCTGCTGAGGAAATTATTCTCTCTCCTCAAAACCTGTAAAAGTTCATTTCTGCAGAGTTTTCCTTTCACAGGATGCTGTCTTTTCTCTAAATGGCTAAGGAGGAAAGCTTTCTGGAAACAAACCAGTAAGCAACCACTGGAAAAATATATATATTCATAATACAATTTCTTTTTTTTTTTTTTGTAAAAAAACCAACCCCAAACTCCAACTTTTAAAAGTTATTTTTTTAAAGTATTACAGAGCTTTTTAAAACAGGACATACAGTTTCCAGGGCAAAGTTCCATACTGACATGCCTGTACATCAGTTGGTGCCAAGTGAACTCATTCAGCACCATCCGGCAAGCTTTTGGTGATGCCCCAAAGTTAAAGGTGCCTTTGTGTTTGATTGGACACACATGCCTCCATATAGGTGAGCAGCCTTGACCTTTAGACCTTTGAGATCATTCAGTTTGACTCTGGACTTAAGTCTAGAATGTGCAAAAGCTGTGAGGAAATTAAACAATTCAAAGTTAGGCACATACATCCTTTACTGTCATAGCTGCATCTCTGCACACTGTATTACTGTTAAGGTTGACTATTCTACCTAGAGTCTACTGAACATGCTTCATTTTTGTCTGTAAGGATGGATGAATAATGTAACAGAATATTTTAGTCTTGCACTGCCCTAACCCATGTTCTGAAATGTATGCCACGATGAGGTTGGATAAGACCTTGATAAGATGACCTAGTCCACAGAAGGAGGGTTGAGAGAGATGATATTTAAAGGTACCTTTCAAACTATGACTCCATGGAGTTTGTTAATGGTCTTGAAATCTTGCAGCATGCTCAATTTCTGAGATTTAGAACTCTCACTATCTGTTACTAACATTGGCCTTCAGAGGGGAAGGTCAGTTTATGTGAGAATTTTCTTTGTTACTCATTTATATTTCTGTTCTTCCACATTGCCTGGCATTCTCTGGAGACACCAGTGTTTCTGGCCAATACACTGCAGTCCTCAAGAGTCTTCCAATGTGCTTTTTCACTCAGACCTAGACAGCTAATTTCAAATTCTGTTTGGATCAACTTCCAAGTGAAAAGACATCTCACACTGTTGTTCAGTGGATTCTGAAAAGAACCTCAGCTGGAAAGAGGGTTTGGATGAAGTAGATTTGTAGATTTATTTCCTTTATTTTTTTTTTACTGGCCTCACCCTCTGCCCAGCACAGGGAAGAAGCTGTGTAACTTGTGACTTGTCTAACTGAACTTGAAACCACAACTAGTGGTATGTATTGATCCAATTCAAGGAGAAAATATCTGAGCATCTAAGTTTTAGTGCAGAAGTTTAGAAAGCCAATGCATTAGCTAATCAGTTTGCAAAGTAAAAATCTGGAAAAGTCACAAATAAGAAACTCACTGAGAATAAAAACTAGGAATTTCCTGTCAGTTAAAGACTTGGAAGAACAAGGTTTGAAAAAGGAATTTTTTTTTTTTTAGAAAAGAAGTTAAAGCTACAGACATGAATGTATGGTGAATTTTTAGAAAAGTCTCTTGGTAACTCATCTGAGTGTTTTATGATGTGTGTTGTACAATTTCCCTTGCTAGAGATGAAATAAAATTGTCAACACAACATAAAACCTTAAATTAAGTTCATTTCTCAGGTGTTCAGAAGTTCTTAATTGAGAACTTTCTCCTTTCCTTTTTATTTTTTACTGTAATCCTAAGACCTACTCTGAAACTAAATTTTTATAAAAGAGGAAAAATTAATTCCTTGTTTCCACTGACTTAACTATATTACTTGCATAATTTGCTGGGTTTTATCTGTGTGCACCTTGTGCCAGGCTGGAAATGTGGCTTTTCATCCTCAGTAGGTTACAGTTTAACAGTAGCATTTTGTTCAAAAAGAATACCAAAATAAAGGTGTGCCTTGGGCTGCATGAGATTGAGGTACAGGCCATGTTTAGTGCCTGTGTTTCAGGCTCTCCTTTGTTAATGTAGTTTTTTGCTCTGTGCTTTTTTTCTTTTGTCTTTGGACTTATTTTTCAAATATCCCAACTTTCCCATTCTCTCCTACCTTACTGTGTACTTCCCATTCTTAGGTCTGTATCTGCCCAGATAGTAGTGCATACTGGTTAGACCACAGAGATACCCACATCTACAGTTGTGATTTTCTGGAGAAGTATGAACTTCTGTCTTCCAGTTGATAATTTCTTAAGATCACAGAATTGCAGAGTCTTAGGTGCTGGAAGGGACCTCTAAATATCATCCACTCCAACCCACTTAATAGACCAGGAAGACCTGGAGGAGATCACACATGAACAGGTGGTTTTGGATATCTTCAGAAAAGACGTCAGAACCTCTTTGGGCAGCTGTTCCACTGCTCCTTATTTCAAGCAAGGATCAGATCTAGTACTGTAATAATGAGAGTGACAGACCTTCCTAGATTTCCTCAAGCCTTTTCTAGGTGCGTACACAGTAGGTTTTCTTTTTCTCACATATCTCAGAAGGCTCTTTCAATTTTCTGTAATTAAAACATCATCTTCATAATAGCTTGGCTGAATGCCAAAATATGAAATTTCTTCAGAAAATAATCTTTTTTATAGGATTATAGCAGATTAAAGCACCATTCTGTTCTTACAAACTGCAGCATACCTTCTGAATGGTTAGGGATTGCAATGATTTCAGCATATATCGTCATACTTGTTAAAGCATTACTGTAAGCAATAATGTAGATTTCAGAGGGAATAGGAATTCTTGATGAAGGTTAGCATTCCTGGTTTTGTGTAAGTACATACAAGTTTAGGCACAAGATGATGTCAATATTCTGAAGTACGTGGTTTTACTGGGAATGCTGGTTGAGGTCAGGAGTATGAGTTGTTAGTCCTATCTGAATATGCTTCTGAGAAGCATTCTGCCTTTGCAGAACTTGCAGGTTAATAAAATTGATGATATTGCTAGGAAAACCTTTTTTGAATGTCATTGATATAAGTAGGAATGTGATCTAGACAAAGAGACTTGTTGAAACTCTAGAAGCATTAATTAAGATTCAAATCCAGTTGTCTAAATCCATGTAAGCAAAAATAAAGGCCTGTGGTTTCTGACTAAGTTTTGAATATGTATTCTTTACCCTTTCTATACTTCTCAACATGAAAAAAAAATTGCCTTTTTCTATCCCTTGTTAAGTAGACTTAAGACTAGGCAACTTTTCACAGTCTGGAGTCTAATTACTAATTTCCTTTATTATGGGGACATTGCTACCCCCTCAGTGCCTTCATGAAGTTCATGACTTCACCTATGCCAAGTTCATTACTTTTTTGGTGTTAGAGACTTGCCAATGTCCTCTGTGAGTATACTGTTTGTTTTAGGAAGGAATGGAGAAGGGGTCAATCCTGGACCTCATGTGTGACATCTCTGTGACTGATGAGGCTGTTCCCACCCTAACAAGTCAGAAATGCTGATTTTCATCTTGGCTACTGCCACCCATCTCATACTATGCTACCTGAAAAACCCAACCATAGCTTTTTACCTCAGATAAGCAGTGTGTGTCAGCAGCGTGGAAGGGAAATGGCAAAAATCAACTGCTTTATAGATGCTGAGAGCACAACAACATTCATAACTACATTTTCTAGAATTGAAATTCTGTGACAAAATTTAAACACACAATCACACCTTTTAACTCTGCAGAAGATGCTCTGCAAGAACAGTGGCAGCCTGAGTTTCTCTTCCTACATCATAGTTACGTATCTCTACTATCCTGATCCAATGAGCAGTAGTCCACTTCTAATGGACAGATTGTTTCACAACCCCAGTGGCCATGCACCCTGCAGTAAGGCTGTCCTGGAGGTCATGGAGAAGGAGGCTCTGCTGTGGTGTATTCAGCTGTGCCTAGTCCTTCTCACAAGATGCTGAAGTCTTCAAAGATGTCTATTCACTATTCCTTCTCAACAAGTGAGAGTGTAGCACAAGATATGAAGAATTTTGTAGAATATCAAGCTGTTTAAAAGTGGAGAGAATAGCTTCAAGAAGCTATTGATTTTACTGAAAACACTACTCACCTCTGCCTCAAACTTCCACTTCAGACAACATTCTGTTTTTTGGATCTGCTTGACACAAAGCAAATGATTTTTGTACTGCTTTGTTGTAGGGGTTTTTATTTGTTAGACTTTTGAGAATGCCATTTTTATCTTCATGATTATCTGCTGCAACTAAAAACTGGAATATTTTGTTTTTGTGACCAAGAGCTTTGCTACTACACATACTCTGCATGCATTTTCCAATGAAGCGTTGGACAGCGACACAGTGCGTTCGATCTCCAGATAGCTGTGCTCTGTGTAAGGTGTTCATGCATTAGAGTGATTTGTCTTAAAGTTGTGTGAGACTATAATTCATTTAATGCTTGTTGCATTGCAATGCATGTAATAACTCCCTGGAGCTGTACTTAAATCTGAAGCAGATTGTTTTTAGATATATTCCTTAACACTATATGAGGTTCAGTTAATAGTTGTTTCCTTCATTTGTCACCTGTGACACAGTGTTTTGTTCACTTTTAGTCGAAACATCAGACAACTTTCTTTTCTTTTGACAATAGCATAGTACATATATTGATTTGCAATTAATAAAATTAGAAAGGATATAAAAAAACTATGGCAATTACTGACCATGGAATCCACAGACATTTGAATATTATTCATCTTACCCTTTGCTATTGTATCTAAATACCTAAAAAGTGAAGAAAATTGCCAGCCTTCTTGCCTGCAGGGCACTGTTGTTTATATGTGCTTAGTTTTTCTTACAGAGAAGCAAAAACATTGTTTTCAAACTTGCATTGATGAGAATTTTAAAAACAGGCACATAACCTTTTGTAGACCCTATTACAGTGTCTGCTTGTGAGACTCTTGATAAGCATGTACATTACAGCAGTGAATATTGGGTTGAATTAGATGATCTTTGAAGTTCCTTTCCAACCCAAATCATTCCATGTTTCTGCAAATACAGAAAGAACTCCTAACAAACCTGTCCGCACCAAAAGAGGAGAAATGTTACTTGTGCTAGAACATGTGTCATATAATTTTAGGAGAGACTTAGTAAAAGCAAGAGATGTGTCCTCATTTGGTCTCACGGAGTTTAATATAAAGGTAAATTGTGTGATGTACACAGGCTTTCACAAGAATCCTCTAATAATCTTCAGATGTTAAGGACACAGATATAGAGAGCTTGGGAGAGTAAGACTTGCAGATACAAACCAGATGCTAGCTTTACCCAAATAAAGATTAATTTAGCTTTCCAGCTTTATAACCCCCCCTCCACATTTTATTTGCTGCAACTTCGGCAAAAATAGCACCTTATCTCTCTTTCTGTTCTTTAGTCTTTGCCAAGTGACTACACAGATTTAATCAAGAGGCTACACTATTTTAGAGAGCAATGTTACTAAACATAAATAAACCATTTTCCACAACATGTGAAATAAATAGCATTGTTTTCTTTTCAACAACATGGTTATTCTCTACAATAAATTCACTTGCAACTCTCTGTGTATTGCAAGCATACACATTAACTCCTTAAAACCAATCATGCCTTCAAATAACGTTGATAGAATTTGTGCATCTACAGATCAAGTCATTTAACAAAAACTGAGGTGAATCATGTTGTCATTTGGCAGGAAAACTGAGACACATTATATTTTATAGGAAGCTGGAGTGAAGCTTTTGACCCTAAGCCAGTATCCAGGATTTCTCATTTTAGATGTTATGGTCAATCTGGCCAGCATTTTAGCATGCTGGCATTTCTCTGCCATGTTCAGTACCTGTTAGAATTAAGTTGAAGAGCAGCTGTGCTTATATTATCCAAACCAAATCTCTAAATGCCGCCTAATAAACATTAATTTTTCTGCTGTTTTGAGGTTTTGAGGCAGGATAAATATAGGTTTCATAAATACATGGTTCATAAATTAATAGGTCAATTGCTTGCCACCAGAGCTGAAAATATCTGTCTTTAGAGAGCACTCTGAGGGATTATTTAAAGTGCTGGTAAGTTTCTATAACAATGGTGCTTTGAAAAGTGTATTTTCTGATACTTCTCAGGAAAGAATTGTCAATGTGTTATAGAATCATAAAACCATTAGGGATCGGAAAGGAACTTGAAAGACCATCCAGTCCAATCCCCCTGCCACAGCAGGATCGCTTAGACCAAGTACAGGTGGGTTTCAAATGTCTCCAGAGAAGGAGACACCACAAACCCTCCAGGCAGCCCCCTCCAGTGCGCAGTCACCCTCACTGGGAAGAAGTCAAATAATCAGTTATCATTTTGGACTCCTCAACACCGAAACATTTCCCATGCTTTTGCAGTGCCACTTGAAATATTTGTTGTTGATTAAAAGGAGAGTTAAAGCTCAGTAACACTGACAAAATATTGTTTCTAGTATTTTATTTCCCAAAGACTAGAATGATTTTGTGAAATACAGATAAAATCAATGCTCCTCACTAGTATAAGTGCTACCAAATCTCACTGAATGCTTTATCACATGTTCATGCCTGTAAGGGGGGGTGGGTGTCATATGAACTAGACCTCCTTGCTGCTGGGTCCCAAACCTTTGGGTTCATTATGACAGTCACAAAAATCACCCAGAACTGTATTCCAAAATATAAGGATATGTAGTATATGCATTAGAAGGACTCTGCAGGCTGTAATATCGCTAAGGAGGCAACTTTCTCTATTCAATTTGCTGCTGCAGCAACATTTGTAGAGCATCACTGCCACTCAGTGACCATGGGTGTGTGGGATTAACCTAGCAGAAAAGCTTTTCCTGGTTGGTCTTGGATAACACTTTTCAGTACCTTACAAGTGGAAGGGGAAGTGGTCACACTCACTGCAGCAAAGGCGATCTCCTCTGTTGTGTTATATACATTAATTGCTTTGTACCATGAAAGATCAACATGTTTCTTGCTTGGCTGGAATTCACAGAAACACAGAATTATTGAGGCTAGAAAAGACCTGAGAGATCATCAAGCCTAGCCTATGACCTAACATCACCCTATCAGCTAGACCATGGCAAAGTGTTAAACAACGTGGTAAATGTTAATCAACAGATCCTGAGTCTCTTATGAGACAACTCTAAGGAATATCTTCTACAGTACTTGCTCGCTAATGATCCAGAAAATACCTTTGGATAAAGTGGAGAAATAACCACCAGACCATTCTATTGTGAATGTAATAATTAACTTGTTGCTTGTAAGCTCTGTGTTTACAACGGGCTGAAGCAGCAGCTTTGCCCTCCTAGTTGTGGTGGTGGTGATGCAGAACACTGCAAAGAAGCCCTAACCAGTGATTCTTGAAACAAACACTTAGTAGTCCCAGAGTATTCTAGTTTGTTCTGTAGAAAGTGGTTGATTTTGTTGATAGCATCAACATGGTTCTGCTTTTATGACCACAATTGTGGGAAAAACTAGTCAGGACTCCAAGCAGGCTTACCAGATTGACAGTTCCTTGCAGGATCTTGTCTCTGTCAATATATCTAACCTTATTAATTTTCCTGTTCAGTGTCTGATCTCATATTGCTAGGCTTGCACCTTTATGTTTAGGAAGAACACCATGTGGTCAGGGGCCTTCCTGCATTTGCAATAGCTGGGACAGTGAATCATTATGGATGGAGTGTTTAAAGGCCAGGAAAGGAGAAGAAAATAGATACAATCAATGTCATCTACCTGGACTTGTGTAAAGCGTTTGACATTGTCCCACATGACATCCTGGTCACCAAACCGGAAAATCATGGACTCAATGAACGGGTCATTCCCTCGATAATGAATTGGCTGGATGGTCGCACTCAGAGAGTTGTGGTCAACAGCTCGAAGTCCAAATGGAGAACAGTGATGAGTGGTGTCCCTCAAGGGTCAGTACTGGGACCAGTGCTGTTCAACGTTTTTGTCAACTATATGGATGGTGGCACTGAGTGCACGCTGAGCAAGTTTGCTGATGACACCAAGCTGTGTGGTGTGGTGGACACACTGGAGGGAATGGATACAATCCAGAGAGATCTGGACAGGCTTGAGAGGTGAGACAGTACCAACTACATGAGATTCTGCAAGGCCAAGTGCAAGGTCCTGCACCTGGGTTGAGGCAATCCCAGGCACAAATACAGTCTGGGTGGTGAACAGATTCAGAGCAGCCTTGAGGCGAAAGACTTGAAGGTGTTGGTTGATGACAAGCTCAACATGAGCCAGAAATGTTTGCTTGCAGCCCAGGAAGCCAACTGCATCCAGGGCTGCATCAAGAGAAGTGTGACCAGTAGGCCAAGGGAAGTGACCCTCCCCCTCTATTCTGCTCTCGTCAGACCCCATCTGGAGTACTGTGTTCAGTTGTGGAGCCCCCAACGCAGGAAGGATATTGGTCGTGTCCAGAGGAAGGCCACGAGGATTATTAGAGGGCTGGAGCACCTCTCCTACGGGGACAGGCTGAGAAGTTGGGGCTGGGAGGAGACTGGGGGGAGATCTTATAGTGGCTTTCCAGTACCTGATGGGGGCTATAGGAAAGATGTAGAGGAGCTGCTTCCAAAGGCTTGTGGTGGTAGGACCAGGGGTAATGGTTCAAACTGGAAGAAGATTCAGACTGGAAGTCTTGAATTTCTTCACGATGAGGGTGGTGAGACACTGGAACAGGGTGCCCAGGGAGGTTATGGATGCCCCCTCCCTGGAAGTGCTCAAGGCCAGATTGAATGGGCCTTGAGCAACCTGGTCTAGTGGGGGGTGTCCCTGCTCATGTCAGGGGGGTTGGAACTAGATGATCTTGAAGGTCCCTTCCAACCTGAGCCATTCTATGAATCTAAGAATAATACTTTTTAAACAATCTTTTACCTTATTCTCTTTAGCCTGTATTAGGGATTGAAGAGTGGACTACTGCAGCCAGGTTACTCACAAATTAAATTTTCAGCCATGTAGTATATATCTGGGAAATAATTGCATGCTTTTTTTCTCATCCCACAGTTCAGGAGATCTTCCTATGTACAGTCTTTAGTTTTGAGATGACTATGCATCTGGTTTTTTAATTGAGGACCTCATCCTCCTTACAGGAGAATTGGCTGAACATGCAGATGGCAGAGTGTGGTTTATTTGATTGCTAGTAAACATAAGTTGAAATGAAAGAGGAGAGATGGAGGAGAGGGTGTTGTGGGGTTTGTGTGTGTATGAGTGTGTGTGTTCTTCCTTGATTTGTGGCTCAGATATCCTTTTTTCTTTTCCAAAGCCTATATGCATAAACACTGAAATAAAAATATGAGTATGTGTACAAAGGGCATGTCTTCTCTTCAGTGCTCTGGCATTTCTCAAGAAAAGTTTTGATAATTTTAGCCTGCCCTTTAAATAATGTGGCCTTGACAGTTTGCAAAAATTAATTGTAGTTAGGAAGTACCACAGGAAATGAGATGCACCAAGTTAGTTTCTGGAGTAATCAAACTGGTTTGAAAAAAGCTTCTGCAATTATGTTATGGATTAATGGGTCAGAGATGTTATATCTTAAAATAAACCTCTACTGTTTTATCAGGCTATAAGTACAGTTATGTGGCTGATCCTAACCAGAACCATTGTGCAATACAAACAGGCCATTCATCACGGTGAATTAGAAACTACATTCTTTCAAGCACAAACACATGAGCTAGCTCACAGACATCTACATTACTCAGAGCAGACAAATACTTATTCCAAGTTTTTATTAAACTTGATAAATCTGAGAATTGCTACCGGTCTGGAACTCAGGACAGTACACCGCTCTGATACTAGTAGTGTGTCTGAAGGAATTATTTCTTTGTGCCTAGTGTCTTTTCCATAAACAAATAGAGACCAGACTGTATCATATTACACATAGTATAGCTCTGAGTTCCCTTTAATTTTTAACAGCCATCTGTTTTCTTTATCTGCCTTTAAGTTAAGCCATTGGAACATCTGCTGGGTCTTTTCTTTCATACTATGGACTTCAATTTTGCTTTTTTATAGTGGAAGTTTTTTTCCATAAACAGGTCCAAGTCAGCTTATTGTTCAGAGAGGGACAAGGGAAGGCAACATGTCACAGAACTGCAGTTGTGCTGGTATTGGTCACTGCTTGCACAGGGAACTCTAGTCAGTGATCTTCTCCATGCTGTCCCTCTTCCATTGCTAACAAAGGTGTGTGGCAGAGCTACAAAACTCTTTGTTCCCTACACTTAAAAGTGTATTTTGGCCCTGTGCTGAGATGGACACAGGGTGATATGTTCCTGGCAATTGTGCCCTCGTTTTGCAACTTTGCAAAACAGCCTTCATGCTCTGAAAACGAGGGCTGTCAAGTTTACTCTGTGGGATGAACCAATGAAGCATTTTTTGTTGCAATATCTACACAGATTTCCACAAGCCAGTTGAATCTGCAAACCTGATGTGAATCTTGGGACAGAAAGCTGTGAAAATATCTTTAATTCTATGAATTGTGAAATAGTTGGTGGAATTTGGCCTACACACTTTCTCTTTCTTGCTGTTCTGAATAACAAAGAATTAAAGATTTTAGTACTCCTGGATGTTGTTGCAACTTCAATTAGTTGAAAGAATGCACATATATTAATTTTAATAATACTTTAACATGGAACAGGATTTGAATAGCAGTCAACTGAACATTTCAGCTTGTAAAAGGTATGACAGATGATATACATTACTATTAAATTTATAATTTTAATTTCAAAAGTCACTTCAAAGTAACACCAAACCTAATTTGCCATTATTAAGTGGGGGAAATTAATAGTCTCTGTATCCAGTATTTATTCTGTTCCCTTGCGGGAGAAAACTGTTAAGATCCTAAATCACATCTTTCTCTGTGAATCTTAAATACAGAAATGAGAGACACACAGAGAGAGAACTGTGTGTGGTGGAATATGATTATTGAAGAAAAACTAGCAGAAGTGGGGATTACAAAATGAGCAAAACTATTAAAAATAGCTCAGTTTTTAGTCCCAACAGACTTAACTAGCAGAAGGGAAAAGGAAAGTCTGGGGCTGGCTGCCAGAGAAGCACTGCTGAGTGTAAAGACTCCAAAGCATCTCAGAATGCACATTATCATAGGGAGTCCAAAAGTGTTTGTTCTCTGGGACTCTGAAGTCAGGCGGGGTTTTGCAAGCTAAGAGTGTTTCTTGTTGACTTTACATATGGAGAAAACTACAGCCTATCTGACCAGAAAGACAGGAATTTAATTTATCTCCCTCTCCCCCTCCCTCTCTTTCTCTCTGTCGCAGACTCATTGGATTTCTTTCTCTGCCAGCCCTCTAAACCGAGGATTACTGGGTCAGTGACATTCATTATTACTTTTATTCTGGTACGATCCTGTGTTCAGCCTCCTGGAGAAACACTGCTACCTGTAAGTATCTGATTTGTGTTTGTTGTGTTTGTGTTTGTTGTCGTTGCAATAGCATTTTTACAGCTTCCAACGTTGAGTTTCCTGCTGAGTTTTGCAGTAAAGCAGTCAGTGATTTTCATCTGGATGGAATCTCATTTCTTACTTCGGTGGAAAACAGCGATCCTGCAGTAGCTCAGCAATAGTTAACTTGGAAGCTAAGGATTCCAAGCAATTTAATTTATCCTAGTGTAACAAATCTTTGTGTGCTTATTTTTTTGTAAAAGTTTGGAAGTATTAAGCAAGATTTCTTAAAATGGTTGTGTGTTTTTATAAAACACTAGGAGAAAGAAACCTCACAAAAAACACTGAAAAAGTAATCAAGACTTGCAATACAATCCTTTCTTAAGAGTCTCTTTAATTGGTTGGAGAACTTTCCTTTTTTGAATGCATATGTTAAAATCGTAGGACTTTTATTTTGTACTAGGGATCTGTGAGAGTTTTCATAGTTTCATGTACATCCATACAGCTGTCTTCATTCATCTGAATTACACAAGTATTCACTGGTCATAAGTATGTGTAAGTGCTTGTGTGTGTTTCTCAACACACACACAGACACACAGACACACACAGACATTTGCAGTTTTTGCATTTCCTGGTGGCTCCTACGTATTTACCTAGAAACCAACAAAAACATCATGTTTTAGGGATTACTTGCTGTCACTCTACTGTGCAAATCCACTTCATTAAGTCCCATAGATAATTATGAACAGTTTCTTGAAATTACTACCAAAGGGGGATTTTGCAAACTGTGTTTTTGCTAGTTAAAGAATTATACTTGTTCATCACTCCAGCTGACTCAGGACTGCACATGACCTTAGGCAAAAGGTGTCTCTTCTGTTGACGGTATGTCCATGTTGTGGGAGGCATTTGCATTATAAATCAGTTGCTTTTACAGTAAAAGAACACACACATCTGTAGATATTGTCCCATATAATTTCTCTAACTTGGAAGTTACTGCTGTAGGCCTGCTAGCATTTTCTTCATGATCATTCACAAGGGTTTATCTTACATGCAATGTGACTGCATGCAGATTGTTTTGACATAGAGAATGAGGTGGTTTGTATCTGGGCACTGTTAGTCTGGGAACCTTTTCCCAGCACAAATCCCTGCTCTGAGAAGAACTGGGCAAGTCCTTGAGGAATTTCTGATAATACTAATTTCACTACAAGTGACTTTGATAATACATGTTTATGATAACATGAGTTACAGGGCAGCAGGGATTAATGTATTCATGGGAAACGAAGGGTCACTGATTGAATCAAATGGTGCATTTATCAACACAAGTAGGTGTTGTCAAAGCCTCACGGTAAAACAGAATATTCCAGTCAAAGGTGCTGTCCACTTGAGTGTTCCTGTTGAGCACAAAGGGAGACCATAGAGCAGACCATTTGTCATAAATACTTTGATTTTGTACCTCTCATCTTTTCAAGATTCTGTGGCAGTCAACTGTGGACCCAGATTTATTTCTCCCATGCTAATTTCTGTAAGGACTACAGCTGCCATAAGTAACTAGAGTGTTCTGCACCACTTTATGATTTCACAACTTGCTGCAGAAGATCCTTGGGATAACTCAGACGTGTTTTGTGTGGCTGGGTAGAAAAGATTGAATATATAATATTTGGGAAATTGTTAAATGCTCCCTAATGGACTGTGTAATTTCTGTCTCTAGCTGTTGTAATTGTGAAGCAAGTAACAGCATTTCAAAGAACTCTGGTAGCTGGCTGGGTTGTGTTCTATTTTCTGACAACTGTCCATAACCATTACAAAACTACATGAGTTGGCAGGATGAGTTGACAGTTGACAGTAGCTGTACTGTGCAAGCATCCTGAATGTGTAAGGACACACCTTTGTCAGTGAAAATTGTTAACAAAAGAGGATCTAGTGGATATAGATTAATTTAGATGAGTTGTGTAACCATTTGGCCCATTGCTTACTCCTTGTTTATCACAAATAATTTGAAGACAGTCCTACCACATCTAATTACACATTTCACAGAATAACTCAAAACACTTTTGATTTGTATGTAGGGAACATGATACTCCCTAAATTTGCATCTTGCACAAATCTGCACTCCTTCCCTTAGATAACTGTACAAACAGAAAGGAATTGCTCATTGGAGGCACATCTTTACTCTCAGAATATAGCAGTAATCCTGGAAAAAACTCAAATGAGCTTCTAAGTTTCACATATCTAAGACACAAGTAGATGAGCCAAGCCAACATGTTTGTGAGAAAGTGTATAACATACCATCTTGTAGCTGTTAAAATTCTCTTGGTAGTGTATGCGCAACAGATTGAAAATCTTTGTCTAGCACTGTGAGACACAACACACCCAACAGTGAGCCTGATTTTGTGAAGAGAATTCTGCAAAGTCTTTCTTCTCAAAAATTCTGTACTTTCAAGATTCACCAGCTAAAAACTCAGCCCTCTCTCAATTGATCAGCCAACCAGTAGCAGTGAGTAAGAAAATTATTCTAGAAACATAGAATCACATGCTTCCCTTCAGTTTAGTTTCTAAAGGTAAATCTGGCAGTGATGGAAGTCCACTGGCATTTCATTGCTCTGTACTTTCATTGCTCATGTAGAGCAGGACTGGGTCTTGTAGCTGTTAACTTATATGAGCAAGATGCATATCCCTACGGAGAGGTGCAATGTGCCAGTGATAACTGCATTTCACTACCACTGCCCAATAATTCCTTCATAGGAGTATTGAATCTCGAAGTTGATGGTGTAACAAAATGCCATTGCTGAACAGGTAATCAGAGCTGATCTTTGCACCTGATACCTCACCTTGTTATTCCTTGTACAAAAGGCTTTTTCTGTTCCTTTGTTCTGATATTGGGTATTCTTACACTTGCCAGTCAGAGATGCACTGACTGTCTCTTAGAGCAATTCTGTCAAGCCTAGCCTACCTAGCCTCTTGTATATCACATCTAGCCATGTCTGGTAAAGCATGTTGCTCCAGAGCTGGGAACCTTGTGTTGTCACGTTAAGTACTGAATGTAATGCTGTAATTTCTGTCTTCACTTGACAGTGATATGAATCAAAGTGAAGCTAACAATTTCATCCTTGTAACACAAACACAAGGGTAACTGCATAATCCTGGGTTGCCTAATGAATCTCACAACTTTCTGCCCATTACTAGCTAATTGCTAAAATGAAATGTCTTTTCAAATTACCTTTTGATATTTCTCTATGCATTACATTCCCTTTCCCACCCACTATTAGAAAGGAAAGTTTTAATTTACTTAGTCATTCTCTGAGTGTGCTAGGAAAAGATATCCTGCTACCTACATGCTGTTAGAGTCTTCTTCTCTACAGAAAAGTGGGCCTTATTCCCTAGCTTCAGTGTGAATATGAAATAACAAGGATGGTCACTCTAGTCCTTTTGCTTAACCATTTTCACAAATTTCCCCCTAGTTTATATCCCCCACCCAACCCCAGCTCTTTGCCTTCTCATATAGGAAAAGGAGAAAAGAGATTAAATGGGGTACTGATCTCTGCAATTGTGTCATGCTCTTTGGAACCACTAAACCAAACAATTACAGTAAAAAAAAAAGTAGTAGCTTGTATTAACATTCACACTGAGTAGCACTACAACCTATGATTGGCAAAACACCAACTTCCACTGTATTTTAATAGTTGAATGAAAATTTTAAGTGGAAATATTCAAAGAATCTGAAAAATTAATTACTCCTGGAAATGTCAGTGAGGTTGGTTTAGTCTGTGTTTCTCTTAGGCTGGCTTGAATTTCCTTGTAGATATCCCCAGCACTTGTAAACTTCCTGTAGGGAAGCTAGTAAATCAGTAAGTTGGATAAGAGTCATGTGCAGGATAGAAACCTATGGAGAGCATCAACAGAAGGACCTCACTGAAAATTGGAGTGCTTCATGGACTTGCTCTTTTTGGACAGACAGCTGACAAAAGGATAATATTATTTTTTTTTTGAGAGACATTTCTGCATTGCACTCTCTTCCAGTTCAACATTCATGTCTTGTGGAGAATGGGTAGTCACAGGATGGCAGTTCCTATTTGTGTAATGACCTCAAAGGATAGCCAAGAGAAAAAACCCAACAACATGATCTTTATCTTCTCAGACTTCTGTTATGTGAGACAGCTTTCTGGGCTTCAAAGAATAGAAGGAAAAGATGTTTTCATCCGTCTTTTGATGACAATATAGTTACCTTTTCAGAAAATGAATTTTCACTATTAGTCTCTTGTCTTTATTAAAACAAAAGCAAAAACTTTATTTGCTTTTGCAGTTGTCTTCAGCATTGCCTGCAATTCGACCTCTATCTTTATCTCAAAATTTAAAGTACTTCTACCATAAGTAGACCCACTTAACAATTTAAAGGGAGTAATGTGTTTACTTTGGTATAGCCTTTAATGGACAACCACAAACAATAGCTCATTTGTCTGAGTCTGGGACTCCTATGTGCTCTGCCTCTTTAAAAGTAAGCTGCGTAATTATGGGACTATGAGCTGTTAGGTGTTCTCTTCTTGACTGTTGGAAAGTCTTCCTCTCAGTGTTTATCTTTCCCTTTATTTCCTTCTCCCACACCTGCACTCATACAAGGTATCTCTGTTTAATGGGAAAACCAGAAATCTCTCTGGCCTTGCAACTCCTGGTGGATGCAGAAGGAGCTATTGTAAGGAGTGGAAGAAATTAAACAGCTTCGGCAAGGGATGCAGAGGAATGTTGTGCAAAACTCAAGTTTTCAGCCTTGCATTGACCTGCAATACTTGGCATTAAAGTCTAATAACGTTTATGGTGTTGCATTCGAACTTTTCTGTTACCTGTCTGTCTTGGCGTTATTTCAGATGTGCTTTCAGTGTTACAAAGTGGCCCATCAGCACATGGGAACATTGCACACAGTGCCTACTGCCTAATATACTAAGCTAGGGGCAATTACAACTTAGTGTATAACTATCAGTATCACCCTGATAATGAAGTCAGAAATAATATCTGTAAATTGAAACTGTATTAGGTCTTAATCTGTAATGTGAATGAAGAAAAACAGGGTGTTTCTTCCTTATAGTATTCTGCTTTAAAACAACAAAGAAACAAAGGGGGAAATGTTAATAACATAGATATATCTGATGTGCTTCATATATTTCAGTGATTTTCCCTGATGAATGAAGGTCCCTGTATTGACTATGCAGTGAAACACTTCTTGCTTCCTTACTTTGCAAAAAATTGTACAGGCTTTGACAAAAAGTGCACAGGACTTTTACTCACAGACCAAAACTGAGAAATGAAAAAGAGAAGCAAACTGTTATCCACCACTCAGCAAATACTTCTCTGAATGCTTAGTTTCTGTGTGACCTATAATCCTTGTTTGCAGTGCACAGAACAAAGATGTTAAACAGCAAACAGTACAAGGGGTGCGTGTGTTAATTGCACATTCTGAAGTGACAACTCCCTATTTTAATAGCTCAGGATCCTTCCAGTGCCCTGGGCTAAGTTTTAATTGCTTCAACAATATCCGTCTTGTTTCCTAGAAATCATGGAAAGCTGCTATTTGTTTTCTTTAATTTTGTCCTCTGAAAGAAAGTAAAAAAATTCTTTGTGTTTCCTGTAAACTCTTTCTGGTGTTCATTAAAACAAATCAGTCCATCTCCCAGCCTGCAACAATCACTCTTCATTATCCCCTTCAAGATTTTCAAGAGAAGAGGGTAATTTCAATTGCTCACTGAAATCTCCCAGGTAACAAGAGATTTTATCACACATAGAAAAACTCTTCAGGTCTCATCCAAATTCTGTTGGAGATTTTGGGTGTCATTGAGACTTAGCTCAATGTCCCTAGTAATTAGAGAGTTTACAGCCAGCTTTTAGGTATTACTTAAATTAACCAGAGAGTTACTGGTGTGTTTTCTGATCTTACCTTCAATTGTTTTGCTCTGGTACATATCTATATAGGTCATTGGATTTAGTCTTTACTTACATCACATTAGCTCACCTTAGCATCAGAGTCAGGAACTTGTACCTTTATGACTTGTAAATAAAGAAGTGCTGGAAACCTTCCCACCAATATATTAATACTTGCACTCTCTGAAGTAAATGTCATGCATGCAGGAGTTGTAAAGACAAAAATAAATCAAAAAACTGTCTAAAATAGCATATCTACTTGATGTGGATCTAGAGACACGAGTTTCTGTGTATACTTGTGCATTGGTCCTGCACACATGTATGTTTTCCTGAGAGAGCCTGCTGTTGGAAGGACATCTAGCTTTCAATAAATCATGGGTCATTCTAAGGACTTAACAGTTCTCCAGATTCCGGAAGCCAATGAGGGCCTGACAAATTCGGAAGATTTGTCAGATATTTTATGATGATGATGACTCTATGGCATCTTTTTAGTTTCTTCTAAAATTTATTTTATTCTTAAAAAACAATTCTATTTAAGGAGAATGCTAATGTTTGCAATTAGCCATTGCATAATTTTTCACATGTGTATGAGCAGCCCCAAGGGAAAAATAGTTCTGGCATTTGAGGAAATTTTTAACAAACCGCATCTGAAGTTCTCAGAATTTCTTGTCCCCAGCCTGGTCTTTTCCTCTGTTAACTCTCCAGAGTCATATCCAATGTTTCTTCAGAGGCCACATCTCCCTCTGCCTTAACAGCAGGCTCATCTGCAGAGTGTGACAGGGGTCTGACTGCAGATGAGGAGCCCCACAGACTTTTGCCCTGAAAAGGGCGGAGTGTTACTTGAACAATGCCTTGGACACATCATCATGACTCCTTTTCCAGGCTCCCAAATCTCAGGGTCTGCTTGACAGTCCAGCTCTAATTATTGTAAATTATTGTTGCCACAGCTTTTATACCAGTATGCTTTAATTTCCATGAGGATTGTATGGCAGTTTGCAGTGTATAGTGCAGAGTTTTGCGAAGATACACCAGGTAGTTAAATTGGGTCCTGGCAGCAAGAGAGCTCTATTAATTCAGATTAATCACATAATTTAGGGTCTAAAAGAGCTCAGTCAGTAACTGTTCCTATGCCTTTGTCTCAGCACAGCCAGCTTCTACAGCAAATCTGGCTTCAAAATTATATCAGGCTGTCTCCTCAGATACCACATGCTCCACCTGCAGTGAGGAATAACAGCTAATATATGATACATCATTGAACCCACATGTTTATTTTACTCCCGGGATTGAAGCTGATAGCTTTCTATGAGCTTGCAGGCACACAGTGCATCTAGAGCTGGTTCTGTCACACAGACAGACCCTCAGATATTCAATGAGGAAACAGCTTGGTTTTAAAATACTGATTGATCTGATGTGTTCTTCATGAACACCACTATTCCCTTATGCTTGTGCATACATTTGAACTCTATCTGAGGTGTACTCGGAATTAAATACTGACTTGCTCACTTGTTATTCTGGATACACAAGTGACATACCAAAGAATACCATGGATGAATCAAACTCAGCTGTGATATCAAGGGCAGAGAAGTAAGGAGACTCTTAGTAAGCCCAAAGTAGCCAGAAAATATGGCAGCAGCATCACCAGCAGAGAACCATGCACTAGCATTGTGTAGCACACAAGAGACTTTGCTGCAGCAATGGCCTTCTTCATACACAGGGGAACATACTAATCTCACACCATCCATTCTGAAACCTTCTAATTTTATTGCCATTAAGTGTTGAAAGTATCTCTTGTAATTTCATTTTCCTGTTTAGACTGTGAGGTTACATTTCTCAAGGTCTTTACTTCTCAACAAAAGGAGACAGTCCTGTGGCTGAGAAGTTTCTGGAACAAATGGGAGAAATGCTTGTAGTGATCCTGAAGCTGTGCCCAAAAGCCAAAGCAGTAAAAGCAAGACTCTTAATACACAGTGACAACAAGTGACCAGTTCTGTCAGAGAATTGGCTCACATGATCACTGGATTAACCTAAATGCTCCTGGCTCATTTGAGAGCCTTTCTGCTCTTAGTCTTTGATGTAGGGTAAGAAAAGGCAGCAAAGAATCATAGAATCATTAGGGATCAGAAGGACCTCGAAAGATCATCCAGTCCAATCCCCCTGCCATAACAGGATCACCTAGACCAAGTGACACAGGAACAGATCCAGGCAGGTCTTGAGTATCTCCAGAGAAGGAGACTCCACAACCCTCCTGGACAGACTGTTCCAATGCTCTGTTACCCTCACTGGGAAGAAGTTCCTTCTGATATTTATATGGAAGCTCTGTTCCAGCTTGCACCCATTGTCCCTTGTCCAGATGGTGTTGAGAAGAGCCTGGCTACATCCTCCTGACACCCCTCACATATTTATAGACATGGACGAGGTCCCCCCTCAGCCTCCTATTCTCCCAGCTTGAGACCCAGCTCCCTCAGCCTTTCCTCATAAGGGAGGCGTTCTACTTNCAAGACTCTACATTTCCCCTTGTTGGACTTCAACCATTAATCTGATTATACCAAGTCCAGTACTAAACCCTGTCCCTAAGCTTCATATCTACATAACTTTTAAACACATCCAGGGGTAGCAATCCAACCACCTTCTTGGTTAGGCTGTTCCAAACTATGATGACCTTTTCAGTGAAGACATTTTTCTTAGTGTCTAACCTAAATTAATCCTGGTGCAACTTAACGCCATTTCCTCTTAATCAATCATTACTTGTGAGAACAGACTAATACCCACCTCTCTACAACCTCCTTTCTGGTAGCTGTAAAAAACAGTGAAGTCTCCCCTTGACCTGCTTTTCTTCAGACTGAAGACTGTTCTTTTATCCACTCTTCATAAGGCTTGTTCTCCACACCCTTAGAAGTGTTACTGCCAGTGTTACTGCCCTTCTTTGGACCCACTCAAGCACCTCAATATCTTTCTAGAATTGAGGTGCCTGAAACTGAACACAGTACTCAAAACTGGTTGACGACTTCCCTACTCCTGCTAGTTACATGACTTTTGATGCAATCCAGGATGTCCTTGGCCTTCTTGGCTACCTGCTGCTTATGATTAGTGGTTGTCAATCAATATCACCAGCCTTCTTTCTGCCAAGCAGCTTTCCAGACACTCTTTCAGAAGCCTGTAGCATTGTAGTTGTTGTGGCCCAAGGGCAGGATGTGCAACTTGGCCTTGTTGAAGCTCATACAATTGGCTTCAGGTTAAAAGGTGTGCTTGCCACAAACCCTTCTTTATCACTTAGAAGCTGAAGTATAATCTGGTTTCTTCCCCCTCTAGGTTGTCTTTCATAGCATTGCAAAGTCAGTTTCCAAACTGAATTTTAGGAAGCGAAGC
>VZRI01011204.1:0-11539 GCA_013397515.1 Upupa epops | reverse complement strand
CTTCCATGCCACTCCTCCATTTCCAAAATACTGCTTCTACAGCCATGAACTGTGGCAGAACTCTCTTCATTTCAGCAAACTATGGAATTCCTGTGAAACCTTCCACCCACTGATCCTTGAGGTACCAGGCTGTCTCTGCGTTCAGCATGTTTCCAGGGCGAGATGGTTACACAGAATCACAGAACAGTGAGGCTTGAAAAAACCTCTGAGATAATCAAAACTATCTTATGACCTAACATCACCATAATAAGGTAAGCCATGGCCCACAACCAGGACTCGGTGTGTGTCCTCTCTGAACACAGAAGAGAAATGAAGCTGGATTTGAAGAAGAAGGTGGAGCTGCAAACTCGAAACTAAAACTCCAACTCTGTTCTGTTTGCAACTCTTTTTGTTTTGCAGAGACGCATAAATTAAGCTTGCAGTTTTGGTTTGCGGTTTCAAGAAACACATCACACAAAATCTCAAATCATTACATACCATTCTTTGGCTCTGTGAACAATATACTTAGAAAATACGATTAAAATCCACCTAAATCACTTATATCCCACACCAAAATTAAATAATATTGACACATCACAAAGGCACAGATTACTTAGCATAGCTAGAATTTGGGCTGAGGGAAACTTTATAGGAGAATAATAGCAGTGCCTTACACCACCACTGCCCCCCCCCCATCCCCAACATTTACACAACATCCCCTCAGGCGACCAGCATACATAGTTAATCCTAGTCTATACAAAAGCAGGGACTTAAACAATAGACAAAGCACAAATTCCTTGCATATCGAGAAGGGTTCTGCCCCTTCTCCCTCCAGCATTTCCTGCATTTCTGACAGCATAAATTCCATACATACCTGGAAGTGTTCCACCTCTCCTCTCTCCAACATGGTCAGCTAAAATTGTAATTTGAAGTCTGGTAGTTTTTTGCTTGCTAATTCACCTGAATTGTTCCAGCTCCATGGTGGACATCAAAACTGCCATGAATTATAAACCCAGGACCAAATTAATCAGTCAATTGGTTAATGTGCTAAAGGACCAAACCAAACATCAGAAAATTCTCAAATCATTACATGAAGGGATAAAGTTCAGTACTGTTTTTCTCATAGATGGCTGTGTAAGACTGATTTTATGTCTTCCCAGGAAACCTGACCGCTTAGAGAATGGCAGTGCAATGTTTTTTGTTTGTATTCTTGAAAATAAAACATTTGATACTATGTCTTACGGGAAATTCTGATGTATGATTGGCAAGGGTTTATCCCAAGATGAAATTTACCAATTCATTTAGTTAATGTGCTAATGGGCCAAAACAAAAACAAAACAAGGATGTTTCAAGATCTACATACAAATTGCAGGCAAACCCAAAACGAACTCAGTTTGGGTCAAAACTCAAAAAGACATGTTCAGTTCACTCAATATAAAAACGCCACGCAAAGACATACTGAAATTAATCACATGTTCTTATGTAAGTGGGACAAACTGCTATCTTCACTCACTCAAAGGGAAGAGACTTACAGCAGTTCTTGCTTCTTGTGGAAATGTAGAGACTTAAGTTCATCCCTCAGAATCAGCCGACATTTTAAAGTCCTGTTCTTGTTCCATGTGTTTCCAAGTTAAGTCCTTCAGCACGCTGATTCCTATGGCCATGAATGAAGGACTATCTCCACTTCAGCCAGCAGTGGAATCAAGATGAAACCTTCCTTCCACTGATCTTTGATGAAGCTCTGTCTCAATCCGTTCCTCACATTTCCAGAGCAAGATGTCTGTTATACCTAGCTCAGTGCCATGCCTCCTGTCTGAACAAGAGACAAAAGTGCAGTGAAGGCAAGGAGGAGCCAAGAATCAGAAAACAGAAGCTCCAAACATGTTGTACTCAGCTTGTAATTGCAAGCTAAACATCTCAAGTTGCCACAGCAACCCATTGATAACTCAGGGAAGAAACCTGCTCAAATTTCAAACTATAACAAGAATAAAGAAAGTGAAGATTAATGTAAAAAGATAAGGCTATATGGATACTAGAAGAACAGCCATTAGGGTAGAAGAAAAGACACTAAAAACGATACTTGCTAAGGATCATACTTAATGCCAGTTCTGTTCAATATTTTGATCGTAACCGTGACAGCCAGATGTTGGTTTGTGAGATCTGTTTAAATCTGCGGATGGCATCAAATTGGGAGATGTTGATTAATATTGAGAAGAATTCAGTCATTAGATGAAAAGATTGGCATTTTTACTTACCTTCCTTTACTTACTTCAGTTAATAAGAGCATGGCACAAAGCTGTGCATTTGAGGACTAGTCTTTTATGAACTAGGGACTCATTGGGTGAAGGCAGAGCAGGGCTTGAGGAGTATTAGTCAGTTGTATAGTAATGGATGTAAGAATATGATTTTAGTTGGGAACAGTTGCCCTAAACCTTGCACATGCATGACCCTTAAGTAACTTGCTACTTGCTGTCCACAGCCTCTTGTGAACCCAGGTCAGTAAATCATTGAACTTGCTAGAAACCTGTTGAGAGTGGTTGGAATTGCCATTAGGCAGTTGCTGCTTGTTTCTGGTGTGGATAGCAGGTGGAACTAGCGTCTTTACTGGTGGTGTGACATGAACTTTTAAGGATGCGCGGTGGTCTCAGAGTTCCTGGTATGTCAGAAACTGGGACTACAGTATAACTTTTTCACAGCCAATGTTTTGTGTGGTTGAGCCTTGTGTAAGAAAGAGTATGTAAAACTTTCATGGCATCTGGGAAGAGGTTATGTGAACGTCCTAAGGTTACTGAGAAAATTCAAGGTTGTCTCTCCGCCTCCCTCTAAAACTTGGGGAGATCTTGGTAGACATTACAATGATCATCTGATCAGAGAGGCATATCTATCTTGAAAAAGTTCTTGGGTCAAGGCAGTTCTTTTTATTTAATTGGGTTCAATTACTTAATCAATTCTGAGAACTTATTCCAACTGCCTGTGCTTTGTTTGCATAACTGAATAACTGTATTTTGTTTTCCTGTTCAGTCTTTAGATTAGGATTTCTCTAGAAAGAAACTTTGTGCTATTTGTGTGATGTCTGCAACAGTGGAGTCCTGATGTCACACAGGACATGTGAATAATTATACATATATTTTATATTAAGTAAACTTAAAGAGATAACTTGTTTTGTTGTTGTTGTTGTTAGTTAATGCATCAGAATGGATGTTCTTTTTCTATTAGCATGCCTTATTGCAGAAATTTTCTGACTTAGGTATGTGAACAGATAACTGCCAAGCTTCTTAATTACTCAGTAGGATTTTATGCACCAACATAAATTGTGTTGCCATTGACAGCAAAACACTAAATTATATTTTTAGCAGAAAGCAGACCAGAAAGAATGTTATTGCATGTTTTGTCAATGTGTAATGTTTGATAAGACATTTTCTTTGTGTTCTTCTCTCTGAAGGACATTCAGGCTATTTTGATATATATCCCGCAGTTCCAGAATTAGAGATAGCCAGTAGAAGTATGGCAAAGTATTGACTATGTGTAGGAGACTGAAAACTTTTTGGCACCTTACCTTTTGTCAGACTTCGATGGTGCATTCACTAAACTCAGCTTTAAGACTGTTGGTGACAAGCTATAAACTTGGTGAATTGCTATAAACTTGCTTTCTGATTAATGTTGTTTTGAAAATACTGCACCAGCAGCCAGATCACTTACCATCTTTTTTTCCTGTTGCTGACATACAACAGGTATAAAAAGCACAACTGACTAGCAAGGTGTTCCATCTCGTATATATCATATTTGATTGGTACAAAGCAGAGGTATCACAAGGGTCAAACTGTCTTGGCCAGCATCCAAGGATCACTTTGTCTTCTCTGCCTTTGACCCCAGTATGTGCATTCCTGAGACCAGTTTTGAAATGTAGTTTCTGTATATAGTTTCTGTCTGCCACTGAGTCCAGCCTGGGACATCCTCTGTGTCTGTCCATGGCACCAGTAGCAATCGTGGTGTCATTGCCATCAAAGGTGTTTGGTTCAGTATTGGTTTCATATATTTTACTACATTTTAATTTATTATTAGTATTTCCTTTAAAGTTTTATTTTTCAATCCACAAGTCTCTCTCCCTTACTCATTTCTCTTCCCCTTTGAGGAGGGAGAGATGTTAATAGAGAGTATCTGTCATTCCTCTGGTGACCAGCCCAGTCTCAACCCATGACAGTAAGTTAATCCCTTCAGTACCGTAGTTGTTCCTTTTGCCTGAGCAATGCCCTGTATACCAGCACAGCACTGCAGTGTGAAGGCTTTATGCAACACCTGTCACAGTTAGGCTTTTTTGACCACTTCCTTGCTGCCTAAATTGTATCAGGCGTCCCTTGCAGCCTTGCTGAACTGGAAACTTGCTGTTGGTGCTCAACATCTTATTGGGGGTGGTGTTTCACAGAAGGGATGAAAGCAATGGAAGCAGGAAAAACTAACACAAGCTAAACAGAAACTAAAGGACTGCTTGAGCAGGTGGAACGGTAGGATTGAGGAAGACACCCTTTTTGTGATAGTGTTACATAAAATAAACACCTGGAAAGCATAAGAACATGTTGTATGTGCACTGAATGAAGTATATCAACATGACTTTTTTTTTTTGTTCCTTTCAGCTTGCAAACTGCATCCTGCACTTTTCAGGACCTTCTTCAAGTGTTCTGAGTAAAATATTGTTCAGTATCAATGTGGCATGTGTGCAACTGCCACGTTAGTTTTGTTAGGTCATCACTAGAGCATAGGGATTTGGGAAAACATGTTTCTCAAGGAAACTGTAGAAAACCCCCAACAACTCAACTAGTGGATTGTGTTGAGTTTTGGTTGTTTTGTTCTTTTGGTAGTGGTTTGTTTTGGGTTTTTTCTTTTTTTACAGGGAGAAGTTACAACTTCAGAATTAAGTTTTACAATTGATTTCTGTAAAATTAAATTTCAATCTCATAAGAAAAACACACTAGGAAGCAGGCAAAGCAAAATAACATTAATTTGCTAGCAAGAGCACAAATACCTCTGTTTCCTCTCCCTTTCTAACCAAACTAATGACTCTTCTTGCTTTTGTATTTATCTGACATCAGCCATCTGCTTGCTTGGTGGCTAGAATCAAAATCTTAGGGATAAGTACTGCAGCCTTTAGTATAAGGGCATGGAACTGTTTGATCATGTCCAAAGGAGGGCTACAATGATGATCAGAGGGCTTCTCCTATGAAGACAGACTGAAGGAATTTGGGTTGTTCAGCCTGGAGAAGAGAAGGCTCCAAGGCAATCTTACAGCAGCTTTCCAGTACCTGAAGGGGGCCACAGGAAAGATGGAGGAGGACTTTTTACAAGTCCTTGTCCTAGTGATAGGACAAGAGGAAATGGTTTCAAGATAGAAGAGGGTATATTTAGGTTGGATCTTAGGAAGAAAATCCTCCTTATGAGGGTACTGAGGCACTGGGATAGGTTGCCCAGGGAGGTTATGGATGTCCCTTCTCTGGAAATGTTCAAGGGTAGGTTGAACTGTGCTCTGGACAACTGGTCTAGTGAGAGGTGTCCCTGTACATGGCACAGAGTGGAAACTGGATGAGCTCTGAGGTCCATTCCAGCCTGGACCATTCTGTGATTCCATGATGCTATTATTCCATAATTAATGTGTCGTACAAGCATGTTTTGTGTATTCATCTTGTGTGTTGGATGAGAAATGTTCTTTTGGCCTGGGTGACATGTAAGAGCTTCTACTTCAGGATCAAGCAGAGCTATTCTAGTTGTGAACTGTTTGATGAAGCCAAACTCTTTGTAGGGAGTTCCCTCCTTACATGCCCTGCTCCTACAATGGGAAGTATATTTGTGACATGTAATTCTGGTGGGGTTGCTTACGTGTAAATCTAGTGTCAAAGAGTTGGACACAGAATCTTGTGTCTGTGTCTGGGGAAAATTCTGGGCATATATCCATCTGAATTTTTGAGGCTTTTTTTCGGTGGAGACTTTTGTATGACAAAGACACTTTTCATCCATCAAAATTTTCTTTGCCACATTGCTTCTCAGCGAGTGAGGCCTGAAAATAATCTTGTGCCTGCCCAGTGCTTTTGTTGCACACAGGGAAAGTGGCAGCTCTGGATAGGGTATCAGTCCTGGACCTCATCCAGGCACAGGTGAGAACCCCTGGAGAAAGAAAAAAGAAAGAGCCAGGGCATGGATGATGCCCTGGAGAGGCAAGTATAGCAGGCAAAAACATGAGTCAGAAGGGCATGGAGAAGCCTTAAGCAGGGGCTCTGCTCAGTGCTACAGTGGGATAGATGCAGCCTTGAGTGGCCATTCAAGGGTCTTCATCTGCAGGATAAAGAAAACTTCCTCTCCGTGGATGTGGAGCATGAAGGCCACCTGCTTGAGAGCATGGACAACAAGCAGAGCATGCCTTGCTAGGGGTCAAACTCAGGGCTACAGGAGCAGGCGAAAACCCCTCATAGGCTTCCCCATGGGAAGAAAAATCCATGCCTTCCTCCCTGCCAGCTGCAGGTAACGAGAGGCCTCTGTGGTCCATGATCATCAGTAGTGGCCCAGTCAAGAGGGAGCAGAGGAGGCATGGCAAGTGCTTGGAGGATGCAATACTAGCTATACAATTAGTTAAGTAACATAAAGTTGTGCTAGTAAATAAATGTGTAGCTTTTGTCTCCTGTTATGTTTTCCAGTTTGTTACCCCTTTCCATTTCCTCAATGTAGTTGTGCTCATTGTGTGGTTAGTCTGCAATCTCATTGTCTTTCAATATGGCACATGATTTATTAAACAAGTCCCTGACAGTCTTTACCACAATCTGTTGACAAGAACTGTCTTGTGGATGTTATGAATATAGCATGGAATACGAGAAAGGCATGTTTATGGCTTTGCCCTTGTTATGAATGATTTGAATATGGTCGGTTTCTGTTTATTTACATTTCTGCTTTTTTTAGCATCTGTTGTGTAGGACTGTTTATAGTAGCAGCAGCTAAGTTGCAGCAGAGATCTTGAAAACTATATGGCTCCTAAGGAAAAATACTTTGCTGCTATGCTTGTCTAAGCACAAGTAAAATATTTTGAAACAATTTACCTTAAAATGTAAAGATTTACTGAAGTGAGTCTTTTGAACAGTGAGGAACTACTTTTTAATTTAATTTAATTTTATTTATGTTTAGCTTTGAGAAGAGGAGACTCAGAGGGGATCTTGTCACTCTCTACAACTACCTGAAGGGAAGTTGTAGTCAGGTTGGGGTCAGGCTCTTCTCCCAGGCAACTAGTGATAGGATGAGAGGGCATGGCATCAAGCTGCACTAGAGCAGGTTTAGTTTGGATGTAAGGAAGCACTTCATCACAAGAAGGGTGGTTACACATTGGAATGGACTGCCCAGGAAGGTGGTGGAGTTCCTATCCCTGGAGGTGTTTAAGAAAAGAGGGAATGTGGCACTTAGCGCCATGGTCTAGTGTTTATTGTGGTGATAGTCTAGTTTATTAGGTCATGGAGTGGACTGGGCGATCTCAGAGGTCTTTACCAGCCTCAATAATTCTATGATTCTGTGACGTTAAATTGCAGTGGCTAGTGACAGCCACTTCACTTCTTCCCATAGAGAAGGAAAAGCTCCATTATTACTAACAATACTAGGGCATTCACATGTACTGTGAGATGCTTGGACTTCAATTTCAGAAGTCATTTTTGGTTTCACTGCACATGGATAGTTTTCTTAAAGTGTAATTACAAATGTGGTGTCTGAGTACAGATATATACTTAAAAGCCACATTTGTAGTGTACTTTAGAATGTATTATTGTGTGGTAAAAGTATATTGGAAAAGTAGATTTATCCAGTCTATGTGTGCAAGGGTAAGGACAAATTGTTTAAGTGTTAGCCAGCACCATGACCTTAATCTGGAAGCCCAATAATGGCCTTTTTGTATTGCACCTGTTTTGTTGGGGCAGGGTTCTGGTGAAGAAGATGGTGTCACTAAGTGAATTCAAACTCCTCAGTTCTCTCAGTTCAGGAATATGACAAGATTAAGGGCCAGTTACTGGCTAGAATGTGGGATGACTTGGAACAAAGTAGGGATCAGCCACATCAAGTGACAAGTGTCATGGTCTCCCTCTTCAGTCTATTCTGCCTACCTGGATGCTGCTGTGCCCTAGCTGTAAGGATTTGCTATCTCCTGTCCCCTTTTCTCTTCGGACAAGGAGCCTGCCACGGTCCCACTGGGATTAGGAGGATGGTCAGGCATAGGTGGGAACTCTTATAAATTTATGGGAAATCTGGTCTCTGCTGTTTCTTACCCAGAACCCTCATGCTGCATGCCCAACCTTGTCAGCAGTCCAGTGCCTTAGAAAAAACAAAGGAAAACATACATGTGAAAAAATTGATTGGTTATGTTGAAAGAGTGCACACACCTATGCATTGTTAAAATACTAACCTCCCTAGTCTTCTACTTGGCAATGGTGCCAGGCCATGCTTTCACTAGTAATGCAATGTATGCTTTCCTTCACTAACCTCAGAGAAGTCAAAGCTGCCATACACTTGTTCAGCTACATGTTTCCCAGTGGTGGTTTGGAGTTTAGAACTTGTGAGCTATTCACGTGTAAATCTAAGTAAGAAAATGGCTGTTTGGAATCTCTAAGTGTCTTCTAGCTTTGCAATGTTCTTCCTTTACAAGTCTGTGACTGTGTGGCTTTGAGGGCAAGAACCTTCCCCAGCACCTAGGTAGGAAGCCAGCTGTGCTCAAAGGCTATGTTTATTTGACAGGATGGTGATGAGACATAGCCTTCATCCTTGATTAAATGGGGATTGAACAACTGTCTGAGGTCCATGGGGACCCGAATAAGCATGCTTAAGTATACCTACAAAGAGAAATAAACATGGTTACATTTTTCCAAATTTGTGAGATTATAAGAAGTCTTTTTAGGAAGAAGATAAGAGTGGGAGACAGATTGATCTGTTGTTAGGCCAATGAAGTTCTGAAAATAGTCCCAGAGACACCTAGCAACTATTGAATTGTCAGCAGTCTATCCCTATAGATAGCAGTCTACCCCATGTATGTGCCAGTTGGCTGTTTCTCCAAAGATGAGGCACCTGTGTGCTTATCTAGTTTTGGGGTTGGTTCCTAAAGGATAACAGTTAAGCTTAAATTGGTTCTATATTTAGAAATGAAGAAGAAATAAATTAGTTTGGATGTTTACAGCTTCACTGTCTGGAACAAGTTCAGTACAAACATTGGACTGTAGGAGCACAGTGTCCCCATTTCAGGACATTTCTTCAAATTCAAAGGAATTTCTTTTTGTTGGTTGCCTTTTTTTGTACTGATACATGAATTAGAGCTTAATGACCTGCTTCTAGATGCTGATGGCTGCAATTTCTATTCATGCTGTAGTAATACATATCAGAGGGTGTTTTGCAGACTTGAGAAGGTGCTTTGGTTGTGCCTTGCAAAAAGGCAGGAGGAAGTAGCAGAGAAGTGCTTTTCCCAGACATAGTGAGAGTGACGCTGAAAAAATGTTTTCTATGAGTATGAATTTCTTACAGAATTTCTCTACTGTTACAATAATCTAGCTGATTTGGTCTAGTTTTTATTGAGAGCTTAGTTTGAGCACTTGGGCTCTACCTAGAAGAAGCTCTGTTACAAAAGCTTTCTCAAAAAGCTCCAGGAAAGCCTTGTGAAGCAGAGGGGCATGGCATCAATAGAGGAATATATTACTGAGACTTGCAAGATGCAGCCCACTTCTGACCTTCCTGTATGCCTTTGCTTGGAAAGGAGGATGGAGGCGCGATTGCTTGCACTCAGTCTCTCATTTAATTTCAGTTTAGTTTGTCTGCAGAGGAAAAGATCTGTGTTCCTGCTGCAACCTGCTGTCTGAGCTAGGCTGATCTTGCCTGAGGGAACCAGAAAGTAAATGCTTCTGCAGTGAAGGGTTGTAATGGAAAGATGTAAATTATTTTTCAGATAATAAAATAGCCATTTTCATAAAAGGTAAATGGGGTGCCTCTTGGGATTCTGCTTAGCTAAGTTATTTGTGTGAACAAAGCAGCTGATAGAGATCAAGTTGGTACCTTTCTGGAGCTTTGTTGTAGTTTTCTGGTACTGGTCTTCAGCAGTTGCTACAAAACAAGTAGCGGAGGGACAGGAAGGGATGAAAGCACAGGGGTAAATTCCCACAGTAGTAGGATGCAGTTGTAAAAGATTTTCAGGTGATGAGAAGGGCTGCTGACATAACAGCTCAAAGGGTGTTCTGGGCAGGAGGAGGTGAGAAGTAAAAAAGTACTTCGAACCTAAAGCAAGCAGCAT
Source organism: Upupa epops (assembly GCA_013397515.1). NCBI lineage: Eukaryota > Metazoa > Chordata > Aves > Bucerotiformes > Upupidae > Upupa > Upupa epops. The sequence continues at coordinate 1,275 of VZRI01011204.1, read as the reverse complement.
TTTTTCTGGTCTGAAACAGCAAACTGATGCATGTTTTATAGCGGCTGCAAGGAGGACGATGCTCTAGAGCAATACGTACCAACAACATCTGACGATGTTATGCATATAATGGTAAATGGGAAGTGCTGAAGCGATGATAGGAGCTTGTCCTTTGTAAAATAATCCATTCTGATGCCATGTATGGTAAGCATTCATTATCAAAATATGTAGCTTAATATTCCTCATAATACAGGGTTAAATGCCCTTTTGGATCACTCCCAAATGGATTTTCCAAATGCATCACTTCATGATTTGGCCAGTTACAAGTTAGCTGCCTGTTTGCTTCTGTAAAATCTTGGCTTGAATTGCCAGCAGTTTCTTCTTCTGGAGGATTGAAAACAGTGGGATATGAAAAGCCTGCATTTATCGTATACACGTGAGTTTTACATTTTGCCTTTTCCCCTCTTGTTTTCTTTTCACTCATTATAAGAGAAAGAGTTGTGAAATTCTTCTGTTTGCAGTAAAATGAGTTTAAGATGTTCCTCTATTGAGTCTAAATGAACACTTGTAAAAAAAGGAGCAGTATAAGCCAGTAGCTAAAATTAGATCTCTTTTTTTTTCCAAGAGTAGACTTATGAAAGAAATATTGTCACAAAACATCTCCTTTGTTCCACATACTGTAGTGGCTGTAGCTGTCATGCAGTGCTGTGGAGATGACCTCATTAATGCCTATAAATATGTGAGGGGTGGGTGTCAGGAGGATGGAGCTAGACTCTTCTCAAGGTCGTCTGGTGATAGGACAAGGGGCAGTGGGTACAAGCTGGAACAGAGGAGGTTCCATATAAATATCAGAAGAAACTTCTTCACAGTGGAGGTAATGGAGCATTGGAACAGCCTGTCCACGAGGGTTGTGGAATCTCCTTCTCTGGAGACTTTCAAGACCTGCCCATTCAAGACCCATTCAAGATCCTGTGAACTTGATCTAGGTGATCTGTTGTGGTAGGGGGATTGGACTAGATGATCTTTCAAGGTCCCTTCCAGTCCCTAATGATTCTAAGATTCTACAACTGGATCCACACTCATTTCACCTGTCTTGTCACTACCATAATGAGTGTATTTCAACCAAATCTGATGAGTCTGACTATATTTCAACCAAGAGCTCCCATATGAAGTGTCAAACACAAAGGGAGGATTTAACCAGATAGACCTTCATGGTTCCTCCCACACAACTTCCAGACGCAGTAGTAACATTCTCTCTGTGGCAGCAATTGCAACTCTGAACAGACACCAAGATGG
>VZRI01011175.1:0-38132 GCA_013397515.1 Upupa epops | reverse complement strand
TCCTTCTTTCTGTCTTCCATACCAAAACTTTTCTTTCTTCCTACGGTATTCTTGCTGTGCCAGTTATCAAACATTTTTTTACATGTACTTTAGCTTTCATCTAAGATTTCTGTGAGGTGTATTTGTCAGTTCTTCACAATCCCACATATCAGCTGCTCACTGTTGTGCTTGTTCTTGTTGGTCTCAAAGCCACAAGGTTCTCTTCATTCATTTTGAGTTCTTTAGATAGACTTACATCAGTATGTGGTTATTTAACATGTTAAGGAGAACATCTTAGCATCACCTTCCTTTAGAAAGACAGATGACATAACAATTTTCCGCCAGACTTCACATTGGGTACATTTGTTTTGCAATTGTACAGCACCATTCCAGGTGCTGAAGCATACTTCATTGCTCCTTCTTGTGCTAATTTTGCATAGCACTAATTTCACACATGCCTTTTGATTATATTCATGTCTGGAAATCTGGACAGCTATACATTTTATTAATTAATCAATTTCTGGTATGATTTTAGAAAACTGTATAAAAATAGAGAAGGAACTGCTGTGATTTACAGGTCAAACTTCTAGAGGCCTCGTGAATTAGGAAACAAATCTTGCAATTTTTTCTCCATACTGAGAACCAGAGTAATGAAGAATACAGGATCTCTGCCCTCATGTATCCTGCCAGTCATTGAACTCATTGTATTTTTCTCAGAAAAATGAAATCTCCCCAAGTTTGTTAACGTATTGGTTAGAGTCTATACTAGGTTCTCAGCATCAAGGTCACAGGGCTCTGAGCATCAAGGTCATAGGGCTCTCAGCACAATCTTGTCTGCTAAAACCCTCACTCTCCTGTATCAGCCAGAAATATCCAGGAGTGGTTCCACAGTGCTGCCCCAGCTCTCACAGAGTCATTCTTCCTAAATACACAGTCTGAATCCACTCAGTGCAGGTAGGGATTTTCATCTCTACTACCTATGGTCCAGCAGCATGCAGCTCACTGCCACTGCCATCACTGCTGCTCCTTTATAGGATTTATACCATTATAGAGGGCATAAACTGACAACTGCCACCTCCGCTCTGCTGTGATGGTCCTTTTGGTTTTGTCAGGCCTCACTCTACCAGATTAAATACATCCAAAATCGTGCCTTCAGCTCACCTAGCTGTAATCCTGCTTCCCTGCTGACATCCAGACTTCAGCATCCAAGCAAAGTCAACTTGCCAGTAGTCACATTTACCCTACCAAAAGCACACACACCATGCAGTAGCACCTGCAGTCAGTCAGAAATAGGGTGCTGATAACTGCACAGAATCGATTGAACATGTTGAAGTATTTCATAATTACAAAAAAAATCTATTTCAGAGACAGTAACACTTACTGAATATACTAATACATACAAAAATACAAGGAAAGGTATCAGATGGTCTCCTGGTTCTTTCCAGTAGAAGGAGTAGGGAGTTTCCTCTATCATTTTCTCTACTCACAGTGTGTAAATACTTAAAATTACAAGAGAGAGAAGAAAAGCTCTGTCATCTCTTTTATTTCTGTATGTATTAGCTTACTATACAGGATGGGTAATTTCTCCAGACTAACTGAATGCCTTTCTCAAAAAACTGTTTTCACTATTTGGATGTTATTATGCAACACCATAGGATTAGTATCTGTAGCAAAAATATCACAGATCATTTCAGAGGCTACTCACACTATCAAGTATCCTATTTCTAGTTGATTGCTTTTTTCTACCACTCAGCAGAATTGGCAAGCATAGTTCCTTTAAAAAAGAATCAAGAATAGATCTGGGAATGTGGCAACTGTGGTTCTTGGTATGGAAGAAAATGAGGGGAAATGATTTACAGTCCTTCTGATAAGTACAAAATGTTTGTAATGGTACCATGTCATGGAGTGCACAATTGCAGTGTTTAACACTGCAAATATTTTCTCAGTTTCTCTAATTATTATCATAGTGCTTTGCTTTTACATAGTGCTTTCCACCAATGTACTTCACTTTAAATCACAAGAGCTGGTTAGCAGGTGAGGAAATGGTGGCACAGCATGAACAAGAGGCACAGCTTATGCACAACACCCAGAAAGTCACCAGCATGGGATCACCCTAGGACCAGTGTAGTGCTCTCAGGCTAAGGTGACACAACCAGCTTCCTACACTATCCCCACCCAATAAATGCAGCCTAATGACACCTCTCAAAGGAAAACTCTAGGGGAGGAATCCCATTCTTGTCTCAGTAATGAACTTGGGCAGTCACATGCCACCAGATTTTCTTCTCAATGACAGAAAATCTCAATAAAATTACACATACCTTCTGCAACACCAAGTAAATCAAAATCTACTCTGACACATGTGTGTGCAGGTTCATCATTGAAAGGAAAGGGTATTGATACAAAGCAATAAACTCAGGGAGATCACTGGCAGTTCTGTCAAAGAACACCTTTCTTCTGATTTAGTCTGTCCTAGTGGAATTATCAAAATTGGAAAACCTTATCCAAACCTCTTCATAAGCTTAGAAACTGGAGAATCGCAGAAACGCACTAGACAGAAATTGTTTCTTTCCAGGGTATTAATCAGACAGCCTTAAATAATTTTGGAATAAACATATTAATTTGTGCTGTGGTAAATTTTACAGTAACACTAATTGCTTAATATTAAAAGCCAAGTAGCTTTTACAGTGGTTCACATTGCTAGGTTTTGTAATTGTTTGTTGTCCGAGGAAAAATACTGTGGCATCATCTCTTTTATCAATTGACTTTTGAAGTTTTTATAAACCTGAGGCACAAAGGTCTGTCTTAGAATTCTTCCTAGATGATAGTACAAAAGTGTGGTCTGACACGAATACTGGAGCTTGTTACCGTGAGAAAATCCATCTCTTTTAGCTGACAAAGGGAAGAGCAGTGTTCCCTACAAGGGTGTTGTCACAATCTGCACCAAGGCTCTTTGATACACACACAACAGGATAGGACTGCCTCCTACTCCATATTTGACTTCTTGACATTTTGCTCTCAGCACAGACTGAGACGCAAAACCCAAGTACCTTTTTATTTTCCCAGATTAGTTTTTCCCTGCTGCGTTTGATCAGATATAAGTCTTGGAGTATTCATGGCCTGCCTTTGATTTCTTCTTGTTAGTTATTTTTTCATGTTATACAATTAATATAGTACAAATAAAAACATGAAGAAACCTGCCAAATCCTATCCCATCCCAGTTCAGGTGTTGTTTTCATCAGGGTCTGGCAGTTTCAAGAAGGCATTGCAGCTTATAGATATGAGACTTCTCCATTTTGACCAGTTCAGCACCTATCTACCCTGTTTGCGGAATGGTGAGCCAATGAAAACACCTCTGACATTCTCTAAGCATGGTCCAGGCCAGCTTTACCTTGGTAGTCAATGCATAACCCGCCACCTCTTTTGGTGGCATCAAGCTTTGTATCCCTTTTAATGTGGGTTTCTCTGCCTTTTTCCTCATGACTGGGTCTGGTTTCTTGATAATGCATCTCTTTCCTTGATGCGTTTTCTTCCCTGCAGTTTCATTTCATGGCACTGTTTTGAAACAGATGCTCTGGCTACTTGCACAGTGAGTCCTGCCAGCTTCATGATTCTTCCTTGCTGTTTTTGACTGTAACCCTCAATTACTAAGGCATAATTGTAAGAGATAATGGGAAAAAAGACCAAGTAGGCAAAACATATAATGTAATGTAAGACTTCCAGCATACATTTTCTACAGCATATTTGATTTTTCAGTAATAAGAATTTGTGCTTCCATGCTTTTTATTTTGGGTATAATGAAAACGTATGCTTTCTGAAACTTATCTAAAATAAAATGAGCTATCTAGGAAGGCAAACTTCTGGGAAAAGCATTGGAACAGTCTTTTGTTCCTCATCTGCCCCTTACTAAGGTTCAGTAATATCAGCATGGTTATTTAAAGCTAGGTGCAGAAATCTGTATTTAAAAGCATAGTGGGTTTTTTATGTATAAAATGATATACATTTTCAATATTATTTCAATGCTATAGTGCTCCAGTGCTACCTGTAAATTTAGATAGATAGATAGATAGATAGATAGAGTACACAGCTATTAACCAGGTATCTCAGTACGTCACAAGTATGTAATTTTACATATCCAGCTTTGACCTTTTCAGTCTCAATGCTGATTTTTCATTCACATGAAAGTTTCTCATAAACACAGCAGAAAAATAAATGGCAATTTTATATTGGAAAAATTCTTGGATCTCAGCACTTGTGAATCAAGTTTTTTAATTATAAGTTGCCAGTACATTTGGATGTAAAGTGAACTGTGGTTTCCTAGAGGTGCAGCAGGTTTTCAAGTCTTTAGCAAAACTGGTTGCTTCCTATTTCTCCTTCAATGAATTCCCTGTCTTTTAAAGAAAAGAAATTAACTCTCTAGACTACGTTTTGGTCCATGATTTCCAGGAAAACAGCCTGCTGCACAGATCATAGTAGATCAGAATATCTTTGCTCAACAGGTTCCACTGACCATTGGAATTTATGGCCCCTAATGTCAAATGCTGTTCATTGCACAGAGGATCATTTATTGGTCATAAGGCCATTACATTATGTGAACCTGTCAACTGAAGAAAGTGTCCTTAACCTTGATGATTAGAGATAGCATTGCCAAAAGACTCAAATGAAGAGGTAAAGAGAAAGCCAGGTATTAATTACCCTTCTATTACCTCTTCTGACAACAATTGTGACAATACAGCAAAAGCAGAAGAATTAAAGTGGCACATACATTCTCACTGGGAATGCCAGAATTTAAAGCAGGAAGAAGCTGCAATGTGGTTCTATTGATTTTAAGCTGTTGTAGTCCAAAGAGTGATCTGAATATTATCAAGAATGTTAGAAATATTTGATGTGGTAGAATAAAATCACAGATAGCATCCAAGTTCACATACTACTCAAAAATTTCTACACAAGTGTGATTTTTTTTTTTTTTTGAGATTATGCTTTCTGATAGGAAGATTCCTGTGAATAAGAAAACACATATCCCTGTGAAATGGCATTTGTAACCCTCAGTATGTCAAACTCCTGTAAGTTTCATTAAGGTGGGGTCAATTTTTCAGCAAGTCTGGAGAGATTTAAGATGTAAGAGTTTCAAACTGCAAGGTTATATTGCTCTAATAATTCAGCTAAGATGGATGGATAGGTTGGATGGTTTTGACCTCAAACTAAAAAAGTTCTTTTTTTCTTCTTTCACTAAGTTTTGGATTTCATTCAAAGCTGAAACTGATGGCAAAACTTCAGGGTCCTTCTTTGTGATTTTTTGACCTTGGGCACATTAATATGTCGTGTGGTAGGGCAGATTGAACAAGTTAACCTCTCCAGACTCCTAAAGCATGTCTTGATGATAGCCATGTTACAAAGCAGAGCACTGCCACCCAGCCATGCTGGACTAAAATTAAAGGAGCCATTTTTATGATGCCCAATCCCTTGGAGAAGCAACACTGGATTTGGGAATGCACCAAAAGCAAGCCAAATAGATGGAAGAATCCAGGATCAAGAGAACAAATTCGTATGCATGATAAACAACCATAAATTTTATACAAAGACTTGGTGATTGCAATTAACTGCAGTGTTTGGCTTAACTGTACTGTAAAACACATTCCTGTGAGAGGGAACAGATTCAATAGCCTCTTGGTCAGTTCAGACCACTAAATTAGCAGCTGTACCTGAGCTACCCCCAACCATCATACCTTTTTATCTCAGATGGATTGGTCAATGGTAGAACTACAGGCCAAGACAGAAAAGCTGCAGGCAAGCCTAGATCGGAGTTAATACTTTACTATGAACAGGTCACAGTTTGTCACATTATTCATGCCATGGTGAATCATTGCAATTATAAATGGACTATATTTTACCTTGAAATCTCAAACAATGGGAAATGTCAGGTTCCGTTATTTTTTTCCATTATTCCATTCTCACATCTGAGGGGTAAGTGGTCTTTTATATCCACAGACACACTATTTTGATAAAGGCTGTAAAACACATGTACAACATAAAATATGGAAAAGGGAAAACATAAATATCACACCATTGTACTCTGCACTCTTGCTGAAATTTTGGCTTTTGTCAGAACACCCCCAATCAAACATCTACAATTTCTTTGGAGTCTCACAAAGGGTTAAGCTGCTTGTTTGGCATTAGATATTTGTATAATGAGCTTTTACTAAAGTAATTAAAATTTGTTTATAATTAATACAGATGAATTGGTTTCTGCACAATAATAGTTAGGAGATTAACAAAGGCCACATTTTGGCAACAGGAGTACATTCTTTTCCAAGTGCTGTGGGACTTTATCCAATGAATGTCTGTCCAATCCGACTGATTCTTCAGAGATGCCATATGGCACTGCTATGCATTACAATTTTTTTCTAAAAGGCAGCCATATGACATAACTGATCTTCAAAACGTTGTCAGAAGGCATTACCTAGGTAGGCTGTGAGCTGCTTTCCAAAATCTTAGCAAGCACAGGGACTATTAATTATGAGCAAAAGAAATGCACACACACACCGGAAAGTTGGCATCCATTCCTCCCTAGTCTCAGCTGAGCATCTCTTAAACTGCTCACTCTAGGAGAGTGAAGAGGGGTTTATCTTTTTTAACTGTACATATCTCCCTCTCAAATGTTAATGCAGCAATTTCACAATCAAGTTATCTCAGAATTGTCAACACATCTGACCCCCCAGTGCCATGAATATTTTCTTTTGCCAGCAGCATGTGTTCTAGTACTAACTCCACTGCTTTTACTAGCACAGTTTGTAGATCAAAAAATTGTTCCTGCCCACACCCTCACATATATCCTCTAATATCACAGTGATCCAAACCATCCTTGAAGCCAAATATATTATTTCTTATATACATTATTTGCCTGTTGTTTTTTACATCATTTGCTCTCATGGAAAAGGGACTAAAAGCCCTCATTTTTTCAGTAGTTGCTATGAATGTTGTTATGAATGACACCTGAAGACCTTGATTTTGCTCTTTGCTGCAGCACATGAGCTGCAGCATCACCATGGGTGGTTAATGTTCTTTTCTTTTATCTTTAATAGCTCAGCAGTCATAAACATGTTCATTCTGCTCTGTAAAAGCTCTTGAGCACTTAGCTCAGTGCTAGGGATCCAGCAAAGTGAGTTTCCTAAAACATACCCTGGGGAACTTTGTGGTCATTCTCAGGTCAGAACATTGCTACAAAACTGGGAACATGCTATGAGTTTGTCTGCAGTGTTACTCCATTGTGGCACTTATTTTCAAACAGCTCTTCCAATCTGCTTTCCCATATAGACAAGCTTTTTGCCTGAAGAGGAAATAATTTCTCATGCATTTACTTAGGGGTTGGAATAGAATACAGGCCTCTTTTCTGTGTGGGCAGTACCATTCTTCCTGATCACTGCAGCATTTTTGCAGTTAAATTTGCTGCGTGCTTTTCTGGTATTTCTTCAAAAATGTTAAATGACCTGTAACAACTGCTGCCTGCTCTGAGTGGATGCACTTTACTGCTATTGTCCACACTGTTGTATGACTTCTGCTTACAGTAGTGATATTTTAGTGGGAATAGTCTTAATGACAATTATAAATTCCATAGCTCGTACCTTAGCTGATGTGTGTAGTTCATCCTGTTTTCTGCTGTAGAAATCAAACAGCAGATAGCAAAATTTGAAGTAAAATGAAACAGTTATTGCTATTCTGTCACACTGTTCCTCAGGGATTGTCTAGCTGTGGGGACTGGTGTACTATTCTTCTAGTGATCAGCAAAAGTAAGCTTCTGGAAGGAAATAGAAAAATCATAAAAGAGATTTGAGAGTTCAGTCATGATCTCAAAGAGTGGAAGTAATGTCAAAAAGCAAACACACTGAATTTGTTTTGAGGTGGCTTTCTACCTTACAGCTCAGTCAATGGCAAAATATTATTCTGATCAATGTTGTACACCTGGTGATAGAAGCACTGAGTGCTGAAACGTGATTTTCTAACAAGTTCCTGGAGCAGCATATGTCTCATATGAAAACTATCCACATTTTTACCGGTATCTGGGAGCCTGATATTTCTTGTAACACAATTCAATCCTGGTAGAGCAGGTTGTTACATTGGCGTAAAGGATTTACCAAGGCAGTGCTGGATCAAAAAAATGGGGTACCACACAGAAGGCCTTTAGTAATATTTCATTGTTTGGTTTCCTAAAATGTTCAATGGCAGTGCCTGAGGTATCTGTGCTCTCCTTTTGGTCCTCACACTGCACTTACTTATTTATCAACTGAAAGAGTTTCTTCATCACGGGATCTGAAAGCCAGGCTAATAACTACTTGGAGATCCCAACTGTATTGATAGGCATTGCTCTGAAATTCATCAGTTTAATTTACAGGACAACGTCTGCAATGAGAAATTGACATCTTGATCCTCTTGTCTATATGGGCTTTGCTTTTCATTCAGCTATTGTGGAAGCAGCGTTTTCCCTAGAGAAGATTTTCCTGATCACCTCAGTTGGACCACAAAACTATTTTGCTCAACCCTGAATATCTGTAGAAGAGTGCAAGATCCATTTAGGAGACTAGTGAGAAAAGACTGACTTCTTTGAGTTTTCTAGCCTGACAGTAGAAGCCTACTCGAGCCAGTTACTCCTTAGTAACTTGGAGTGAGGCATTTGCCAGGCTTTAGGTTTGAAGCTGATGACATCTGTGAGCTCAATGTGTTTCATGTTTTTCTCATGTTTTTCTTCTCATGTTTCATGTTTTTCAGCACATGACAATGATGTATAATCACTGTGATGCATGCACCCATTAATGCTTCTTGTGTGCATTTTAGTGTATTGTAACATGTGTGAGCATCTGAACAGCACAGCTTTGGCCTTCAACATCCTGCTAAGCTGCAGTGAAATCTGTGGGGCTAATAAAATTGTAAGAGCAGAGTAGGAGGGCATTTCTATATCAGCGAATAGTCAATAAATAATGGGTACTCAAGCTTTTTATTTTGTCAGCAATTTTGTAAGTATTAAATAGGAGCTATAATTTAGAAAGTTGTAAAGAATATCAATGTTTTGCTGTTCAAAACATGCTCATGTTCCCTGTATCGTGACTGCTGGTCAAATGAAGTTTCCTTTTAATAGTGGTAGAAATTAGGAGAATTCAATACATCCAGAATTTTTTTGTCATACAGTCTCCCAACAAGGGGATTTCTTTAGCAGTGATGCAGTGAAGGATGTCTTAAAGAATGCATATGCTTTAGAGATAAAAGCCTGAAGGGGACATGCAGATGACAGCAGAGACAGAGAAGAGACAGCCCACAGCTGCCATGTTCTTGAGAGCCCCTTTGCCTGGGAGAATGGACTGCTGTTCTTTGTTGTCTCATTTGCTCCTTGTCCTTCCTCATGAGCCCTGACCAAGTGTTTTTCTGAACCAGGATATATCACGATTTTTAAACAGGGAGTTGTTATACTACAGAAAATACTGACTGTAACAGCTGTTTCATAAGTGCTAAAAGTTTACCAGGAAAGCATGAATTAAGGCAGATTTATGAATGTGTTATTTTAACATCTATTTGATATAAATACATCTTTAAAATATATGGAGCAGAACTCCTTATGAAAAGTAGTAACTTCACATGTAGAAGACACACTCCAAAGTTTAAGAACTTGTTATTTTTTATAATACAAAAAGCAATTAGAGTAAATTATGAACTAATGTCAGACTATATCCTTGAACTGGAGATGCTTATTTATAGACATTTTAAATATGTCTTGAACTGATAAACTTTCTCCATTCATGCAAGTGAAAGACATTTAAAACAACCAGTCAAATAATCCTTAACTTCCAAAAAAATTTTTTTCTAGTGCCAAGTTTTATCTTGTAAGGAACTTTTATAGATGATTTAAAACACCATAAAAGAGGATTTATAATAGAAATCTCTACCCTTACTATAATAGCATTAGTGTATGCCAGCCTCTAACAAAAGTCCATACTCTGCCATGATGTACTGAAAGTAATGTGAATAGAATGCCGTTATTTGAAGTGAGAGGAAATGAAATTCAATTCATTCACTTTAATAGAATAGTCTTATACTTAAGAGAGAATGTAAGTAGAATAGAACACAGTCACAGGAAAATTAACTACTACCGCTATGTGAACACCAGAGCAAAGCTGGTGGTTATTTTGTAATGGGAAATCCTGATCCTGTGGCAGTGTTCTGCTGTATAGGGGTCTTGTTTATCCTGAAGTGCAGCAGGACCGCAGGAGCAGGAATCCTTCTTTCAGGGCTTGTGAGGTCTCCATCTTTTCCTTCAATTCCAGCTGTTAGCACCTTCTCCAGATCTTCTTTTCTGGCAGCTGGTTGGTGAGGATAAGTGTGCTGATCCAGGTTAAAATATGCCTCTGATCCAAATGTGTAGCTTTTAATAATGAGAAATAATTTTATAATGAGAAATTCTCTGTCACAATTTTCCTGGTCTGCTTTCTAATATGACTTCATAAAATGCTGTACTCATACAGCTATCAAAGCAGCTCAGTGTGGGATGTGGATAGGAGACAAGCAGGGAAGCCTTCAGTCATTACCATGGCCTCCAAAGTCAGCAGTGAGGATGTGACAGGCTCGATGAGAGATGCAGAAGGGATCACCTCACCTGGCAGTGGCTGTTGCGGCAGTGGCTGTTGTGGCAGTGATGCTTTCTTCACTTCCTGACCTCCTGATTTGATTCTGGGTGCTCTGAGAGGCACTTCTGCAAGACATCCAAGGCGTATTCCCTCTGAATCTCCTCATAAGAGAGTCAAACACTGAAACTAGGGGTAAAACTTTTCAGCTGTTTGTTGAAATCTGTCTTGGGAAATTTAATCAGTCTGAATACCACTGGGATTTTGGGGGTGGCCAAAAAAAGATCATGTGATTTCAGTTCTACCACTGCTTGCCACTGAGCTGTCCATCTCTCACTGGCTTGGGGAAGGATGCTGCACGTGTGAAGAGGCAAAGGTTCTCCATTTCTGCATTTATCCCACTGAACAGTGTTCTGAACTTTATGGATTATGGCCAAAGGGGAGAACAAAGCCTTTAATGCCTTTTTACCTTGGAAGTTCATAGATTAAACATACTATTTATAAGACATAGGGCTGTTTCAAATGGTGTGTTCTCTCATTATTCAAACCTCTTTTCCACTACAACATCATTAACATGGGTCTGATTCTTTCTCAGTGCACAGAGCGGTAATTTCACTGAAATTAATACATCAACACATGTAAGGGGGGTGGCAAAATTCAGGCAGTGATGATTAACCTGGTTGAAACCAATTTAATATATATTTCATTTATTTTAAAGACAGAAAGAACCATCATGATAATCTAATTTAACTTTCTACATAGGGCACAGAATTTCATTAAATGATTTCTGCATAAGGTTCAATAACTTGTAATTGTGCCAGCCCACATTATATCTCTTAAGATATACAGACCAGGTTCCACTTAGTACTAAGGCACTTTCACATACCTGAGAAATTTGAGATTCTTACCTTCAGCACTCTGAGCTCTGGCAAAAATTACTCTTTCTGTAACATTTAATAAGTTTAAATGGAAATGACAGATATTATGGGGAAACCTTTATTAGCCTACACTAAGTTGAACTTAGTTGAATATAAAATGCTCCAACATGTGTTCTTCTGCCATGCTGTTAAAATCTAATTGGAAGTATGTTTATATTGAGTTACCACTTAACAAAGGGCGTTATGTCTTGATAACTGCAACAATTTACAAACATAGCCCATTGCTATTTTATTCTCCATAATTCCTGTTTTCAAATTTTCCCTCCTTTCAAGAGTAAAATCAGTGAAGCCTAGTTTTTAATGGACCACAGCATGAAGCGATGTATTGGAATTTGTGTTTCTGTAGATTGTATCTAGGTGCACTTGCAAGAGCAAATCAGTTTTGTTGAGGAAGGAGTGTGCTAGTGCAGAGAGCACAAGGTCTTGCTACCCACTGAATGGCAGGTTTGGAGAGCTGGGCAGCTGCTTCCAGGTTCTTCCCTCCAGTCTTTCCCTGGAAAGCTTTTAGAAGGTTGATAGACACCTCTAAAATCTTGTGAGGGGAAAAACAACAGGCACAAAGTAGACAAATTAATGTGGTCTTTCATACAATTTGTTCCTAAGTTGCAGAATTCCAGATCACATAATGAACGTGAAAAATTCACTGGCATCATAGTAAAAAACTGCATCTATCAAATTAAAATACTGTACCTGCATCTCAAAACGCTCCTTAATAGGCAGATTTTTGGAGGCTGGGGACACATTCTGAGCCGATATTGCTACATTTACCATGATGGGTTTTTTCCTCTTCAAGCAACTCTTGGCGTTTAGCTTATAGTCTCTCTTACTGGTTAAGATGGACTTTTGTTCTGAACTAATGAACTCCTTTTCTTTATTCAGCCCTGTAATGTTCCACTTGCTATGTAGTGTAGTACAGCTAAGAGTAAACCAAAGCTATAAAGAAAGCAAACCTATCAGAATTTAAATCCTCTGTCTGGTTAGATTGCGCACAGTGGTTTGGGGCGATGCATTTTTCGGATGCGAGATTCATTCTCAGACGAGCCTTTCAGAACCACTATCAAAGTGGTGAGAATTGCCATAAATATATCACCAAATGGAAAACAATTTGCCCTCAATCAGTTGTCAAAAGACTTGGAATTACGAATAGTTTATATCTTCCTTTATATGAGATACCTCCTAGATATGTGATTCAGAGACGGGCAATTAGTAGTCTAACAGGACAAGAACAGTTACAAAGTTAATTACCTGTGATTATCTTACAAAAGGTGGTGATTATACAGATGAATGACAAAAGAAGAGTATTCACGAAGACAAAACCGCACGGTACCATAAACTGATAAAAACAGGGACACCCATTGTTGAATTACAAATAGCCCACTTTAGTTTGTTTCTATTACAATAATGCCTTCCACATTCTTCTAAACCTCCCAGCTTTTTCTCAAAGCAAACACTAACCTCCTGAAAGAGCTACCGTTCTTCTCTTCTTTAAAGCTCTTTTCTGTGAATTTTAAGGGCTGGTAAAGTCACAGCCAAGAGAGTGTATAGGGAAAAAAGGGGCAGCCTATGCAATCTACTCTACCAGCTTGTTTGCATATTTACCTTAATCTTCTTAGCCTTCTCGTACCTACTTGACCTATCCTCTACCTTGATGAATAATGAAAATAATCAATTTGATGAATTCCGGCTACTGAATAGGAAATCCCCTTTGCAGGGCTGGACGTGCGGAACTTGCGCTGCTAGAGTAGGACTATGGATGCAGCAAAGTTTCTGAGGAGTTTATTTAATAAAGAAAACAATCATGATCATGGAACCACATGCAGGCGGATAGGTTCCCTGATGAAATCTGTCTGGGAAATTTTTTTTATTATGTACAAAATTCCCTTGAAGGGATTTTTGCCTTCTGTGGGATTACTGCTTCAGTCCAGATATTAGTTTTCTTCTGTCCTTGTGCTAATCACAGGTTCATTTGTTGGAGGTGTTAGCTGGTTGCCTAATGGTGAAAAAAAACTTCATAAACATCTAGGCGACACACAATGTGCACATACTGAGTTTACACTCTTTTGTTTTTTATTAACGGTTTTTTGAACAAAGGTTTTATTATAGAAATATTAACAGGAGGTTAATATTCGAGGTTCAGGTCTGTGGTCTGACAGTGTTCAAAGTATCTTTAGGACTTCTCTGAAAGATGTCCATGATGCAACTAGAAAGAGCAATGGTGGCAGCTGTGTTCTTCACATTTAAGTAGAAGGAATTTCATTAATGTCTTTAAATGTGACCAACATGTAAAAATTACTCTTATCTTGTACCTGAGATCTGAAAATATTACAGGCAGAATATGGGCGCAGGATGTTAAACAACACAGTATTACTAAGCTCTACCATGCAAAGTCTGGACTGCATAACGCCAAAGTACATTCGCTACTATAGTAGCTATAGACATCTTTGAATGCCTGTGATGGGAAATAATTTGACAATATAACCTCAACTCTAAAATAAGTGTCATAACTTTAAAATTTTATATCAAAAATCTATTTCTATTAACATTTTTTATTTTCTATGTGGGTAACTGCTCATCACAAAGGTAAAGGCAGGATCCTCCCCTTGTTGGCCTCTGGTGAAGGTGGTGGCTGAATTACACCATAATAGACAGTGATTGTGCAAAGTTCCCACCCCTTGGATGTAAATCTCCCACAAACCCAGTACCAAAATCTATAATATCTCAAACGTACCTACTGTCCTCTGTCTGCCATGCTTCTGTGCCTGAGATATTTCATTCCAGTTAATTATGCTCCAACCAAATTCTTAGGAAAACTAGACTGCTGAGGAGAGCTAAACATGCTGGGTAACTGACCCAGCACCTCCTGAAAGCAGCCCTTTGGAGACAAGGAGCACTGGAGGTGTGGGGAAAGAAGCATCACTTGGCACTTTCCTTTGCCCTTGTCCTGAGCACCATGGCAGGAAGGGATGCAATGGGCTATCTCCATAAGTAGCTGGGGAAATGAAGAGGCTGAGCCAATGCTGGACCAATGCTGAGTGCTCTGCTGCACTGTCCTACTGCTGATTTCAGTGAGTGTTGCATATGTGTCTTTGAAGGGTAAATTTACCTCCAGTCTAATAAGCATGATAAGTCATAGATTTGTTGGGAACAAGAGCAGAAACCCTGCTGCATCTGTTAACACATTATTAGCACAGCTTGTTACGGGGACTCATGTGATGCAGCCCTTGGTTGCAGGACTCAATTATGGATGAATTCCTGCTCTGCCTCCCCAACTGACTCAGCAGCACAGCTGGAGCCAGCCATAGTCACATTGCAGGAGGTGAAAGGTACTCTGAATTATAGATTGCCTTTGACCCTTTTTGGTTTAAATTAAGAATAACATCCAGGAAAGTGCCTCCAGCCAGGACACTGCTTAAACATATGCTTAACTTCCACCAGGGGCAGGTGCTCATAAGTGGAGATGAAACGCTTACAGTGCAATGTGTGTATGGAGACACTACACCAAGGATGATTAAATACCTTTCTGAAGAGGCCATATATGACTGTTTCCTACAAAAATGGTAACAAGTATAGCTCTTGAAAGCAAGAAACATCTTCAAACCTGTGAAAATATTCACTTGAAATTCAGAGCAGATGTTGAATTTCAGCCATAGCATATAGTTACATGGAAAGGGAGCGCTATGAGAATTGCACCTTTCAAAAGGTAAAAGAAACAAAGACTGTTAATGAAGACAATGAAAAGTGGGCATGAGTGCGCCATCACAAAGGGATATCTATCCAAACAGGTAAACTCCCTTAAAAACCCATTAAGAAATTAAGGTCAACTTAGTGTATTTTCAACAGTGTGTTTTCTATGAAAACTTTGTTAGTGCTCTTAATATATAGCAAATAATCTCAGGGCAAAGATCTGTTTGAAGGAGATATGATTGATGACCTATCATCCCTAATTCACTGTTTATACTCGTAGTGAGCCTATTGGGAAAATACCTCATTCATCAGAGTATTAGTGAATTCAACCAACGTATGGCACCTTCATTTTAATAAACTAAAGGAGAAAAGCTAAATGGGGGAAAATTGACAACCATCTCTGATTCTATGATAATGCAATTAGGCTGCTCCTCTCCAGAGCTTTTGCTAATTCACAAAACAGCTTCAGTCGGCAGGTCATAAATATATGATCATTTTTCACACTTTGAAAAGTAATGATGCTTTGACATGAATCAATAAATCTTGGTGAAGTCATTTATACTTTTGTGTTGTGTATACAAATCGGTTTTAAAACAACTATATATTACACTCTAGTTTTATATAGTTTTGTTTACAGAAAGCTAATTTTGTTTCCCTGTTTACTTGAAACTCAAAGTGAAATCACTGCCCATTTTAAGGTCCCTGCAATCGTAGACCAGACTTTACAGCTCTTAATATATTTCCTATGTTAAGGAGACATAAAAGGAAGGAAGAGTGAGAATGGGTGGAGGTGAAATAGCATTCTCTTTTCTTCCTTTCTCTCATGGCTTTGGACTTTCTTTTGAAAATGTGTTTGGAGTTTCCCAGTGGATATTGACATTCTCACTGGTAATTTATGCAAGCTCCCACTCTGTATATTCAGTCATCTCTGGGGATGTACACATGTTAGACTTGCCATTATGCACCATAATGTCACTGTGAGGAAGAAGAGAAACCATGCAAGAAGAAATGTTACCAGAGCATCAAACTTGCCCTTTGGTTTGAGGAGATGTGCAAAAATCTATACCCAGTCACTGCACAGTCACAGAACATTGTCACGTGTGTCATTAAGTAGAATTATTTGATCAGAATGATCTTTTTATTGCAGTCTATCTTCTCAGGGGACTCAGACATTAAAGGTAAATAAAATAAAAACTCAAATATGTTTGCATGCCAATGTAAGCAGTGCACACCACTTCTTTCTCGGCCTCCTATATTTTGTGGTTAATAACCGAAAATCCCAAATACATTCTTTATGTCAAGTGTGATAGAATTTTACCTGAGGCAGACCTGTGAAGAGATAAGTAATAGAATTGAAATACTAGCCACTGATTCAGTGATAAAACTGCATTGCACAACTTAGCAAAACCTAAATAATGTCATGCAATCTCTCTATTTGTCTAGGAACACTCAAATTCACAAACAAGTACTACAATACACAAAGGAAAGAGTGTGAATGATCCGCGCTAAATGTAAAAATGTGCAGGCTGATAAATACCTCAGGTAGCTACTGCTGTTTGAAGCCTTGTTATTGCAATATCTACACATCACCAATTTGCAGCACTTATCCTGTATGGAATAGAAGGTTTTACTTTTCATACCTGAAATGCCTGACAATTTTGTAGCATGCAAAGAGAAATGATACCAAATCACAAGTGTACCTGCTGTGCTGTCATTTTCATTAGGACACCTCTTTTGTTTAGTTTATTCATTGCTGTTTGTTCTTTAGGAAAGTGGTTTCCCAATAGGGCTGTACAAAAACCCTGCATGCATCAAGCAGTTGAGGAGAAAAATCTATTTTTTTGTTGACAACAAAAAAAAAATGGCATTTGGATTGTTCACAACTCCAGTTAAGTCAGAATTGCTGATTAAAATAAATATTGTACTGAAAATTATTTTTGTAGTCTCGGTGTATTCTGCCCTGTCTCCGTTATTTGATCTCTATTATGATAGGCAGTCAGCTTGCATAACACTATGCAACTCAGCCAGAAGCATACACTACGTGGCTGAAAATGTCACCAAGCACGACAGTACATTCTGCTATGTTTATGTAATTTATGTATCATGGACATAAGCAATAAAATTATAATATTTAAAATACATTATTTGTAATGAACATTAAATAGTAATTTTTAATAGTGTAGGCTATTGATCACATATTCTATGATCTATTTTAGTAGAATAAAAAGGGTGGGGTCTCAAGCTGATGTAATTAATCTGGCTATGCTGAAGTTAGAGGGAATTCCTCATTATATTTAAGTGTATCTGATTTTCTGAATCACAACCAAGTGAGAATCTGGTCCATTGTATTTCCCACTGTTGATTCATGCTCAACTCCATAATTTCTGAATTTTGAGGGAGCAAGAAAAGAAAAACTGTCTCAATAGTTGTGTCACTGACCTGGTCACCAGAGTCATCTGTACAAACTCTGCCCCAGCATCCATAACTACATCAACTTCTGTTAGCTTACCGTGATTTCCAGCCCCTTGAAGGTGCAGTATGCTTTTTGTGAAGATTCTTGCAGGGCAAATATTTGGATTAATGATATAATTTAGTGGCAATTTACTGACAGTGGGTCTCAGTAGAGTGACAATGGGATTGAAAAAGTAAACCAGTGGGATATACTTGATTGTGGCTGTTGGGTCTGCAGCAGGGAAGCTGCAGGGGTCACACTGATTGGCATTGTCACTTTCCCCATTCATCAAGCAAGGCCAGACTTCCCAAATCATTTACCAGATGGGGTAGCTCGTCAGTTAAACACCTGATATGAAGCCATCCGTCATCTGATAACATGATCGTTGGGCTGCAGCTGGCTCAGTGCTCTGCAGCCTGAGTGCACATGTGATGGACTGGAGCCAGGGAAGCAGGCTTAGCAGTGCTGCACTCCCCTGATAGGATTTGCAGCCCTCCACTGGACCATGGAACAGGTGGAGATGAAGAGAGAATGAAAAAATTACCATGTGTTGCAGGGATTAGAGAGCACACTTACCACTTCACTTGAATACCAATCAAAGGACAACCTTGAACCAGATGAATTTAAGGCCATCCATGATGTAATATAGAGAATATAGGGTCTTGCATAGGCTGACACAGTCTCATTTTTCCTACAAGGTTTTGGGCTGATACCTGGCAATACTGTAGTTTGCCTCTTGCTCTCTATTGTGGGAAAACAGATATTTTAATATGGTCTCTATTTCTCTTCTTTTTGATTTTATTTTACAAAGGACATCTTCAAATATGTTATTTTTTACAAAAGAAACTCCACCACAAACAAAAAGAAGATAAACTATTTCTAGGAACTGACTCCAGATCCTACTAGTTTTGCTCATCAAGAATAAAGCCTGCCAGAATGGAGAGGAAGAACTATATTTTTAAAATACGATGATGCTTATTTTCAGTAAAGCCAATCTCATGCCAAGATTCCTCTAGTTATTGAAATGCTGATTTCAAAGGTGGTAGGTGCCTAAAAGGCTCTGTGGACCTGTCCTTCGGTGACTTATCTGGTCATATTGTAAGTCCTTTCTCAGTTAGCATATACTGACACTTTGACCTCAGATAAACTCTTCCTAGGAAACCAACTCTGGGGGAGATCCTGTGCTGCAGTGCTAACAGGTGCGTTAAATGGCTTTAATGCACATAGGTACCTATCTAATATTCGCCAGCCTCCTCAGGGGTTTCAACACAACAGGATTTCTTTGCAGCATATGCACCAGTTCTTTCCATTTGGGTGCATACCTCCTCCTCAGACCACACACCACTGCACTCCTCTACCTCACAACCTGCTAAACACTGGGTGTGGAGGACCTGAAACAGCATTTTGGTGGACAGCTTCATGGGGGCTAGCCTGGCACCATCCTGCAACAAGCTGTGGGCTTAAAAGGGCTCCTCCACTGCAAGGCAGCTCTCTCACCTCATGCTTTGAGTTACAACAGTAGGACAACTTTGTTCTTCCTTAGCCCTTTTAGGAGCATGCCATGCTTTAGGAGTGCCCTATCATCTTCAGGATGCAGCAACCTTGGCCAAACTCCGCATGACTAAAAGCTTATGAGCCAGTGCTACAGTCACTTATTCCAGGAGGAAGACATGAGCAGGCTAGGCTCTCCCCACCATAGGGTACATGTGGTGGAGGACAGGCTGCAACATGAGTGTTATCAGTAGGAATATGCCTTTTCCTTTAAAGACAATCGCTTGAGCAGGATTTGTCCCCAGTTGCGCTTTTTCCTTCCTGAAAATTGCTGCCTGTGGAAGAGCTGCTTTTGGGTGGAGACTTATTCCTTTCACTTCTGATCAGATATTAAAGCATGCCCTTGAAGCAGTTATTGGTTTGAATTCGTTTTTTAAATCATTTTATTGTAGCCTTTGCAACAGTTCTGTGAAATGAACTAAATATGAGTTCAAGACTATTTTTTTTTCAAACAGAGGTGAAGGCAACTTCTTCAAACCATAGTTGCAGTGTGAAATGATCTTCTGTGGGAAGGAGATGCAGTTTTGTCAAGAACTCATTACCTAGCTGTAGATGCTTAGAAGCATTAGAGATACTGTAAATTATGTTTGTGATCAATGGAATAAAAGGTTTGCAGTAAGGCAAGTTAAAAGATTATCACTTGTTCATGATATACATTCTTCTGTCTGACTTCTTTTTGATAAATACTTACGTACTCTGTACTTGTACTCTGCTAGATGAATTCTGCTTCCTCTTCTATTTAAATGAATGCTTTTTTAATGAGATTGTCAGTCGGGGACTCTTCTGGAGGATAAGGAAAGCTTAAAAGATATGTAAAATTGTAGAGACACAGCATTAGAAAAGGGGAAACTAAAATAAATGAAGGCAAATGGGCCAATTTTGAGAACCAGTCACACTTGCAGGCATACAAAGAGATCCCTCATTCCAGCAGACGCAGCAGAAAATTTCAGCTGAAACCTGAGAATGAATTACTGATACAAACAAATGACCCAAGGCTCATTAGCACAAATAATTCATGATATTTTAAAGATTAAACAAAAGGTTTTATGCTGCCAATATACTTTTAAATCTGGTTCCTTCACCAACTGCTTTTATCTGTCTATAGAATAATAATTAGCAACTTCAAACAGTAACCAGGCTATTACATTTTACTTTATTTCCAGCATAAAAATGGGGAATTTGAGTCAGATGAAGTGAGCTGATATACCTGTGAGGATTAATTCAGGCATTGCTCAGAACTCAGGTTTGTTTTTAAGCTGTAAGAAAGTTTAGGGCTCACTTTACCCTCTTCTAATACAGCAGCTAAATAGTACTCAAAGGTCAATTACTTCCAGATGACTTGTAAAGAAAACTTAACCTGCTAATAATAGGAATAACATGGGTTGTTATGGATGTGTGTAGAAATAGAAAGGAAAATGAGATACATGGTAGGTGGTGACAGAGGGTTATTTTCCATCTCAATTTGTACATGGATTGAAGACAAAAGCATTGTCTTCACTTTTGTTTAATATATAGGTTCCTTTAGGTGCTTTAATTGTCAAGATGAATGGAGTCCTTTCTATACAGGAACCCAGAAAAATATAGTAAGCCCCAATAAAAATACCTGTTGTCATGGATATACATAAAAATCAGTAGAAGATGTCCATAATAGTTAAAGCTACATGTCATCTCCACATTTTTAAAATTGAAGTAAAATTTATGTCTTGCTGATAACCTTGTCGTCAAAATGTCACAAGTACTTTTTTTATTCTCCTTTCTTTTGCAGTTGCTAAAAAGCCCCAACATTACAATCCTCATATGTAAATTCTATAAGCTTTACTGTTCTCCTCAGGTGTGCATGCCAAGTTTTCATTATGAAGGTTCCCTGCTGTGAAAAAAAAGGTACATTTTCACTTTCATGTGTCTGTTCCTTTGTGTTAGAAAGTCTTGAAACATTAATGAGTAAACTAAACCAAAACTGTACAGACATTTCTGCAGGAAACGGGGTAAGTTCCTGATTCTGAGGGGAAGAAATTCAACTAGGTCAATAAAACCGTGTGATTTTGACACTGTGAAGTCAGTTGCCACTAAGGAGTAACCCATGCTATTTTTATTCAAGTTAATGGCATTTTTATGCCCTGGTGTTTTGTTTTGAAGACTTTATCCCACTGAACCAGAAGACTACAAAAAATAATGGGAAAAAAAAAGAAAAGAGTATGGAAAAGAAAACAAATTTATTAATGAGTTTATATAATCCACACTTTCACGCTGTAATGACTATTTCCTTTCTCATACCATTTTATTAACTCACCATTTCATACTACCCGGGCTTTTGTTGTCAGATGCAGCATTAAGGACAAACGTGGTAACTTAATGAAACTGTCATTATCTACGGCTATAACCCACTGTATATTAGATTAAATTGGTGTGCTAGTGACAACATATCTTTGGGTCCAGTGTACATATTCAATACTTTTAGGCATGTAGATTAAAAGTAATGCTTGCTTGCTCAATAAATATAAAATAAATATAAAATGCTTTATATTTATTTGCTTTATAAAATAAAGTAATAATTTATCCTCTTCTATAGGTAGGATATTGATGTGGCAAAACTGGTTGGATATCTTAAAATAGATTTCATTGATAACATGCAATGATCAATTAAAACAAACAAACAAGAAAAATCCCCAAACTAATCTAGAAAATGTCTTTTTCATCAAGGAAATTCCTTTTTCAGGAACAGCCAATTGAAGAAGAGACATTTTTTAGTGCCTATAGAAAATTCAATCCTTTGTGTATCAATTTATGTAGGAAAACAACCTTTCCAAAAAGCTCTAGAGTTTTGGTTTTCTCAAGGATGAAGCAGAGGTCCAGGCAGAGATTCAAGCAGGAGTTTCCTGTAGACAGTTCAGTCTCACTAAGCACATAACAACAAAGCATCATAAATTTATTCCCAAACATACCCTCTGGGACCAAGATTCTTCACTCAGCATGACAACGAGCTCTTTAAAAGAGAAGAAACAAAAAAATGTGGCTGCATCTAAAAGGTGACTCATCTTGAAATGTTAATGAATAGGGTTTATTAATGTTTCTTAGAAAGGGGAAAATTCAA
The DNA here is from genome assembly GCA_013397515.1 of Upupa epops. Classification (NCBI taxonomy): domain Eukaryota; kingdom Metazoa; phylum Chordata; class Aves; order Bucerotiformes; family Upupidae; genus Upupa; species Upupa epops. The sequence goes on along the minus strand of VZRI01011175.1, from coordinate 15,833 downwards.
TAGAACATTCCGTATTCAGGAATATTAAGAAATCAAACATCATGTTATTCCGGCTGGATTTGTTAGCTAGATCTGTAACAGAAGTAGGAGAATGGTCTTTTTGGTTTTGTTTTTGGTTTTGTTCTTGGCTTTGTTTGTTGGCTTTTTTTTTCATTTAAGAAGAACTGTGTTTACTGAGCTCAATGGACAGATAAAGGTTCCCTGACACTTCACACTCTTCTCAGCCAGTACAAAAGCTGCTGGCTCACGCACAGCCTACAGACACAGCCCCAGCCTGAGGTCAACAGTTTGCACGTACAAAGACAGTGGCAGAACCTGTTCCACCTTAGTACCCTGCCATCCTGTGTCAGATAGGAAACAAAGTGCTGTTGTTCTCCCTTCATTTGCCTTAAACTGATAAGTATCTTTGATGGGAAGGGTGGAAACGGGCAGAACTTTACTGCTAGTCTCACTGCATGCAAGTTCCTAATTTATGTATCTCATGCAATAGCTTGTTTCTGATGGAGGCATCTGGTGATGGACATGCAAGGATCTCTGACAACATTATTTTCTGTAGTGTGGTAGAATCACATCTGTTAGATGCTATAATAGCACAATATATGATCTGAAATTGCTTGACAAACACTTTCCAATTGCTCTCCATACTTTGAGACAGCTAAATTTAATTCTCTACATTTCACAGATAGAGAAAGTGAAATGTAAGAGTGCAAAGTGGTTTGACCAGAAATCAGTTCAGGAGCTGGAAATAAAGGCCCTCATGCAGGAAAGCACTGGATCATATGCTTCAAGTACTGAACTAATCAATTAAAGACAAACACTTTAACAGGAGGACAAAATACTGCATGAAAAATGTTCCAGTTAGCTCATTCTTCAGTTACTAAAAAAAACCCCCAAAAATAAAAATAAAGTAGTATTACATTTAACTAGCCTTTATCAGCTTGCAGATAGTCACTGATATACCATGCAAACTTGTTGCATTCTGCTATCTACTTTCCCCGAACAGTATTGATGCACGCTCTGGAGCACTGCTGGATCTAGTGCAGTGGGAAAAAGCCAGCAGACACTGACTCTTTTAGAGGTTTAGATGGCATTGGTAAGAGATGATTCCATCCTTAGACAGGCACATTGCAAGGACAACAAAAAAGAGTCTACACAACAAAAAAAGAAAGCCGAGGGTTGTGGTTAGATGTTCTGTTAGTGAGGGATCACCTGATTTCTGCTCTACTTGTTTGTGTTGGTCTCTTTGCTGGTGGGGGCCAGCTTTATCAGCACCTGAGATTCAGATGGGATAAGCATTCTGACTTCCTTCAAAATCTCAAAAAGTTGTTCATCAGATCTGTGGTAAATCATAGTATGAGCTTGTCAGAAGTACCTAAGATTAGGTTCTTGATATTAGCTGCCTTTGGCAAGGAATGCTAAAGAATATTAACATTTTATCAACACAACTCAGACTTCTCAGTAGTTATGGAAGAGTTCAGCTAGACCCCTGTTCAATCATCCTTTCAGACCCTTGCTCTATCTCCAAACTTTTTCTCAATAAATATGTGACTGCCACATCTATACATTAAGATTTGTGAAAGTGAGTAGCTTCAACTTCCACTCCTTGGACCAAGGATTCATTTCTGAACATGAGCACACTCCTCTGTGAATTACTAAGGCTTGTTTCATCACTTTCAGCAAGAAGATACCCTATTTTGACCACATAGCATTGCTCTAGAGCAGCTTTCTGCCAGAGCCCACCCCTACAATTTGTCATCTCTTTGTGGGCTTCATTTTTGTTTTTTAAGGGAGAATCTACCATGGTGAAGTTACATGGAGCAACTCCACCATCCCCAGCAAAGTGCTGCTGGTGTGGTGGGTGATGTCCATTGAGGATGGAAGAAACATTCCTTTGTGACACTTAGACCTCCATATGAATCTTGGCACTATTCAGAGCAATATACAAGGCTGAAACTGTGTGCATGAATGGGAGAAAATAAATATGTCTGTGTACAGCAAATAGATTTGGCCATTTCCTTTCCATGATACTTACTAAATACTCTATATTGTACCTTAGATATGATTAAAAAAAAATTAAATGTGTGTACTGAGATGGCCGCCTGAGTCCACCAGTTATTTAATATCAACAGAAATTACTGGAGCCAGTAAAGTATTAAGATTTAGAATGACCTCTTCAATACCTGTGTTTTGGAGCCTATCTTTGCAAGAGCATGTCCCATAGTATGGGATGCTGTGCCAGGATTTCAAAAGCTGTGTTGTGAGAATACCTGAGAAGGGAGAATTACTATGACAGTCATAAGATCACAAAGTGTATAAAGGGTATAACTTGGTCTGCCAAAACCAATAACAAGTACTTTTAAATGCATAAATATTTCCTGTTTTCCAGAATGTTTAATGAAAAATTATCCTGACTATTTCAATATATTTACTGCATTTAATATGAAGTCTTTTAAAAAATTCAATACCTGGATAAAGACGATGTGGTACTCCTAGCAAAAATACTGCTTCTTTGTTAACTCTCCTGAGGCTTTTTTCCCTTTTAGTCAAGAGATTTTCTTTTTATAAATGCAGTTTTAAATTAACACATGTGCTACTGATTTTAGGAGTGAAGTGTTTTTAATGCAGTGCAGCACGTATTCTATCTCTACATGACAAATTGTATGAGTATAACACACTATCTGATGAAGTTGAGGTTTGTCCTGGCGAGGAATTCAGGTAGTATGAGGTTGAAAACACCTTTTTTGTATTTATTTCAAGAAAGAATGAAAAAGGGTTAAATCTCTTCAATCTACCTGTGAAAAACTTGCTATTATATCCTAGTTCTACTCATGAGATGCAAATTTGAGTGAAGGAACATAGAGAAGAATGCACTTTATTCATGCAATCTACATAACTGTATTCCCCTCTCTCAGTGCCAGATGAAAAATGAGCCTTAAATTGCTGATGAATACAATTAGGAGCAAATGATCCATTACATTACCTTTACTGAGCTGCAGCGGGTCACTTGGTTATGGGTGGCACCATGCAAAGGTTACAGTCCAGGGCAATACTACATTTCTGACAGTCATCCACAATGCTTTTATGTGGTAGACACAACAGACATACTTAGCAAGTCCTGGTCACAGAGGTGATTAGATTTCAAAGCCCACTGCTATCTACCATAGGTTTAGTTCTACACTTTAATAATTCATTATTAGCTCTTATATAACATACAACCACATAACAAGGACATTAATTTAGTGATCTTGTAGTATTGGGGTGTGAGAACATTTGAGGCTTTTCACATCTAACATATTTTCTCAGTTAAGTTTCAAAGGACTCTTTCCAAATTGACATTTATTTCTCAATCACTGACCTAAATGTAATGAATGCTACAGTATCAGAGTCCAGGCTAGTCAAATGTAATACATGGAAGTATCTGCACTCTCAAAAGGAGTTCAGCTCACAGAGGAATCTTAATTTCACATTATTACTATTGCTAAACTTTAACAGATAAAAATAGCTGAATTAATGACTTAAAATACAGATATTAGATAGTGATGCCTTGGCTTATACTATTTTCTGTGGCTAAAGTCTTGAACCTCTAGAACAGTGGTTCTTACTGGAAGAAGCCAAATTCACAGTCATATCTGGATAGATATTTTAAGCCAAATATTCCAGATAGTCACTTCATCGGTAGAGTTTGCAATCGCTAGAATTGGAAAACTTCCTATGGGTCCAGTCTGAGCTCAGTCAGATGTTTTCAAAGCCGTTGCAGTTCCGGAAGTCAGCCAGACTAACATGGGAGCCTCCTGCTAGGACTTTGTCGCCACCTGGTCTGTGAATCACAGCTGGATCACAGCTGGAGCTGATCAGAACTAACATGGGTGAGTGCTCCCTTAGATTACCTCCAGCAGAGAGAAGGAAGCAGGTAAGTGGTACCTGTTAGGCTAACCCGGCTGCCTCTGACCACCGGCTGAGCTGCAGCCTTTCACTACGTGGGGTTACCTCCATCAGGTATAGAGGTTGCTCTAAATGCACACATCTCCACAATGAATGCAGATATTTATACATTTCTAGGGAGCAGTTGTTCATGCATTCACAGTCCTGTTTCTCCTCGATTATCCACAAGTTGTCTTTTCTTTGCAAAGGTTTCATTAGGGACTATTTCTAGACCGTGATGAATTGCTTAATTTGACTGCTTGTTACTTCTATTTTTGATTTGTATTTGATCACCTAGGTCAATGCACCTTGTGTGGACGACAAACACTTAAAAAAGGGGAAAAATAGTAAAGAAGCACAAATAACTGATGGTGAATAAGAAACACCCTTGTTCACACACAAATGCCCTTGTTTGCACATGAATATGGGGTTTTGTATGGAAAAGACCCATTCTCCAAACATCCATGTGAAGAGAAACTCATTCAGCATGAATGTTTGTGAGCACTGAATTACAAGTGGATGAACAAACCTGAATCAAACAGCCGTTCAGACTTTGAACCAATGTTCGAAAAGACTGGTTTGCATTATTCCCCCAGTCCTGTGAATAGCCATCTGTTCAATAACTGATCATGGAGATGGAAGTTGGGTTGTTGGGTAGATATGGCTCATCAAGGAGACAATAACTATCTATTTGCAAGATTTCTACCCAGCCTGTTTCAGGGGAGGTCTCTGTTCCTGTTGACCTGTGATACTGGGTTTTTGTCCCTCTCCTGCTGAGATAGGTTTCGCTTAATAAATAATTTGGAAAAAACTTCTGTATGCAAATGTACATGGAGAGGAACATACCTACGTGGACACACACATTTCTTGTTGCTGTATTTTTGAAATACATGTTAAAGGTAGGCAGGTGGGTATCTTTTTGACTACAGTGCTTAACATGTGTTGAAGACCTAGATAAGCAAAGGTAAACCTGTGTAGTTTAAAAACCTGTTTTAGTTGTCTCTATATTTAAACCAAATGGATAAGATTTTTCAGACTTATGCCATCTGCATATAGTGGAAAAGAATCCTCACTTTTCTTCGGATTTTATAACTGTAGTAACAAAATCAGTGTTTTCCAGATATAAGGACAGACTTTGAAACAGTTTTGCATTGTTTATCAACCAACAGTTCACTAATATGAACTATTCCTATCCGAGAGTAACTTTGCTTTACCTTTTAAACATTGCTTTGTATGTGAATAATTAAATACAGATAATTTGTCTGGATTGGCTGGTACAGTATATTTATTCCAGGTATTTTGATGAGTAATGAGTCTATTTAAATCTATAGGGAGGTTGTAATTGCTTTTGTTCTTCCTATGACTGGTTGGTAGCTATATTTCTATGAAACCAATTTAGTATAATTTATCTTCAAGTCTGAAATCTTTTCAAGTGTTTCTACTAGTTTTCTAACTTGTAACTGAAATACTTCCTTCAGGTTAGAAACCATAAAAATAATGTCCGCATAAAGTGCCAATTTATGTTTTTGATTTCTGACCTCGGCTTCCTGCAGTCTTAGTGCTATCCTTTATCATTCTTGAGAACAGTCGGTCCTGTTTTCAGGGCAAAGGTAGAGAAATTCTAACATCTTTGCCCATCAATAATAATTTCTAGTCAATGAGAGGTATACATCAACTGTATTTTAGCTGCTTAGAATGTAAAATACCTCTTTTTTTTTTTTTTACCTTTTCCTGCTTTGTCATCTCTGCAGCTTTCTTAACCTGAAAAACTGCCTAAATGCACTTCTCACAAGTGAAGTAATTATAAACCCAAGGATATAATAAGGTAAAATTACAGTTGTGCCTGGTTCTCAAACTGTAGTTCTCTACTTCTTTGATTCCTCATTTTGTTAACATACTATGTGCTTCCTTTACCCCAAAACATTACCTAAAATGTGCTCCTTTCAAAGAACTGGGAGATCCGGTCTCTGTGTACACACATTGTGCCAACACTGCAAAGCTCTTTGCAAAGCTGTTGCTACAATTTTCTTTTGTGAACTGCAATCTGAGCACAAATACACACAACCCAAGTAGAAAGAGGAGAAACAAGTGATTAAGAATTTAGAGCAAAATATTCTCAAATTTCATTCCCATTTAATTTTACACACCACCACCCTCCCCACCTCCCCCCGTACAGAATACCCTCAATATGCAAATGCACATTTTCAAATGTGAAGTGTCTATTTTAATAACAAATTAGCAGGCTCAAGTTAAGATTAGCGTTGTGGGCTTTTACTGCCGTTGAATAAAACATACAAGCAACTAAGAAATTATGTGTTAGAGAGTGATCACTATAAATGGCAAAATTTTGGCAGTGGCGTAACTAAGAAATTATCTTGCAGAGGAGGAAGAGATAGAAAGTAACAGCAGCTCTAAAGTTAATCAGCTGATATGAAGAGGAAGTATCTGGATTTAAGAAAGCAAGCAAACTATGCAAATAGCTGGAGCTATTGTTCAGTTGATGGGTGATGAGGCAAGACGGAAGTAGCACTGATCACCAGGAGATTCCACTTGGATTTTTGAGGAGCAATTCTTGTCGGTGTTTTAAGAACTTTCTAACGTATTTTGTGTAAGCAGGCTTTTTTGATGCTTAGCTTTTCCTTTCAAGTGTGAAAAACTAAACCTACCCTACGCAAAATACAGGTTTTACTCGATAGCTTTTTAAACAGTTTTTTTACTGCTTCTCTCCCCAGCCTTTCTAAGCTTAGCTTGAAGTTTTTAATGAAGAATGGCCTTCAAAGCTGCAGAAGCCACATAGGTGCACACCTTTGTGTCCAAAGCCATAAGGTATCGGTGATACCACTATATGCTGTGTGTTGTGAGCATCATCTCAATTGTCTTTCAGAGGACTGAGGGCTCCAAAGAAAAGTTTGTGTGTGGCTTGACCTCTTTGCAAACCACTATATAATTTCTGTTGGTAATGAGCCTAGATGTTTCCTGTGCTTTTATAAACCAAAAAGGTTTCATACCAGTGCATCAAGTGGTGGTTTGGTTATTCCTGCTGGTGTAGCAATATATAGAAGTACAGAATCACAGAATGCATCGAGTTAAACCTCATCTAGCCCAGCCCCCCTGCAACAAGCAGGGACATCTCTAATGGGATCAGGTTTCCTGGATTCTCATCCAGCAGTCACCTTGAATATCTCCAGGAATGGGGCTCCCACTACCTCCCTGGGAAACTTTCTCCATTGTTTCACAACCCTCACTATAAGAATTATTTTCTTTATATCTAACCTAAATCTACCCTCTTTTAGCTTAAAACCACCACCCTTTGTGAACAGGTAGGTGTTATCTGAATTGTATAAAGAAAAGCTTTGAACAGCTAAACCTTCAATTCCTTTTTACATAGTAAAGGAAAATGCTGTGTTTAAACTTGTGTGTCTTGTTCCCAGAAGCACTCCCACTCCAGAGACACTGGCAGAAAAGTTCCTGTTCCCAGCTGGCACTGGAGGCCAGGAGCCCTGCTCAGCAGCAGGCTCTGGCACTGGTGGTAGCATCCTCTGCTGGGGCAACCTGCCAGCTGAGGGGCTTGCCCTGGGGGGCCAAAGTGCCCACATCCCGTTGAGAATTTGCAATGCTCCCCCTGCAATAGACTTGTGCTCAGTGACAGTGTTAATGAATTATTTTGCCAACTTTTCAGCTACTGCCATTTTTTCTGGTTCTGCTCATGGGCTGCAGCTCCTTTCTGTGTTATGTTTCTGGCCTTTTCCAGACCCAGTTCTGGACTAATTATATTGCCTCTGAATGTGGTCTTAGCTGCTCTCCAGTTCATATCTTGAAGTACTTGATAAGGCTGAACACCATAGAGCTCAGTTCATAAAGAGGTCTGTGAATGGAAGCATGTGGCTTTGGAGTTGGCAGCAAACCATGTCTCCAACACACTGCAGGCCCTCTGTGCTTCCCATGGCATCTGCATCTCTTGCACCATCCTCAGCACCACTGGAATGAGGGAAAGTAAGATAACAACAGTGTTTTCTGGGACTGGAGCCTTCCAGACTGATGCCAGCCATGAACAAATAGTTTATACAGCATTTGTGAGGTGCGGGCTATGGGTTTTGCTTTACTGAAGTGGAGAAATGAGAAACCAGCACTCCCCTCCCACAGAGTTCCCTTTGATGCAACTAGTTCCTATCACTTCTGTGTATACTATCTTTGCTTTTTATTCAAGAAAATTGTTCTTCTTGAAGCCCGAAGTCTAGGCTAAGTACCAGACAAATTTCACAGCCATTTAGTTCTAGTAGTCATCATCTTAACCAGTTAGATTTACTTTAGTTTTATCAGGATCAGAGTATGCTGTTAGTATATCTGATTATTTGATCTACTGTATCATCAGTACTTGCTAATTCACTGAATCATAGAATGGTTTGGATTGGAAAGGATATAGTTCTAGCCCTACCCTGCCATGTACAGGAACACTTTGCACTAGACCCCTTCCAACCTGGCCTTGAGCACTTTAAGGAATGGTCATCAACAGCCTCTTTGGACAACATTTGCCAGCGCCTCACCACCCACACAGTGAAAGGATTTCCTTAAATGTAATCTAAATCTACCATCTTTTACCAAAAATATGAACCCTATCTCTATAAGTCTTTGGAAAAAGTCCCTCCCAGATTTTCTCCGAGCCTTGTTTACATATCTTTTCCAGTAAAACTGGAAGATAAAATGTAGTGAATTGTCAAATATGTATTGTTACTGTGTATTAGGAACATAAATTGCCTCAGTTGTCAAGGTTTCTCGCATAAAGTCTCTGTTCATCACATGTTTGCCATGTCTTTTAGTTAGGCTTGAAAAGAAACAGTTTTCAAAAGAGTGACTGCATCCAGAATGTAAAATAATAAAATAAATAATAAATACATTAGAACCACTAGCATGGGTAGGAAGAAGCCTTAAAGACTCATCCATGGAGTAAGTGAATTAAAATCCACCCTGATTTGTCAGTGAAGCCCTAGTGTCAGAGATGAAGGGTATAATCTGAGTGAGATTTCCTGAGGCAGGATTTATTTATTTCTACAATAGCATCCTTTTAAGGATATTTGTTACTATACAATGACTAGAAACACAGATGCAAAAGGCAAATGTCAAAGCAGACTATTCGTGATTGATCTTTAAAATATTTTATTCTTGTCATTTGATAACAAATAAAGAACTGGCAAAGATTCGTTTCTATTGCTCTAGTGAGAATTGAAATTATTTTTGGTCTTGGTTTCTACGCTTCAAAACTCAAATGGGTTTATTTATCATATTTTTTTTTTTTTTGAAAGTGCACTAAACCCATGATAATTTTATAGTGACATGAGGTTTGTCAGCCTAATAAGTATGGTTGAAATCACAGGGGATGATCTACAGCTGCTGCCAGCTTCCCAGTAAGAGAAGGCTATCTGTACATCTCTCAGGTGCAGAGGGAGAGATGTTGTCTATGAAATCCTAGAAGCCCACATTCTCAAAAAAAACCCGACAAACAAAACTGAGGGGAAAGCTGCTATTACTCACAGTTTTTGGCCAGTTTTTTGTTTTGTTTGTTTTGGGCTTTTTTTGGATGGGAAGTCTTGCTCCGTAAAAACAGCAGTGAACAGCCCCTACTTTGCTTATCTAGACTCCTTAAACTCCTTCACTGGTGCAAAAGGTGTGGTTTTAATTGACTGACCAAGGAAAAGACTGCTAATAGAGAAGGAGGAGGATGGTGGATTCAGGAACAAACTTGTGCCCTTCCACAGTAAAAGAAGACAATGTGTGTACATTACTAGCTGTACATGATCTGATCCTAAATCGTCTTCACTCTTAAACTGTCTGTAAGTAAATGATAGATTTATGTCAATGTAAATATCCTTTAAAATACAGGTTTTACTTATTCTCACTTTACATGTTTTGAAGAAGCTGAATATACTTTAATAAAATTACTTAAAATAAAATCTAGACAGCAGTAGGATAGCACAGTGAAATTAATATATCCTTTGGGAAGCTTCTCCTCTCCTAGGGTTACAGTTTATTTTGTTCTGTCCTTCTGATAATGTATTTGGCTGGAATGAGGAACATAATCGGTTCAAAGTTAGCCTGGTAAAATCAATTCTGCCTACTTAGACAAACATGTATGAAACACTGAGATAAATAAAGACAGTATAATAAACTCTAGAATTGACAGACTGTGTAATGAAAGCCCTTAATAGATCCTGGATATGTTTATCACGCTATTCACCACAGCACAAAGCAGCATAGGTGTGATTTGGGAGCAGGGACTGCTCAGCCTTGGCTGCAAAGTTTATCTTAGCAAGAGATGCAAAAAGCTGAGCGTGAGGGAAACCACCTTTGCTGCCTGTCCTTGGACTGAATAGCCCAGCACTGTAATAACAACCATTCCTCTGCAAACTCAGATGGTGACTGTAGACCTTGACCTCTGCAATTTCTCAGAGCTGATGTGCTAATTTATATGAGATCATTTAAAAAATAAAGAAGCTGAAGAATAATCTTTTTAATTTTGACTTTTTAAAAAGAGATAATTAATGTAATTTCCATTTATATTATCAATATTTTTGTTTTATGTCCCGTTTTTCATCACAAGACCAGTAATGGCTTGGGTTTGCCTGCTTTCTGGAGCTTGAGACATGATGAGGTAGGGGATCAAAAAGCATTAAAGCTAACTTAAGCTCCATCAAAGACTTGAGGAGAAAAACTGAACCCAAACCAGTCATAATGCAGCCTAAACTCCAATACTTGGCAGTGAGTTTAGGAGATCTGAAGCACTGTACAGTTGTCTAAGGAATCAGCGGTTCATTTGTAGTTGCACTTGCAGCTGATATTTCATTTAGGGTTTAATTGTATATCCCCCTGTGTTTATTAGATAGTGTTAATGCCTTATTAAAGCAGATCCTGAACAGTGTCCCTTGACACTTTCCCCTCAGAATAATTTCCTGTGGATGGTAGGAGCTGCTATCCAGTAATACCAACCCAGTCCCAAACAGTGAATCGTATTTCAAAGCTGCTTTGTTCGTTGGCCTGTGTGTGATGACACCCATTTAACAGGTATATGAAACTGAAGCCCAATGACCAGCTACTTTGCTGAAGAGTCACAGGGGAAAACTGCTTCACAGCAGCTGATGCAGATCTTAAGGATTACAGTGAGCACAGGGTTTCTCCTTGTGAGGTCTGATGCACCAACCAAGTAGTGCTCACTCTCTGCTCTAACAAAATTAATGCATCTTCGGAGACGCATCTTCGGACACCCGGGTGCTAGTTATAGAATTAACTCATACGCTGAGTAACGGTCTGACCAAACAAAGTGTAGTTACTGAAATCATGGCCTGTGGGTACCTCCCTCCCCCAAACTTAAACAGTTGTTTGGAGCTGCCTTAGACTGTACCTGACCTTGCCTAAGGCTGTAGAAATGCAGAACTGCATAACAAATGCCCATCCTACCAGCATCAGACCAGTGTCTCTCTTGGGTCTGGCTTTTGGAGCTGTCTGCCCACCAAGGTTTGCAGGTCTGTGCCAGCAGTACTGCTTTCTGCTGATAAAAATGCCCTCAGAAAAATTGTTTCTGTTTTACAAAGTCTTTCCATCAAGTGGAAGACTACTCCCTTTCCACAGGAGGTGACCTGGAGATTGTAGGAGATGGTGATTACACACTTAGAGCTGTAAACCTGCAGCTTTACACCCAGACACTGGCCAAGTCCAAGGCTGAGTGCTGCTTTTCCACCATGCCTGTACAGTTAGAAAACATCATAGAATCACAGAAAGATAACAGCAATCCTTCGGGTTGGAAGGCACCTGAAAGGTCATCTGGTTCTAGCCTCCTGTGTTTGGGGTAAGTAGGTAGGTGGGTCAGTAGGTCATCTCTCACTAAATCAGGTTACCTAAAGCCCCATCCAGCCTGGCCTTGAACACAGCAAGGGAAGAAACACCTCTCTGTCTGAACAGTGTTCCATGACTTCAGGATCTGGAAGTACCAGAAGCATAATCCATGAAATACAGGCCACATTTGGCATAGAATATCAGCATTAAGGTAGTGCAATGCTTCCATTGCTGTCAGCTCAAACTGATGTGGAACGTCTAACTGCAATAATAAGCACAAAATACTGCTACTTGTTCAAGACCATTCATAAGTATGTTAGGAATTCTATATGACTTCATTTCTGGGAGTTCATGCTAGTTGAAAAAAGCTTGATTTTTCTGAATATGCTTAAAGTCCATCTTAAAATATTAAAGCTGCTTTCTGCCAGCTTCCAAACATCAAGATATTCAAAGCATTTTTACCTTTTCAATACATTTATTTCACCAGCTTAACACTATTTGGAGACACAATTAGGAAAAGTGTGCATTACTGATGGACTCAGAAGCACTTTCTCTTTTATTACCCATTTCTTCCAATTTATCTCTTCTCTTGTTAGTGCTTTACATAATAAAAGAGATTTAGGTGGTTGGTGGTTTGTTGTTTTGAGGCTTTTTTTGCAAACCAGTTCTTTTCAAAGAAGAGTGATAGCACAAAACCTTTGAAATATTCTTGGCCACTGCTAAGATACCTCAGGCAAATACTGAAAAAAAGAAGACAAAAATAATATGAAGAAAGACGAGATAGCACAAGTTCTGCCAAGGCAAACAGTCACAAAAGGAAAAAAAAAAACCAGCCTCCCCCTGCTTCCCCAGAATGCACATGTAAATGCAATTGTATTTACAAATAAATTTGCTTTGGTTAAACTTACACCTTTACTCGTGTGTGTGTGTGTGCGCGCGCACGCGTGCATTGCATGAGTGACTGTCAACATTTACTTATGCAAATACTCAAGACCTGAGATTTTGATCTTTGTATACGCAAATATTTACACTGGAAGTCTTGTAGTAGGATACCACATCTCCCAAAACCCAAGTTGACAGTGTTCCCTTACCACTATGTGGCACAGCCTTGGCACAGGAAAGACAAAACCACCCAAAGAAATACTTGGACATGGGCTTTAAGACCAGGCTTGGGCAAGCACATCAGCCTGTCTTGTGGCTGTCATGCTGGAGTTGGAAAACTGCACAGTAGGAAATTTTATGATACCCTCAGAAGAGTGGAATGGATTGCTCAGGGCTTCCCTGAATTCCTTGTTGGAATAAAATATGTGAGGCAGATCAACACTGTATTTTGAATCCCCCATTCAGATGTGCAAACTGCCAAGGGAGAACCACATTTGAATTCCTCATATTGCCCAGATTTTTATTGAAAGTGATTTTTGGGAAAGGTATGTCTAGCTCAAAAAAGAGAACCACATCACCATTCATTGCAAGTGATGTAGAAACTCTCACACATTTAGCATTAATCAAGAAAATCAAAATTGCAAGGAACTTACTCAGGTCAGCATGTGGACTTTTGTATGATTATAGGGAATTGCTTGTACTTCCTTCAGAAAATAGAAAAGAATGTTTTAAAAAAAAATAATAGTTTTCTGCAGCAGTCCATTGGAAGTCATTCAGTCTTCTCTCACATCCTACAAAAGCAGGACAAGTGCAACAAGTACTGCTTCAGAGTAATTTGCTTGATTTCTGAACCTGTCTTCATTTGTGAAGTTTTCTATCCCACAAGTTCCTTTGCTTTATTGTGGTCTATTTCTATGTCTTGTGTTTACAATGATGAAATGAGTGTAATCTCCAAAACAGCTTCATATGAATCAAAAGACTAGAAAGCAAATAAGGATGGTGAGATCCACAGAGGAGAATGCAGATGAGAAGCTTGTTGTTTCAGCAGTTCTACTCTGTTAAAATATGTTTTTGTGCCTGATATCCGTTCTTCTGAAACACAACTTCATATTCAGCTACCTGACTCCTCATCCAGACAGACTCATCATGGCCAGTTGGAAACCCATTTTCTTTTCATCTAGAATGTATCTGACACCTTACACTGACATTTTTCGATCCACTATCTTGTTATAGACTGTGTGTTATTAATAAATAATAATAACAATTTATATTTAAAATATTTAGCCCAGACTGCATTATCACTTTAGTTCTGCAATAATATCCTCTTGGGTTTAGGATATATTTTCAGGTACAGTGCTGCTGTTTTAGCCATCATTTCCAGGATATTTGAAGGCAGGTTCTGAAGAACAGCACAGAAACTTTTAACCTGCAGTGGTACCTCAGGCAATAGCAGGGTTTGTTCCAGGCTTCTAAACAGATGGTAGCCAATCCAAATTCAGCAGTGCTAGCAAGCAACACTCAATAAAACTGTAATTGATGCATATGGTACCTGCTAAGCTGTTTAAAAACTGGCTCTGTGGCATTAAAGGGAAATTGTTTATATGTCCTAATTGAACCAGACCTGAATTTTAGAGCAAATCTGTTGGAGATGAAGTCTCACTTAGCATCCCAATAACCACTTTGTCTTTATGGTACAAGGGCAGAATGTTTCCAACCATCAATTTCCAGGAGCCTACCAGAGAACCTGAAGGTAATGTCTCTCTGAAGGTAATGCCGCTATAAAGATATGTGTCATGTCTTTCAGGGTGTAGCAAGAAGCTGGGCAAAAGGAGCTGAAATAGTTTGTGATTGCAAAGTAAACTGAAGATAAAGGAGCATAACATGCTGCTACTGTTCCGATGAGGTCCCTGTCCCTTGCTCAGTCTTCCACAGAAAACACCTGGTTCAGCAGTTTGCACTCACTGTAATACAGCACAGTGTCACAGGTTGACCCTTTTTTTGTCTTTTGTGTAAGGAGGAGGAAAACTAAAAATCAAACACTTGTGTCGGTGCGGCTCTCTGATTAGCCCACAAAATGATCTGGGAAAAGAAGTGCTTCACTGCATTATGAATACAGTGATATTTTAATGGAGAATGGTGAGATCCAAGATCACTTGTTAATTTATGCAATAGGATGTGACTCTCAGAATACTCCTAATTTATGTCTTCTAAAGAAGTAGGGAAAATTACAGTAATCTTTTAACAGGTTCTAGCAATTTGACATGTACTCTGAAAACCAGCATGCCTTAGGTACCAGGAAAGTGATGGATGCATGCCACACACCAGAAGATAACATTTTCAAATAACAAGAGTTTTCTTCTTACCTGAAGAAAATGAATGAAAAGCTGTGGTGTTTAAGGAGAGCAAAAACCTGTAGGAAAAATGATGTTGAAAGGAAAATTTTTTCCTGTACAGAGCAGTGTTTTACAGGGCACTTGGTGTTACCTCCGAGTGAGACCCAACAGGGTAAACAAGGCTGGACTCAGGACTTTGTGTGCCTCTGAACTGGGGTTGCTTATACGGGCAGCCCTGGCTCATTGCTGTAAGGCAGGGAGTCAAAAGGAGAGGTACACACTCACTGAGACACAGAGAGACAGCTTTACCATGATAAGAGGAAAACCCTAGTCTATAAGGACAATCCCGACTCCCTTTCTTTAAGTACTTGAATTTCAGAAAATAGGGAGAATGGGCTGAGAAAAGAAATGAGATCTGTAATGGCAGTTTATAGGTCTTTTTGAGAAGAAAATCAGACAATAGTGGCAGAATGAAGGGTGAAGCTTTGTGCAACCATGACTGACCTGCTGGATGTTGTGTGTATGACAACAGAATGCTACCGGGCAAGGATGTGAAGGAAGACACTGAAGGGATCTCTACAGCAGTCATCTTTTTGGTGTGAGGGCCACTATGGCAAAAATAAATGATGCTGCTTCTTTACAGATTGGACAAGTGACAGAAGTAAAATAGAATTGAATGTTGGTGGGGGCTGGTGATCTCCCTGTACATCCTGAGAAATTATATGCAGACAAGCCGTGGGGATTTTGTAATGAAAATGGGAAGACATTAGAGAGATTCCTAGAACACGTAATGAAATCCAAATGATGAAGAGGGCAAATATCTGAGTACCTGATTAACATTGGAACTATCTTTCATTTCCTTGGGGAAGGAGG
>VZRI01011167.1:0-35081 GCA_013397515.1 Upupa epops | reverse complement strand
GGGCTGGGTTTGTTTAGCCTGGAAGTGGAGGCTCAGGGGTGACTTCATAGCTGTCTATAACTATCTAAAAGGTGGTTGTAGTCAGGTGGGGGTCGGTCTTTTCTCCCTGGACACTGTANTTCTCCCTGGACACTGGAGACAGTGCAAGTGGTCATGGTCTTAAGCTCCATCGGGGGAGGTTTAGACTTGACATTAGGAAAAGGTCTTTCACTGAAAGAGTGATCCGGTTTTGGAATAGTCGAGTCACCGTCCCTGGAGGTGTTTAAGGTTAATCTGGATGAAGTGCTGAGTGGCATGATCTAGATGTTAGATGTTAGGTTTACTTGGTTTACTTGGATTTAGTTTGGGCTCAATGATCTTTAAGGTCTTTTCTAACATTATCATTACTGTTATACTGTGATACTATTATACTGTAGGGGAACACTGGAACCAGTTGTCCAGTGTGGTGGTTGAGACATCATCCCTTGGAACAGGCAAGGTCAGGCTGGATGAGGCTCTGAGCAATCTGATCAGTCGAGGATGTCCCTACTCACAGCAGGGAGTTGGACTAGATGGTTGGACATTTAAAGGTTCCTTTCAACCCAATACATTCTATGATTCTATGATTTTAGCCTTTAAAAAACCTTCCAACCAGCCTTCCAGAATTTCACCTTGCTGGGTTTTCGAATCCAGGAAAAATACAGTGAAGAGCAATGCCAGTTGAAAAATTTTGGCTTTATTTATTTTGTTAGAGATGCTTCTCCTTGCTATTTCCCCAGATGGTAGTTCTCTGCCTTCATTGTCCTTTTATATCCTTAACCCCTGCCTGTTTATATCAGGGCCATTCAGACCTGGAAGAACTTCTGCAGATGCCACTATATAGATAATCCAAAGAAATGACTGTACCCAGAATAATCGATAAAGTGGCATCAAAATAGGAAATATCCTAGAGCTAAGATGCATTAGGAAGGCTTTATTTGCACCTGGGAGAAGTTTGAAATATTCTACTAGGTAAATAGTGTCATTTTGTTCAGTTAGTTCAATAACTTCTAATATCCCTGTTTTGCAGAAGACAGGAGCACAAAAGGCATGGCTCCTTTTGTAGACAACTTCAGCAGTGTGAAATGAATGCACAATGGCTGCGAAATGTTAAAGATGCTTTACATAGGTTTCATTTGAACCAAATGATGAATGAAATTCAGGAAATGTCTTCTCTGGTATTATGTCTGCTAGATTCAATCAAATAGTGATATAAAGAATAAGGAAATTAGAGAAAAGGGACTGAAGCAAAGAAAACACATTTGAAACATCAGCACCAGGTCCTCCACTCAAGGGGCCCTTGTGTTGTTGCACAACAGTGTGGTGCTCATTTCTCAACATGTGGTGCTGCTTAGTTGCTTCATATGTAGCTTATGAGGCACTAATGGACAATGATATTTTGTGTACTTGCTTCTCAGCTTCAGAAAAATGAGTACCTTTGTATGTTTTTTAATATATTGTTTAAATGAGTTACAGACAGGAGCAGGCTGCCCAGAGAGGCTGTGGCTTCTCCATCCATTGAGGTATTCAAAGATTGAGCAGATGCAGTACAGAGCAGCCTCCTCTTGCTGACCCTGCTCTGGGCAGGGCATGTGGAGTCGACAATCTCCAGAGATCCCTTACACAGCACTTTGAAGTTTACCACTCCCCCCCCCCCCCAAATTAGATTATACTTCAGATAGATTATGTTCTTCTTGTTCTCTAAATTGTTTTAAATTTGTCAGCTGCTGGCTCTTCCAAAGTTAACGAGCCAAATGAAGAACTTTGCTTGCTTCAGCTGCCAATGTAATGCACGAAGAGATAAACCACTCCGAAATACATAATGGTCTGTACTTTTGAAAGAACACTGGTTGGAAAACATACTTCAGAAGAGTGTTTCTGCATAAACTACAAGTATTTTATTACCAGTTTGATATTATTAGGAAAAAATATTTCTGGAATTTTCTGCTCAGCCTAACAGGACTTTGGATGCAAGTGATTAAGTGGGAAATACATTATTTTGGATACATGCGGAACTCCATTTTGCATTTATTGATTCTTTTTAGTAACCTGCTTGCCTTCTGAGTTCAGCCTTTAGCATGCTAATTTTGATTTAGTGTTTATATTTCTGAAAACAAACTGAGAACAAGCCATATATTATCACGATGTATTCTTTAGATAGCTACTGGAATTCCAGGATCTACTAAAATAACATAATGTAAAGATAAATTACCATAATATTGCAAGGGTTGCTATTATATTCTAATAATTTCTAGTGTAATCACAACTGTTTTTCTCTCCCCTGAAACTGTAAGATAACTTTTTGTTTATGAGAAGTATGATTTATTCTGTTTAAAAACAATGGGTTTGAATGTTTAATGTTTCTACTGTATTACATTATGAATAATTCATTTTTAGTAGCCTTTTCTAGGATTGTAAATGAATGGCAAATTTCTGATGTGAAAAAGTTGTAAGTCTTTTTCATGAATGCAATATAAAAAGCGTAGTGCTAAGGAAATTAATCTCGATTTTTTTTTCTGTCGTCATTTTGATGGGCAGCTCAAGAAATGAAGGGACCCGAGGGTCCTGGTGGCCTGCAGGATGACCATGAGCCAGCTTGTGGCCAAGAAGGCAACCGACATCCTGGGACGGATTAGAAGGGAGGTGGTTAGTAGATGAGAGAGATTATCCTCCGCTGCTACTCTTCCCTGGTGAGACCATATCTAGAATATTGTGTCCAGTTCTGGGCCCCTCAGTTCAAGAATGATACAGAACTGCTTGAGAGAGTCCAGCTCAGAGCCACAAGGATGATTAAGGGAGTGGAGCATCTCCATGATGAGGAAAGGCTGAGGGAGCTGGGTCTCTTTAGCTTGGAAAAATGGATACTGAGGGGTGACCTCATTAATATTTATGAATATGGAAAGGGTGGGTGTCAGGATGAAGGAGCTAGGCTCTTCTCAGTGGCATCCAATGACAGGACAAGGGGCAGTGGGTGTCAGCTGGAACATAGGAGGTTCCACATAAATACGAGAAGAAACTTCTTCACAATAAGGGTGACAGAGCACCAGAAGGGACTGCCCAGGGAGGTTGTGGAGTCTCCTTCTCTGGAGACATTTGAAACCTGCCTGGCCGTGTTCCTATGTGACTGGATCTAGGGGACCCTGCTCTGGGGGTGGGGGGTGGTCCTCCATGATCTTTCAAGGTTCCTTCCAATCCCTAACACTCTGTGATTCTGGATTCTGTGAAATTGCATTCACTGTGAGTTTTGATATGATAGACTAAAATATTTTTTGGTTATTTTGTGTTCCTTTTTTGCCTTTCTTTGGACTTGTAGTTTTTATTTACTTACATAAAGTTTCATTTACATAATATTTTACATATGTCTTTCACAGGACTGTTAAATTGTATATTGAAACACCTTCAGTGCTCTAGGGATAATGTAAGTATGTGTACCTGCACTGTGCTGATTGGGTTGTATAGCAATGCGAGCACAGCCCAAAGTGTCTTGAGACTGGATAAATGCCAAGATGGTTAGTTTACTGTGAGTTTTGGGCTGCTGTAGATAGATTGCTGTCAAAACAGCAGAGCCAGCCACACTTGTGGCTGCGCTGATTATAGTGACGTGTGTACTTATTCCTTTGAAATGTGTTGGAGATGTAGGCCTCACTAAACTGGAAAGACAAAAGAATGGAACAGCAATGTTATAAGTAATGTATGCTTTCATTTGAAGAGCAGAAGATGATAGCCAATTGAAACATGACTTTTAGTTACCACTTCATGGACTCCCTGTAGTTCTGTTTTAATAGATTCAGGATTGATCCATTCTCACCTACCACAAACATTTGTCATCCTCTTACTTGATTACTGCAATGTTATTCTGCTTATTATTTCTGTTTCCTCAATGCATTTTTGTAGGAATTATTGCTGAAGTGTCTTCTTTTGTACATTGAGAGAATGTTGAACCCCACTCTTCAGCTTGTACGGTGAACACTATATCAAATAAAACCTCGTTATCCTCATCTTTAGGACTCTATGTTATGAGCCTTCCATTAACATCTGTTTTGTTTTTCATTATTCCCATCTGTGTTTTCTTCTTTATCCTTTTAGATTTAGCGATCCATTTAGTTCCTTCCCTCATATTTGCATTTGCATTTTCATCAGTAAACATTTTTTCCCTTTTATTTCAGTAATGGTTTCCTATTTTCATGCTATTTCCTCTGCAAGTGTCCCCACTACTCTTCCTTGAAAGATTTTGTTATATTATTTCTAAAAAATTGTTTCCCTTTCTCTTTTTTTTTTAAAAAAATTTGTTTATTTTTATTTAAAAGAACAGGGATCTGGAACTGTTGTCTTGATGTTTGGTGATAATTTGGCCTTAATCAGCCTTCATGTGCTTTTGGACAGGAAATGATTCCTGCTGAAACCTTCAACTTCAGCTGTGGACTGTCTTTTCTCAAGCACAGGGGGTCTGTGTTGACAGATGCCAAATCTTCAGCACTTGGTCTAGGGCAGAGATCAGAGGAAAAATTTATGCAATTTTATTTTTGGGCTTTAGGCCAGATCATAATGTTATGAAGCTTTTTATGAATGAATAGCCACGTGGCAATTGGGAAAATGCTCTGTTGGTCAATGGATTAGAGGTGAATGAGATCAGTGCTCTTGATGCTAAGTAGCTTGCTTAGCAGAGACACATCTGGGAGTGCTGGTCGACAACTGGCTAAATATGAGCCAGCAATGTGCCCAAGTAGCACAAAAGCATCCTGGCTTGGACCAGCATAATGTGGCCAGCAGGACTAGGGCACGAGTACTTCTAAACACTTCTCCCCCTGTACTGGGCACTGATGAGGCCTCACCTCGGGTACAATGTGCAATAACTATAACTGATATTTTTTCAGCAGTACAGGAAAACTTAGATGCTACTAGAAAAATCGTGTTAGATTATCTTCGCTGACTCCAACTAATGAGGAAGGAACCTGCTGAGTAAGGAAAGAGTAGGGAGAACATGCATTGTCTTCTGCAACCTATTCAGCTGGGGTGAGTTAACCTAAAAGGAGGAGATAAGCAACATTGTGTGCTTTGAGAGTATTGGAACAGGCTTTGTTAACTGCTAATTAACACAGAGTGGTTGTGAATGATGCCCCATCCAGTTGGTGTTCAGTGACCAGTGGTGTTCCCCAGGGATCAGTGCTAGGCTCAGTTGTGTTCAACGTCTTCATCAATGACCTGCATGTGGGAATCAAATCTACTCTTAGTAAATACACAGATGATACCAAGGATGACACCATGGAAGGAAGATGCTGTGGAGGATAGGCTGGGTCAATGGGCTGAGGCCAATGGGATGAGGTTTAACAGGGCCAAGTGCAGGGTCCTACATTTTGGGCACAGTAACATTCAGAAGAACTATAGACAGGGGTTGAGCGGCTGGAGAGCAGCCTGGCAGAGAGGGGCCTGGGAGTACTAGTCAACAACTGGAGGAATATGAGCCAGCAGTGTGCCCAGGTGGCAAGACAACCCAATGGCATCCTTGCTTGTATCAGCAATAGTGTGGCCAGCAGGACTAAGGGACATAATTCTCCTCCTGTACTGGGCACTGGTGGGGCCTTACTCTGAGTACTGTGTGCAGTTCTGGGCCCCTTGCTTCAAGAAAGAGATTGAGGGGCTGGAGCGGGTCTAAAGGAGAGCAACGAGGCTGAGGGAGGGGCTGGAGGGAACGTGATGAGGAGAGGCTGAAGGATCTGGAGTTGTTTAGCCTGGAGGAGACTCAGGGGGGACCTTACCACAATTTATCAGGGTTAAGTTGGATGTTAGGAAGCACTTCCTCATGGAAAGGGTGGTTAGACATTGGAATGGGCTGCCCAGGGAGGTGGTGGAGTCCCCATTCCTGGATTGTTTAAGGACAGACTGGTTGTGACACTTAGAGGCCTGGTCTAGGTGCTTGTGGTGATGTTATGTCATAGGCTGGGCTTGATGATCTCAGAGGTCTTTTCCAGCCTCAATAATTCTGTGACTCTTTGAATCTGTAATAATGACTGTAAGACATATGTTAATTTGTTGATTCGTATGAGAGAGAAAGAATACTGAAATCAGCAATTTGCATTAATGTAATTCGATAATTGTGTTTAGTCTTTATTATCAATGTGGTTTCACAGTGATAGCAAATATAGACTATTATATTTTAACAAAATAAAATTCTAACTGTATGAATTAGAAAATGGGGAGAAAATGGAAAATATAGGCTAATTAATGCAATCCAATGTGATTTCACTGGCAATTCTATATTTGAAAGTTATAGTCGGTGATTTGCTTTCAGTCTTGCAAAAAGACCAAGGAAATTAAACCAAACAAATGAAACTTATTACTAGGGTTTTTAATTAACTTGTTTTTTTCCCTATAAAATAGTCTTGTCTCACAGTAATAAAGCCCATAAAAATATTAACCAGTCGTTATTCCATTAATAATAACCACCTAAACATGGAGACCCCATTTGATAGGAGAGCACTAGCCAGACTAATTGTCCTGCAGTAGATGTTTAAGTTCTGTCTTATGCTGGGTTCTTGGCCTTACCAGTGGTAAAATACAGAAAGCAGATGCAAAAATAATGAGAGTAGAGAGAAAAAAGAAAGATAGCAGTATCTGCGTTTTACAAGTGAGGGTTTGTAAGCCCTTAATAAAATAAATTAGATTAAAAAAATATGTTTTTTAAAAAATAAAAAGTTGTCTGACAATCCTTTAGATTTTTTTCTGATATCATCTATTATGTTGTTATAGATAAAAGAAATATTTGTGTTTATACATTTCTGTTTACAACACTCCTGCTGTCCTCCTAAAGTGTAGCAAGCTCCCTACCTGTTCAGAGTTAGAGTCTTACTACTTTTCATTCCTAATTTATAAAATACTTGCATCCTTGAGGTGGACAGTGGCAGTGCCAATTTTCTTGTGAGCTTGGGAAGTTCAAAAGCAAAAGGTCCATCTATTGCTGATTTCTCTGTACATACATCAAAGTAAAGGGTGGGTGTAAGGAGGACGGAGCCAGGCTCTTCTCAAGTGGCATCCAATGATAGGACAAGGGGCAGCGGGTGTCAGCTGGAACACAGGAGGTTCCACGTAAATATGAGAAGAAACTTCTTCACAGTGAGGGTGACAGCACTGAAAGGGGCTGCCCCGGGGAGGTTGTGGAGTCTCCTTCTCTGGAGACATTTAAAACCCACCTGGACATGTTCCTGTGTGACTGTATCCAGGGCATCTTGCTCTGGCAGGGTGATTGGACTGGATGGTCTTTCGAGGTCTGTTCTAATCCCTAACAGTCTGTGATTATGTTTGGTTTCCTGGTTTTGAAGACTGGCTTTTGATAAAAAAACATGCTCTTTTGTTTAAGGCTAGGGACAAATGCTAGTATATCTTCTATTGAGAATTTTTTTGACTACTGATAGTAACATTTAAAAGTTGTTCTGCAAATACCTGAAATATCCACTGCTTTTCTTCCAAGTAAATAAAGAAATACGCAATATAAAAGTCAGACTAGAATATTACTAAAATTAGAATCTACAAAAAATTTATCTGCTTCATAAGGTCATGCTTGTTTTGTTACCCAATGGTTTGCACAATGTCTCATACTTTTACAATGAATTCTAATGTATTTAATAGAGCTATTTTTGTAAATCATAATGAAGGTTTGTAAAGTGCATTGGTATAGATTGAAACTCAGAATTTAAATTAAACTTGGATGTATTTAAAGAAGTAATTTTAATTAACCCTTATATCTCACAGTTAATATGCTAAAGAACATATATTGGTGCCCCTACAGCTTCTTATATGAGAACAAAGAATTATTTTTAAGATTTGATTATGGTATAAGTTGACCTTGGTCTGGATTCACTGACAGGGTGTGCTATTAGAGGTACAATACAGTATATAGCAAAAGGGGTGGATTTTGTTGTTACTTTAATTGAAAAGGCTTGAGACATCGTTGGGTTCCTACATAATAGAGGTAAAGTGGCACCTCTTTTTAGAAATCCAGTAAGACTGATTTTAAATGGAAATATAACTACTGAATGTCTGTGCATGTCACTGCTCTTTAAGACTCAAAAAGCAGTATTTGGACCACATAATTGACCAAGGTCACTTCATGTCCACAAGAAACAGTAATACAGCTCAATAATCACTGTTTTGTGATTTAGGTGCTAATTGTTCTAAAAACACTGCTTTGTTTTCTGGTTGTGTGAAATAACTTACAAGAAGATTTTGTCTGCTTCGGAAAACTCTCTTTTATATTACTTTTTTCTTTCTCTTTGGAAAACCACGGTCCTACCAAACACAGAGAATAAGCATTGAGTTACAGTCGAATAAAGCAAAATTTATTTTTAATACATTTAATTAGAATAACAAATCAAGCTTAACTGGACATCTCTGTAGGTTATAAACTTCTGAGTATCAAAGAATTACTAGAAGAGCAGAAAAAGTGTGTCTTGTATAAAAGTCTTTTATGGAGATAAGTAACATAACTGCCCTGCTCTTTTCTTACTATTTCTTTCTTAATATAGAGTTAACCTTACACAAAGATTAAGGTTTGTCAGCTGAAGCGCTACTGAACGGTTAAGATTATGTGTCTCCTTATTAAGAACAAACTGTTATCTGTAGAGATTAGGTGCTACTTGTGTCTCTTAGCCACGGATGGAGTTCAGACCTGCAGTATGATGGAAAGACTCAGAAAGAGAAGCTGAGAATGTACCTATGGAAATGTGAGGCCAGAGTCCCTCTTCCAGAAACTCTGGGCTTCCTATTAGCCTAACTGAGAGGACCTTACTTGCCCCTGGTTAATGGATGTAGTCCTCATCCTGTCTCTATATAGCACTCCCCAATGGGTTCTCTGCTATTAGTTGCCTGTTAATACAGTTTCTTTGGGTTGTTTCAGTAATCTCCAGTTTGGACAGTCAGAAATGCACTAGTTGTATGGAGACTTACTTGTCATAGGTGCCTGGGGTTTCTTGTCACTGTAGTGGCAACGTTTCATTAAGAAGAAATGGGACTTAATATACTAGTTACATTTCACAGAACTTCTAAACCCATAGTTTCCTCTGAGTTTTGTGTGTTGAGATAAAGGTGAAGAGTTGGAGCCAAAGAGAAAATAGATTTTGTTGGCATGGAGGAAAAAGGAAGATCTGAAATCCTTGTTTACAAAGATTCTCCTTGGTTATCCTCTCTTTCATGAGGAGGTGTGAAGGAGCTGAAAACTAAGGGTAGTGAGTAGGATCTACCTGGTAGTATGAGTTATTTGATTGATTGTAGCACTCAAGTGGTTCCCACATGGCTACATAGTACATGGGAATCAGGAGATACTAGGGAGAAACAGAGAAAGTTTGGAGGTGTCTTTTACAATGTAGATTTGATGAGGTTTACTGTTTAAACGTGTTGAAGGAGATGATTTTTGATTAAAGTGAAGCCACCTAGAAGGAGGGGAGATTGCGCCCTCCACTGAGAGCTGTTGAGCCTGCTCAGAAGTGAGATACTTTCAGAGCACAGAATAGCATGGGCAGGAGAGTGAGAGTAGGGGAGCAGCAGGCAGGGAGTCTGGAGTGCCTCGAAACTGTGAAAATGTTGAGAAACACAAGGAACAGATACAAGGTTGGCCATAGAGATGACAGCATTTTCCTGGGGATCCAGTGAAGGCTGTCTAGAATTTGTTGCAGTTCTAGCAAGTCCAATGAGTAGGAAAGAAAAGGCAGTTATGGGAACACAGTCTTCTTGCAAGGGCACAGTGAGGACAGTGAGCAGAGACCTATTCTGATTTTTATTGCTTCTTACTTAATCGTTTTGAGTTTCTTTATTTAAAAGCCAATTAATATGGTATATTATATAGTAAAAAAAGCCTGCTTTTTGTTTAAAACCATTATTGACTTTTTGGAGAACTGACTTATAAGAAAAATATCTAGGTAATTCAATTTCAATAATATGTCTGACTCAAGTTCTCATTGCATGCATCTTAAATCTGTTTTCTTTCTTTAATCACTACCATTCCCTGGTCACAGTTTCCAGGCTTGGTTTGCTTGTACAGTACTTTGCAGTTTGCTCTGTTTAGGTACCTGTATGATAAATAAGGATTATTGCATTTCTGTTGTGACTTAACAGCACCAGTAACTGTATCCGAGAGGACATTCACTTGTGTTCTCACTACATTTCAACCAACTTGAGAAGTTTAGTGTCTCTGAAGTGTGAGACTGTATGAAGATACTGAAAATGCACTGCTCTCTTTTTTTTTGTCACTCTAATGCTCTTCAGTCTATTGCTTATCAGACTATGTGTCTCCTAAAGATATGGAATCCAATTACTAATGATTCTTGTATAATTAACATAACCTGAAGTTTTGGGAACATATGATGGGCATTGTAACCAGCCACATTCTACAACCAAGCCATTACTTTGAACACAGTTTGGTGCTTACGTGGATACAGACCTGATTTCAGCAACTTGTTTCTGAACAGAAAATGTTGTTAGAAAGCTAAAACCTTGTATAGAAATGTTTCACCTTTTAATGTGCAGAGCCATATATGTGAAAATACAAATACATGTCCAAGTGCCCCCACATACATGTGTACTTTATGGGTATAAGTGTGTGCATTCATGAACATTTCTCTTTGTGTGGGTGTAGCTATTTTACAAATAACTTTCAGCTGATTAATATTTAAAATTACCTTTTAAAATTAACATAATCCATCAAATTGTAAAAAGTACGTCTGCTCTAGAATACTTATTTTCATTGCCAACTGCCTCTCTGTAATAGTCTTCCCCTTGCCTTCCTGCCTTGTGTTTCTTCTGCCCTCCACTCCCCCATGTTTTAGGCATTATTTGTTGAGATCACAGAATCACAGAATTGGAAGGGACCTCAAAAGTTCATCGAGTCCAATCCCTTTGCCAGAGCAGGATCCCCTAGATCCAGTTGCACAGGAACAGGCAGTTTTTAAATGTTTAAAGAGAAGGAGACTCCACAACCTCCCTGGGCAGCCCCTTCCAGTGCTCTGCCACCCTCACCATGAAGAAGTTTCTTCTCATATTTATGTGGAATCTCCTGTGTTCCAGCTGACACCCATCATTGGATGTCACTGAGAAGTCTGGCTCCTTCCTCCTGACGCCCACCCTTTCTGTATTTCTAAACATTTGTGAGGTTAACCCTCAGTCTCCTTTTTTTCCAAGCTAAAGAGACCCAATTGCTTCAGCCTTTCCTTATAAGGGAGATCCTCATTTTGTGTTAACATGAGCAGTAAGATGATACAGTGATGACTTGGCTTCATGTTGGTATTTGAATGATCCTTAAGTAGAGAGAGTGATGTGCTGTCACTATCTCCATAACTGTCCAAGGTTGAGAATTGTATTACATCTTTCAAAATATCCTTTTACTTTCATCTGACAATGAAAAGAAGTTGAAGAAAATCCAGTTTCTGTTTTGAGTTGGGCTGTGCTCTCACATATATAAAATTGTTATCAGTTTTCTGAGAAGTTTTATCTCTTAATACAGTGTGTTGCTGGTGCTTTATGACAATTGTCATATACATATTGTTTTTCTCTTTTATTTTTTGATTTTTTTACTGCCACAGTTTGAAGTGAGAGCATTAAGTGAAATTAATTTGACTTTGGATGGCAAATGGTGATAGTAGCACTTGAGCAGCTGTTTGCTTTCCTGAATTGTCCTTGGTGCTGAAATTGTTTTTGTATCTAAACTGCAAAATATGTTTGTAGGGTGATGGAATATGGAGATAAATCTAGCCTGTCAAACATATATTATTGGGGCTTTTTTTTTTTTTTTTTTCCTGGGAGTGGAACATGACTACAGTGCTTTAATTCCAAGCTGGTGTGCCTTTGGACGTCTTACAGGACTGTTTGTGAAGCTTTTCTGTTTGATTTATGACCTTGCCTGTATGGACTTCTGAACAGATTTTATTCTCATTTAGTACAAGAGGGGCTAATTATGAAAGTGACAAAGCCTCTTTCATTGTGCTAAAGCTTTTTGAATGACAAAAAGGGGGCCTTAAATTAAAATGAACTTTAACAAGGCATTTTCACATTGAAGTGATACACACTCTACCACTGATAGAGTAATTCATTTTCACCCCTTTCCAATTCTATAAACACATTGTCTCACAAGATCAGTAATTTTTTACCTCTCAGGCTAATGAAGAGTGGATGGTAGACCAATGAATTTTCTTTTTGCGGAACTGTTTTGACATTCTTAATTTTTTCTTAAATATCAAAGAAAGGACAAAGAGCTGTGATTTTATTGCATTAATATTAATAATCATTTATCTGCCAGAAAAACATTTAAATATCACTTGACATTTGCAGGGAAAGATTAATGTTTAATTTACTACAAACATAGAGATACTTTGAAATAAAAAGAAACGCTTCTGGATTTGGCAAAATAAAAAAAAGCCCTAACAAAATGAAGGCAGACATAAGATATAATCAAGTATTATAACCATAGTAGAAGACAAAAACATGTTGATACCATCTAAAATGTCAATATTTAAATTATCACTTATGATTGAAAAAATAACATAAACTAGATCATTTTTAAAGTTGAAGATTTAACTAAGAAACAAATAAACGAGGGTAAGCAGTATTCTGTGACATCCATGTGGGTACAGTTAAGAAGGCCTACTGTAAATTCTATCAGTGTTATAAGAACAAACAGGTGTAACTCAGTTCCTTGGTACCACATAGTTATATCTAGTACACTGGAGTAAATGCAGAATATAGTTACTATTAACATTTCATAAGTATTGCTAAGACTGGAAGTCAAGGAGGGCTTCCAGAAGGGGCTGGAGGAAAGGAAAATAGCAAGGTACAGCAGTCTGTGAATTATCTAAGTGAGTAGGAACAAGTTCCATTACCTACAGAAGGATCTAAATTCTGTTTAATACGGAGAAAAGTACGGAAATCACCTTGTTCTACAAAAGCACATCAGACTAGGAACTACAGCAGAAGAGTCAGTGAACAATGAAGTTGTGTATAAGTCTCATCTCATGAAATGGCTAAAAATGTACCTAGGCTACATGAACGTCTGTCTGTACTTTTTTTTTCACAGAGATTGTATTGTAAGATTTCACTTCTAGTCACTGAAATAATGGGATTAATATATTGAATGAAAATAACATTTCTAGCCCCCAAACTCTTCTTGTGACTAGATTGATAATGACTTAGAAAACCAAATCTAGTTTCACAACAAACTAAAATAAGACTCTTTGGATCCCTATTTCTACTGAAAATCTATCCTTACAGTAAACTGTTGTTGAAGGAAATTTTTGCTTAAGAAACAGAAGGAAAGTTTTAGGCAATTTTTTTGTTAAAGAAGGATATTCTTCAGAGTGTGTATTGAACAGCAAGATTCTTTTATGTGTGGGACCTCTTCTACTTTCTCAGAGCCACAAAGATGATGAAGGAACTGGAGTATCTCCCTGATAAGGAAAGGCTGAAAGAGTTGGGTCTCTTTAGTTTGGAAAAAAAGGAGACTGAGGGGTGACCTCATTAATGTTTATGGGTATGGAAAGGACAGTTATCAGGGGGAAGGAGTCAGGCTCTTCTCAGTGGCATCCAATGAAAGGACAAGGGGTAATGGGTGTCAGGTGGAATATAGAAGGTTCCATTTAAATATGAGAAGAAACTTCTTCATGGTAAGGGTGACAGAGCACTGGAAGGGGCTGACCAGGGAGGTTGCAGAATCTCCTTCTCTGGAGACATTTAAAACCTACTTGGCCATGTTCCCATGTGACTGGATCTAGGTGATCTTGCTCTGGCAGGGTGATGGGACTGGATGATCTATTGAGGTCCCTTCCAATGCCTAACATTCTGTGATTCTGTGATTAGCACTCTTTAATTTTAATAAGAAAAGCAAACTTAGTTACAGCTCTGGTGATGTTGGGAGGTTGGGAATATAATTTAACTAGAAGTCTCCAGATTGATTGAGGTTTCTGCCAATTCATTTTCCTGAAGTGGCAGTTTCTAATTATTCTATGGAAGGATTCCCCTAGAAAACTAGTGGTTCCACATATTCAGGCTCCAAAATAGGCCAAATGCAGAATCACAGCATTACTGAATGGTAATAAATCTGTAGAAATAGCCTCAATTGTAGGAGGCAAGAGCTGTTTTGCCTTTTGCATTACAGGAACTCATAGGATCTTTGTTAAATGATGACTATATTGAGTAGGAAGCATTACATAAGTAATGCAATGCATTTAAGAATAAAGAATCTGCGGCTTTTAACATTGTTAGCCATTTGTAAATGTGTTGCTTATTACCTGTGATATCCATGCAGTAGGTAAATGTGATGATGCTTTACATTAGGTGCTATAGGTAACAACAGATTTCAGTGCTGTACGTTTTGCATCAGGCCCTAACAAAGTATTTAGAGAAAAATTCCTCCCTGTACACACTAGTAATTGTAAATCCCACTGTGGTACAATAGGCCATATTCCCTGATCTGTCTTACTACTTGCTTCTGTGGTTAAGGCTGCAGATATTGTTATAACTTATTTATTAACATATTAATTATTTATTTACTGTGGCACCCATTATATGCTAAGTGACTTCCAAACAAGAATTTCCCCAAATGCTTTTCCTTGAAGGGCTTCACTTGGGAAGATGCAATACAGATGCAGTCATAAGATAGCTGTTTTGATAGCAGATACTGTTACAGAGAGCTGAATTTAGTGACACCAGTACAAAACCTCTTTGTATTCTGATTTTCCTTTAACAAAGGTTCAGTGCTGTGGGTAAATAACTGCCCATCTGTCATCAGAGGTCTTTGGGGAATTGATAAAGAGGGAGCAAAGAAATCTGTTGTCCATTGTTCTTACTGGGATTTGGCGATTTTGGTGCAGTGGGTGTGCTGTGGCCATCTCAGGTTGTGGGCTATTGATTTTTAAAGCATTCTCAACACTTTCTACTCAACTGATGTATTGATACTTTACTGCTGCCAGTTTCTGTATTTACTTGATCTTGTGACTTTGTTTGGAGAGTTTGTGCTGCAGTCTTGGGCTCTACTGATATTTTTGTTATTCATAATAACTTCAGAGATGTCAGAGAAGGGATCAAGAGACAGACTTCATTTTATCCTTCTTTTAGTTTCCTTACCCAGTGAATGTTGACATTTTATTCTTTACAGCTTCAGATTTTTAGGTCCTTTAATGGAAAGCATCAGGATTTCTTGATAAGAGCAATTTTGAAATAGGGCTCTTTGGCTGCAAGTGGTTAAATATCCATCTCATTTGACAAAAACCATTTTTCAACAGAATTATATAATTTCTTTATATATGTAAAAGCCTGCTGTTTGCACAATAATATTGGCAGTATATTGAGATATTTGGTCCTGTTTTGCACATGCTGATTTGCTTGAACAATGACGATCACTAAATCTTAAGGGTTACTTGGTGATATTTTGTGGTGTGCTCTAAACTGGGACCACCACTAAGTCTGCCCCTCATATTGAACATAGAGAGACAGAAAATATTTGATTTCTCTTAGTTGCTTTTGTTCTTTCTGTTTGGTTGTAGTGTTCTCTTCTGGATTATCTTTAAAGGAAAGTTGCAAGTGCTGCAGATAAATTATCTTTGTGATTAATATGTGTTAAAACTTTATTTCTATTACAAAATTTGTAACAGCATCTTCATTGAAGGAGGAGCCTCAAAAATCGTGTTCAGTGAATTTCACTACCTGTATTCTCCCTTCCCCCTTGCCCAGTGTTGCAGTGAACATTAGATGTTGTATTATGCGCATGCGGGCTTGCGGGATGTGACGCGATAGGCCCTCTATGGGCATGGGGTATATAAGTGTACACTACGTAATAATAAATGCCATTTGCTGTTCATCACATTAGTGTACACCTCGGTGAGTGGTCAAGCTACGGTCTCCCAGATGAAAACGAACAGATGATGTAATGTTAACTGCAACAGCCGAGACATCGTTCAAATACTGGTGACCAAGAAAAGCTGGGTTTTTTTTGAAAGAATTAGCTCATCCTGAAAATATCCAGTGGTAGTATTGTCAAAACTACTATACTATGAGAATCTTTTTGTAACTGTTTTTAGTAAAAGAAAATAAGTCACCACATCATGTCTGTGTATGTGTCCCCCCACATTTCTTTTCTTTTTTATTCTACTCATAAAACAAAGTTAAGCGAGTTAATGCTGCTTTCCAGGCACACCCTCTTTCTTAAGGGTTTCTAATTCTGCGTGGAAGAAAATTCTTGCTTAAAAATGGTCTTGTACTTTTTTCACTTCATTCCAAGGCTAGTTCCACAACTTTCTTTTAATCTAATGATTCAGATTAGCTGCTGTGGGTGAGATATTCTGCCTCCTACTCTAATTCAGATAAAAGTTTTAATTTGTAAAACTCCTGTAGGTGTTTTAGTCTAGGCCACACAGTACATTAATATTTCTGCGATTTAACTCAGTACAAAGGAATTATAGATTTCTTCATTACACTTGTTTGAGATCACAGAGAAACAGTAGCTATGATCCCAGATACTATGGGCAGAATGCCCTTGGGTACCGGGTGTAGTACACCTATTGGAAAGAATGGAACTCAAGACTGTGACCCTGAGAAGATGTGGAAAGTCAGATTGTGCTCTCATTTTTATGAATTAGGAGCAATGCCATTAAAAATCAATACTGTTGCACAAAAAGAAATGGAACAGTTGGTAAGGACAAGAACTTCTATAAGTTTGGGGTATGATGCTCTGTTCTCTGTGTTGTTGCTGAATTATTTGGTAGTGAAACAAACAACATCTTTATACCTGGATGATCAATAGCTTTTTAAAATGCTATATTGATAACCAAGAAAAATGTAAAAGCTAGAATTTTAATGTGCTGTCAGTCACAATTAGATTTTATCATATTGTCTAATTACAATAAAAGCTCAGTCAGAATTGCTCAGCATCTGTAAGTTATGCCTTAATGTGTACATGTCAGCTTACCCTTTCCAGAGATGGGAGTTGGCCTTTTACCAATTGCTGCTAAGAACTAAGCCCATCATTGTTCCCGTACTATCTTTTTAACTGAAAGCTACTGATTTACTGTCCTATGGATGTCACTATTGATAAAAATTTAAAATATCATGGAAATACAGCAATTTCAACCAGCGTAATTGAGGAGGGAGGATAGAAAAGAGACTGTGAATGCAAGTATGAAGCATTCAGCTTCTCAGGCTGTGTACTTTTGAAATGCTTTACCTTATTCAATTGTCTTGAACATTTTTTAAAGGTGATTTGGATTTTGACTGAAAGCTGAGTCATGAGCATCAAGTGCAACACAAGGTTCTTAAAAGAACACTATATTGTTGAAGAGTATTGAGGTTTTTTGCAGAACTTTGATTTAATTGTAGCAGTGTGGATATTCCTTTGCATTACAGAGTTTAATATATACACTTTTAAGAACGTAAAGTATACAGTAATTTCCAAGGTATTGTATATGTGCTTTCTGTGTTATTGCCCTTTTATTCAAATGCTTTGCAGTTTCAGAAATCTTGATCTGACATACGCTTTGGGCAGGAGTCCAGGAGATGATGCAAAAAAACAGTCACAGGTTTTTGGAAATCATCACTATTTCATTAGATTTTTTTCATATTTAAAAATCAAATGGTATTTAGAATTTGTTTAGTACATCTCACCAAACTATTCCTTATAAATTCTTTTCACAGACAAGGAGCGTAAAGCTGGTGGTATTTTACAACTAGATATTCTTAGATGCACTCCTTTCAGAAGACTTCTAATCTTTCACTCAAGAGAATTTTTTACAGATTTTGGTCCCTGTAGTTCCTGTTCCATTTACAATTTATCAATAAAATTTCTTTGCATCATCATCTCAATGTGTCTGGTGATCTCTGTGGATGAATTCCATTGAGGTTATTCCATATTCTACATTTCACCTTATTTTGTGAAATACAGAGTTGCACGAAGAAACAGATTAATACTGTTTGGACCAGGTTCAACTGTTGAAAATGATGTATATTCCAATCTGTTCCTTGGTTGTTTTTGTTTAAAGAATTTGTATAGATTGAAATGCAGCTGCAAGTGTATTAGTGATTTTCTATTGCTTACTTGTCAAGATTTTTATTGTGTGGATGAAAAATAGTATTTCAAAACCTGGCAGCATATTGACAAAAACTGAAGAGCACTTTCTGTAATTCTCTTTTGAAAAACTACCTCTTTTAGAGGCAGAGATTGCCTCAGCTACTTCCATTCATATGTATCTTGATCAATAGATTTATTGATAGCTTTTAGCCAAGATTTAATTCTTTTTTTCCCCCCTCAGTTCACCATGGTGCTCCCTTTTCTGAATTAAGAAACAAGAATTAGGCTCCTATAAGCAAAGCATACAATATGCAAGTGCTCTAGGTGTAAAAGGAGGCATTTGACCTTTTGTTGCTAATCTGTGACAGGTGCAGGCTATTTTCTTCCAAATGGTGTTAATTTTCATGTGCAAATCCACCCCCTGAAACCTGCATTCTATAAAGCCACCACGGGGGAATTGGTGGTCATCATGAGTACTGTAATGGACAGCTGAGAGGGATAATCACTGATATTTCAGCACATTCATGCTTGCGACTCAGTTGGTTTTAGTGCACTTGTATTTTCACTGCTTATTAGGGAGGCTGAAGTTAGTTATTCATTGCTGGACAAAAAAAAAGTGTCTGAGAAAGTTCATGTGCAGGGAACAGCACATTGTTACAAATTAGTTTCCTTTACCATTTCTGGCAAACTCATTACAAAGTAATCGCGCCCTGCGCTGAAGTGCACTTCCTCTGGGACCAATAATTGTAAATAAGCAGGGCTGCAAGCTGGCTGATAAGTTGTTGTTCTGAAGATAACGGTCCTTTTTAGCAGAGTGTTTGACCTTTTTCTTTATATTGCCTCAGGCTTGTCTAAGACCCTCAAGGTCTATTTTTCATCTTAAAATTCTCTGTAGGAAAGCACAATGTGTGGTTTAAGAAGATTTTAGGATTGCTTAACAGATCTGTATTTTCTTTTCTAGCGCTTTTATGATAATTGTTTGAATGCTTAGTGAGTGTAGCTAGCATTTTCATAAGCAGGTTTCCTTTCTACATACAAAGTACCCTTTATTGATGTAGGAAGCAATATACATTAATATTTGATGAGGACTAAGTGTATGTCACGTGATTAATAAAATAGTAACACTGGGTTTTTTTCCTGACTTTTAAAGAAAGTAGAAATATGCTATTGACTGACCCCTTAAACTCGTTAGAGAGCATTGCACTAAACATTACTCTGTAAGAGTAATTTAAGCAAATATAATTAAGAATTTCAGCTTGAATGAATAAATAAAAGTACATCTTTCCTTTTCTCAGTATGCTAAAAGTATTGAACAGCACTGTGACTGAAAATTGAGCATGTTTGAAAAGCAAACCCCATGGCAAAGTGCAAGTCAGTTTGTATGCATTTGGGAATTTGATTTGTTCGCATCTTCCCATCAGTTTAAAGAGATCTGTGCCAGTATTTTTGTAAAGTAAAACAGAAAGCTTGTCCTCACCCTAACTAATTTCAGACTGTGCAGAAGAAAAAAACATTATCCACAGTGTTGTGTAAAGTGCTGGCTACTCCAATGAATGGCTTTGGTTCCTTTTAAGATAAGAGTCACAAAGCTGTTTGACAACCAGATGTGCGTTCAAGCAGCAAAAAAGCCCCAAAAATTGAACTATGAATGTCTTAGAATGCCAATAAATTCAGGTCTTAGTGCTCATAATGTTGTTGGGCTTGTTTTCCCTGCACATCATATTCCTTGAATAGTTCATTAATTTTACATGTACCTTAAATTACATTATTAATATCTTATAGTGTTAACCTCCAAGTACAATGCAGGTCACCAATTATGGAGTGATGATGCTTTAAAAATGGTGTAATCTTACAGATTATTAGGGTAGTGATGATTTCACATGGGCGTGAACCCCAAGTACTGTAAAGCAAAGCCGGTGGTTTAGTACTATGAGACATTTTTGCTGATTTTAAAAGAATATACTTGGCCAATATTACAAAATCACACAATGTTAGGGATCGGAAAGGACCTTGAAAGTTCATCTAGTCCAATCCCCCTGACAGAGCAGGATCACCTAGATCAAATCGCACAGGAACACATCCCGGCGGGCTTTAAATATCTCCAGAGGTGGAGATTTCGCAACCCTCCCTGGGCAACATCTTCCAGTGCTTGGTCACCCTCACTGTGAAGAAGTTTCTTATCATCTTCATCTGGAACCTCCTGTGTCCAGCCAACACCTGTTGCCCCTTGTCCTATCCTTGGATGCCACTGAGTAGAGCCTGGCACCTTCTTCCTGACACCTGCCCTTTACATATTTGTAAATATCAGTGAGGTCACTCCTCAGTCCCCTTTCGTATGGTTGTGAACAGACACCCTTGCTGATACAGCACATCACTAACACTACAAATGTTCACAGAATAAAAACCGTACGCAGGAAGGGTCTTACAGTAGTTTTATTGAAACTGAAAACTGCTGGTAGGTACATTGCACAACATTGGTGCTATCTAGTCTTCTATCCAATTTAACATGATTTCAGCATAGAAATGTCCTCATCAGGTACTGCAAGGTATCTATTGCATAATTGCACAGAGATCCCTATGACCTGGGGGGCACTTAATGTCTAACCACTTGTTAAATAGTTCCCTCTTTTGCCATACAATTAACAAAAAGTAAAGGAGAAATTTTAAGGAATTTTAGAGAGCTATGAAACAATAAAAGCAGTTTAGAAGCTGTTTGCACTTACAAAAAAGTGTTTCTTTTCCATGTTAAAATATTAAAATGCATAATGGCTAATGGGACAGCTCAAAGAATGTTTTAATTCCTGTTTCATAGTTTCTCAGGCATTTCACTGTCCTACCTGTCATGTTGAAATCAAATTCTCATTCATTAGAATAAATCAATTTCCCATGATTATGGCAATATGTAAAAAAGTTCAACTTTGTTTACAAAGCTAATCTTGGAAGTTTGTAGCCTTTACTGGAAACCAAAACATATTTTCTGCAAAACATTTATCTTAAAACGAGGAAGTGGTTTGTTCTAATAGTTTTAGGCTCTCTGTACAGAAGCTGCCATCTTTTTTAATGAAATGACGGTGACAGATTTTAAGCAAAGGCTGTGATATTACCAACAATAGTCTATTGGGCAGGAGGAACTTGTTGAGTTGGCTACCAAATGCACTAGTATTAAGTCTGGGCTGTTTAGCATCTGGAAAACAGAGAAGAAAGAATGCAGTAATGAAATGTTCTAAACAGCCAATGTCTGCAGGTGACTACACTGCAGCTGATGTGTACTATGAGGGAGCCCAGTAAGAGGCATTTCTGTCGGCAAAAAGTAATAATGTGAGATACAGTTCACAAAAGTAACAAATACTGCATTAAGAGGGAGATGAGTATTCAAATCAAGTATAAGAGATCAAGATAATAAAGATAAAAAAGGAATTGTGCACACCCAATGATTAAATTGTTTAAGGATTCTGCTGGACTTGAGGTAGGAATATAGGTGTTCTGGAGCATACCAGCTTAGACTGGTTCCATCATACTAGCTCCTCACTGTCACTGATTTCACTGTCATTGTTACAGTTCTCCAGTGCTAGTTTATGGATTGTATACAGTAGTTCTGAGCAGGCCACATAGAGTTCATTGCAGTTTGATGTGTCTCCCATATAGTTCGGATTAATTTGATGTTAATAAAGTAGCCAAAATGTGCAATAGCTTAGAAGTCCAGGCCTCAGTTTGCTGTTTTTTATTTATTCACTTAATAATCTTTTAGTTTCCTATGCCTTGCAGTACAACTTTATAATGATCCCTAAAAATATACATTTAATTGTTTCTGTGTCCTTCTTTGGAAGTCAATAAATCCAAATTTGGACTTCTGGTGTGTGCTGCAGATAATCCATATGTTGAATTGCTGGCATCATTGGAAGGTATGTATACCTAGCTGTTTACAAGCTGCACCTAGTCCACACTCTGTTTGTCCATCCTGCTGCATAAGTCTTTGAGGATTCACCAGTGTCACATGCACAACTCAGCCTAAAGGTACTCTGAGCATTAACATATTAAGATTTGTTCAGAGATCTGAGACCATGGCCTGTGAGACAACTGTGACCTGTGATTGAAGTATTCTGTTGAACAGCTTGGGCCACCTAAATTTTAAAATACTTGAGGAATGTTAATTTCTCCAAAATGTCATATATGCATGAAATCCTTTGAAAAAATATGGAGAACTAAAGCTCAAAGGTATTACAGTACATTAACTTGATTTTAACAATCTTATGTCCTTTGGAGAATCTGTAGCAGAGGCTTCAGACTACAACTTTAGAGATCCCGTCCAACACTACCATTCTGTGATTATGTGAAATAATAACTTATGTTTAGATTTGAGTTCTGTTGTTTGCATAACAGTGATGGGTTTGACCACTGGGGCAAAAAGTCCACTTAGGTGCATTAGGAATTTAGGAAATCAGGTGAATGTGCTGGGTTGATCTTATCTGGCTGGTAGACACCCACCCGGTCACCCTCTCACTCACACTTCTCAACAGGGCAGGAGCACAAAATCAGGTGAAAAACTGCTGGATTGGGGTAAAGACAGCAATTGCTATCAAGGCAAAACAGAACCACTTGAGTGAAAGCTTATTCATTACCAGTGGGTAATAGGAAGCAGAGAAGCTAAAGTACCTTCTTGTCAATCTTTCCTTGTGCATCTTACTGGAGACGGTCACTTGCCCCAGTGTCTTCCCCACAGAACGCAGGTGAATTCCTGCCCTGGCTCATGGAGCACTTTCTTATTCCTCCTCCTCAGTTCTTGGTTTCTCCTCATCCTTTGTCCTCCTTCCCTTCCTGTGTTGTGGTTTTGCTGTAATCAGCTCTTTGCTGTAACCAGCTCTTTCTTTGCTGAGGAGCCTCAAGGTTGGGCCTCGAGGTGGGTCTGTGGGAGAGCAGGTTGGGACCGGCTGGAGCGGCCTGCAGCTGTCCTCAGATTGCTCAGTCCTGCTGCCAATGGCCCATTCAGTAGATGACTTTGTTTATATGTTTGGCAAAGGTATTTTAGCTTACAGTATTGCTGGGTTTTGTGTTTTTTTCCCAATATTTCATATGCCAAATGTATCCTTCAGGCAAGCATTTAGGAACAGATTGTTAGCATGGAACAGTTTTCTGCAGAGGGGATTGGGGAAGAGTATTTTCTTCTGAACTGAAGAATATGGACAGGCAATTAAAGAACAACAGGAAAAATAGGGAAGATTAAAAATGTTTAATTAGTATAGTCAGAAACAATTCAGGATAAGAAATAAATCCTGCAAATATAGCAATAAACAGCGCTCCACATGTTTCTTCCCGGTTCTTTTCTGCCTCAGAAGAGCAGATCAGCCAAATTTTGTGCTTGTGCTCATACTAAGCAGCACTTTGCCCATGAACAGCCATATTGACTGTGGAGGGAATTGTTTAGCTCGAACAGCATATAAATAGCTATCTGAGCCCAACCGTATATATCCAGCACAAAAATAGATTATCTAAGTTTCAAAAGACATCTGAAACCTTAAAAGCAGTTGATCTTCCAGCACTATTTCTGAAAAATAAGTGTAATTTGGCATGTGAGCTGAAGCATTACCCCATTTTACAGGACCTGATGAGGTGGGTTTAGATTGGATCAGAAACATGTGAAGTATTAGTTTGTTATGTCTACCTGAAATGGACAGATTCAACTGTGTCTTTAAAAATCTTGGCACACTTCAAAGGAAAAATGCCAATTTAGCAATTTAAAAGCACTTAGCAAGTTTTCCCAGTGCCGAACTTCGTTTATATAGCCACTGTGATTGTTTGTTGAATAATGCCATAGGGAACAATGTTACTCTGACGGTATTTAAAAATGTTATTCCATGAAATTCAGCAGGAAAAAGCTGAGGTGAAATCTTACAGCCTTAGTTTGTGCCTTTGGAAGGAGATGATAGTGTCTACAAATTTTAAAGTATTAGGATATCTTTTGAATCACAAAGGAGATTAAGACTGGCCCATCCATGGGGAGAGAGAGATGCTCCTAGCACCAGTCAGAGAAGCCGGTTGGAAATCTGGGGACTCTTCAGTCTTAGGGGTGCTTGAATGAGAGCAGCAAATGCAAAGAAAGAAATGCATGGTGTGTGTGTGTGTGTGACTAAATGGGCTGCAGTAACATTATCAGAAAAGTGGAGGGGAGAAAAAGAAAAGTACAACAGACGGATGTTAAGACATTGTACTGGACATTGAACTTAGATAAAAGAAAAAGTCAAGACAACATGGATATTTATTACACAACTTCTTTTTAGCATAACACTTAGGCATGTAGTTTACTGGTACAGATTTTATTCTATGACTTTGATTAAATCTTAAAAAAATAATTCTGAACTCCTGTGAGGCTTCATATATATTGTAGCTAACAGGTAGACATTTTAAAAACTTTTCTCAGTGCAGTTGCTGGAAAGTTTATCAGCCATTAATGAAATGTGTTCTTTTTCATTTGTTCTTGGTAGGTAATCTTGGACGGGTGGACCACATCACGGAGTTTGAGTATGACCTGTTCATTAGACCAGACACCTGTAACCCACGCTTTAGAGTTTGGTTCAACTTCACTGTTGAAAATGTAAAAGAGTCACAGGTAAGTGATGCTAAATTCGATGGAGTGATAGCTTTAAAAATTGCCTACTCCAGAATATATTTTATTAGAGGTGGTGACACCCAGGGTTTGTAACTAAAAATTTGCTGTAAAATACTTTTTTGTTCTTTGAATTTTTATATGTAAAATCAGCACAATTGGATACTGCTGTGTTTTTCAGCTATCCAAGATGGGAATTACAAAGACAGGATAGCACTTGCAACCCCTCACAGGGGTTGTGTGAGTAATAGCTGCTATGTATGTGTTTATGTACTAAGCAATGTGTTAATGCATGAAAAAGAAGTCCATCATAGCTGTTCAAACATTGCCACTCCAACCTACGTTTAATGCATGTAGAGCAATGAGGTGGCATTGTAAACAGTCATTACTCTAGCGACTTGCAGTAGAGGAGGATCTGGCTGCCATTATGTCCCCTTGTGAAAGAGGAGGTTTAAATGTGAAACAAGTGTTTCACCTGCTTTATATAATGCTTCTTTGCAGTGAAAGTACCCCTTGAGAAAGTAAGTTACTTGCTCTGTTTTTTCACTTCTCTTTAAGTAATCCATAAAAATATTCTGAATTAACTTTCACAGTGATAAAAGAATTTGTAATTCTACTTTTCACATACACCTTCCATTTTATTCTGGCGTTTTGTCTTAGTTTATCATAATCAGACTGTCATTTTCACATAATGGAAAGAAAGCATCCTTAGCAAGAGAAAAATCCTGCAGTAGCTTGATATTTGTATTCCTATGAGACTAATATCTTAATACCCACCACTGTACCGTTCCTGTTACAACTAGAAATCGTGAAATTGTTTATCTGCCTTCCTGGAGCCTGATACTTTATCAGACAGACCCTTTCCCCTGCTGTGCCTTACTCAACTATGATCAAATTATATAGTCATGAGATGAATGGGAATCTGTCTCAAGGAGGCAAAGAGATCTGGTAGAAAGATACAATATATATCTAGTGCTTACAGGATATTTGTTTTCATGGTTGTCTGCATGAAAGAAAATGGTTTCACTATTAAGTTTGACTTGTGAGGTCTGCTTTTATAATTTGTATTCCTATTATCTTTTTTTTCATCTCTCCAATTTCCGTTAAAATGAGACCTGCATGAACGTAATCTGGTCTGGAGCTGTTTTTAGGTCTTTGTACTAGCAGACATGGGCAGTATTAGTCATTGCAGCTCAGCAATATTAAATGGATGTTAGAAATTGCTACATCAAACATACTGTGTAATCTGGTTTGTACATTTTGATTATTTTATATTTACTAGAAAATAATAACAAGGAAACCCATGCCATTCAATACTGCTTAAAAATGTTGTGCTCGTACACTAGTTACTTTGATCAGTTTATATATTAAAGTAAAATTATATCCAAGTAATTACCTGGATAATAGTACCTGGATAGTAGTAACTATTTTTGATGCATTATATAAGTGATAGGGGAAGGAGGCAAATCTAGATATAAATAGATGTCTATGTGTGTGTATATGTGTGTATATGTGTATATCTCCTAGTCTGTGTTCAGCCATATAGATGAGGACTCAAAGGAGTAGGTATTTTTTTTAGGTTTATATATAATCTATATTAAGTTTCCTTTATGTTGTTCCTCTTCCCTCAACTTAAAATTCTCAAGCAACTTTGGTTAGATTTGAAAATACAGTATGAGCTTTTCTTCTCATTATGTCCAGTTGTTCTTGACATATCACATTCACAAGGGAATTTATTTTAGTATTATCATGAGAAAACAAGAAACATCCTTTGATAATGGATTATTTCTAATTCAGGTTATGTTTTTTCTCCCGTTCCATCAGACCAATCATTGGCACCCAGCAGTGGACAAATGGATTAAAAAAGGAGTGGAAAAGACGCCGTAAAAACAACAGTCATACAAATACTAAGAAAATTGTACTCTATGCATTTCTGATTTAAGTTTTACTGTGAAGGGCATTTTTTTGTAATCTGTTTAGTGCAGTTTTTTCTGTTATTAGGCTTGTGAAAAATGAAGAAAAAGGTGTATTAGACATTCCTGCCAAGCTCATAATCCACACAGTATTTTCTGTAGAGAGTGGTTTGTTTTCTTTTTACAGTTTAACTTTAATTTTCTTAAGCTATAGAATTCTCACTTTGTACTACTTAGAACTATACTGTAGACTCATCTCAGTGTTGCTTCGTTTTTAGCCTAAAGCTCTCCTTTATTTAATCCTACTATTCCCAGTTGCAATTCTATTTAGTAATAGCTCCTCTTGGAACAAATAAATCCTCATCATCCTGGGCTAACATTTATATTTCTGTAAATTATAACATTCCTCATCATTTGTGTCTCAACCTAGATACCACATTTTGGTTCTTTCAGCCCTGTAACCAATATAGCATTTGAAGTGTTTAAATGTTTTTCTGCTGTGGGGCCTTAGGACTTTCATCGTTAAGTGAATCTTTCCAGCCCTTTGATAATTAGTCTAGTTTCCCAGGGAAACAAAGCTTGTATGATCACGCTGCGTACTCGCTACCCTTGTTTTTTGTGTGGCTACTGATCTTTCTCCTCTCTTTTCTCCCTCAATAGCTGCTTAACTCTTGGCCTGTTTCAAAACTACTGGACAGGAATTCCTGAAAGTTTTAGGAAAGCATGCTGCCACATGGATGAGAGATCCATCTGTGTTCTTACCACCAGAAAGGCAGTACTGTGAGAACATTTCTTATTAAACATCAGAGAATCCACAGAGGAGATGTGTGAGGAATTTGCATTTTTAAGATACCAGAGAATCCAACCATGAAATCCAAATCCGTAGTGCTTGGTAGTTTTGCTTTTTGCAGAACATCTTGTTTTTATTATTATTATTCCTCTTCCAGTTCCTGCAATATTTTCTTTATAGTGTGGAACTAAAATTTAATGGGCAATTCTGAATAGACTCACATCCCAGCGTACAGAGAAGAGACTGTAGTCCCTGTGCTCTGTTACTCTCTCAGTACAGACAGCTGAAAATTGCAGCAGCCTTTTGTTGCTGCATCACTATGGAAACTCATGCCTAATTTGTTGTTCACTGTCATACATAAGTCTTTTTCAGCATGATTGCTTCCTTCTTCCTGTCTTAGGTTACTGTTGTGCTTCAGTAACAAGGCCAGGTAATAGAACTAAGTTCTGTAGTATATCAATGATAGCCCTAATCTTTTCAGAACTATTTTTAGAATTTTATATAGAGTTTGATATTTACTTCTGTATGTTGCAGTAGAATCAGTAAACTTCCTTTTTTTTACTTAGAAGTTGATAAATTATCTTCTTCCTCCTTATGACTTGGACTTCTACCTAAGACATTTATGTTGTCAGTTCTTTTTTATACTCTTTTAGCAAGGAAAAAAACATCAAAAGAAACAGATAATAACTTACAGGGAAATAACCCCCACTGTATGAGACACATTTGTTCAGTGAATTCAATTAACACCACTATTGGAAAAAACCAAAAAAGAAACTGATACGCTATATGTAAGGACTGTAATCATGCAATGATTACT
Organism: Upupa epops; assembly: GCA_013397515.1. Lineage (NCBI taxonomy): Eukaryota > Metazoa > Chordata > Aves > Bucerotiformes > Upupidae > Upupa > Upupa epops. The sequence continues at coordinate 6,908 of VZRI01011167.1, read as the reverse complement.
CTTACAATAACCATGAAACAGTGAAGGAAGGAAATAGGATTTGCTGTGGAACACATGGTCTCATGGGCAAAGCCTCCAATTTCTCTAATTATATATGTGTCACAGGCTGCTGTCTATTTCTGGATAATACTCTTTATTGGGCAGGGTTTGTTTCCGATTAACTTCAGCCATGGGCCGCACAACACCATCTACAGTTTTGCTAAATTCCTTCTCCATGGAACCGGAAATTGAATGAACAGATGTCATCTCCACATTACTTTTCAGGTGGTTTAAGTAGGCAGTGCTTCAGGTGCATGGTTACTCATGAGCTAGAATGTCTTTAAAGGTGTTAATAGCAACAGTAGAAAAAAATAAATGCATGTACATGTGATAAATTATAAATATAATGCTAGCACCCCAATATCAGAGGATTTAACAAGTGAAGAGTGTGATTAGTTCTCTTGGGGCCATAGTCAGAAATTCTACTGAAGTTCTGGACACAAACTGTTCTAGACATAGTAGCCATGCTAGAAAAAGGTTATCTCTGTGCTGGAAAATTTACTTTTGAGGAATTTAAGAAGAGGTAAGAGTTGAACACAGAACAGTAAGAAACCAATGAAAGGATTACAAATATCTGTGAGGTTTTTAGTTTCTCTGAAGAACAGCAACCGTATTATACCAATAAGTAAGGGACATCTAGACCACATGATATGTTCCGTATGTGTATGTACCCTGAAAAACCTGTGCTGTCTGATGAATTGTGTTCAGAAGCGGTATTTTAACTGAGATTAAAAAAAAGCATTTCCAACAGAAGGGTTTTCCTAATAATGCCAGATTTTGTTCCGTAAGTGTTAATAAGCACGTTTGGAATCCTTCATCACAAAGGTTCTGACAAAATATACTGGGAACAACAGAGGAGAAGGATGGATATTTGGCAGTTAGGGTTTGATCATTGCTTACCGTTAATAAATCAATGCAGTTTGAGGTTAAAATCAAAGAATTGAGTGTTACTGACTTCAAAGATGTTCTCCCTGTTAGTTCAGTTGCAGTTGGACTGGGGCTAGAATTTTGACTCAAGATACTGGGGGATTTTTAATGTGTGTGTATAAATGAAGAAAAAGAACAGCTGTCAGAAATTTATACAGGACACCAAGGTTAGAAAGATACTGTCATAGCCTGGCATTATTCTGAATGCATTAGACCTCTCATTATAGTTTTATCTTTTTTGTGCTATACTTTTTTTTTTTTTTTTTTTTTTTTTACAATGAAAAAGCCTTTAAAAATCTCTGTTGTTAATTGACTAGATGTTCAGGAAATATTTAGTAATTAGATTGAATTTTATAGTTTGCTCAGGACTTATGTCCTAAGCCAACCCAATGATGCTTAGCAGACAACTGCTTCTTTGTGATGTTATAGCTGATGTTTAAGACTATGAATGTTACCTGTATAGGGAGAGATAATGTCTTTTATTCTACCACTTGATACATTTTGGAGAAGCAGGGGGGAAGAAAAGAATAAACAGGCATGTTTTGAGATAGTCAACCTCTTTTTCAGGCCTCAGACCTCCTCATACACACTTAATTCCTGCGGGAGGTGTCTCCAAAGTAAGAGTAACATCAAAAACAGCCTGAAGGTGGAAACAGGATACATTTTTACTCTTGTTGTCTTAAGCAGATATCTTGAATCAAGTTACTGGTATCAAGACGTATTATAACATCTTAAAGTCTTTCTAGTTTCTTGTCTAGAAAATCAGGCATTTTCTTTGCTGTGCATTAAAGGCTATGTATGGATTTGCCTAGCTCTAGAAAATGTGTATATGAAAGTGTTTGTGTGTTTTTATGGAGTACAGTTCTGAAATTTTGAAGACTTCTCCTAAGCATTCTTTCACTTACCACATTTCCTAACCAGTATGAAACATGTATCTTCTGTAGTGTTGTTTCCTTACACAAACCTCCTCACTAAGGTAGGCATCAATCATTCATTGTTGAATAGTTTGCATTAATAATTTATTCTCTTCTGAGTAGCTCCTGTAGTCTCTCTAAATAGATCCTTATAATAATTTGCAAGAAGAATCATGAGATAATTTGAATTTTGCTTCTTTTGGGACTCCCCAGCTGTTACCCCTCTTCATGTGCTGCTCTTATGTTAGATTTTAGAGTGCTAGAAGAATACCTCTTCCTGTATTTTGCTATTTTAGTCACCCTCTGTGCCCATAGACCTGATTTTTTTCATGGACCAGTTCTGTCAGAGAACTTGTTTCCTCACTTCTGTTACTTTTTTGAAAATCTCATTTTAAGACATCAAACCTAAAAGTTAATGCTACCTATGTACTGCCTAGCCAAGAATTTAATGAATTAAAAATAGGAAATTTGAAATTCATAAGTTTATAAAAAATAGGTATATAGAACTAATGAGCAATGTGGCGAAAACCATCATATAAATACTTTAACTGGCATATCTGAGTATAATGTGGTAAGCAATTGATTACCAGTAATGCTTATGTTGAACCAGGTTTTATACTTCTGCCAACTGTTGCAGTGTAACACAGCAGAACCTTACTGAGACTCAGATTTCAAAGTTTTATGCTACTGTTTGGTTCCAAAGCACAAGGCCAGGTCTAGCGTTGCTGAAAAGATAAGCTTTCAATTCATATTGATCTTATAAATCTATATTGAAATTAGGATTTGGATTAGCTTTTAAAAGAAGCCTAGTATCTACCATGCTAGAGAACTTATTGCACAAAAAAGTGTAAATAAAATTTGGATGCATTTAATAAATTTACTCTTTAGAGAAATTTTACTTACTTGCCTAAACCCTTGCCTCTCTTTATATGTGCTTATTAAATAGTAAAGAGTTAACTTGAAACTCAAAGTAGCATGAAAACTTTGTGGCAGAAATTTAGCCCTATTACTGTTGTTTCCAGTAACGTAAAACATGGAAATGAAAGAAAAACTTCACACGAATAAATGCAGGGTAATCTAAATGTTAGAATGTACCTGAATGGGTGAGTTTTCAATTCATCTCTGCTCCTGTGTTGATCTACTACCAAAGAAAATTAAATATTTATATTTAAACTTAATCAAAAGTTTGATGGGCTTGTAGTTTAAACCTTCTCTTTTCACATCAGTAATAAGAATCTCCCATATTAATAAGAAAATGTGTCACAGAGCTAGAAGACTTTGACATTTGAGTTCTTGAAGCTTCTTTTTAACTGAGTTTATCCTGTCAAAAGACAGGAACAGTTGTAAAAACAAGTATCAGGTGGCTACTGATGCAGGAGAAATTCTGTGTTTGATTCTTTTTTTGTTTTAAAGTAGTCTGGTAAATTAGTACTTCTAAGCAGTCTGAGAAAAATATAATTTGTTTACCAACAAGAGATATATGCATTTGCATCCTTTGGAATGTGCATCTCAGACTTCAGAAACAGCAAAATCCTAGACTTCCTGTTAAGTTTTGGCTGTTATGGTGGCATTGCCATGTACTACAGTATTGCACTGGCTAAGTTCCTTGAAGCTATATTTAACTGTATATGTGTATTTCATATATCTGTAAGCACATTTCTATATATCTGTATGTCTTGAAAACACAGAGCCTGAGTTCAGTGCATTTCAACAGTACCTTTAAGTAGCTGCAGTTACTAGAGGTTTAAATAGGCTACTTTTTTTTAATAGCATATGCCTTTCAACTTGATTCAAAAATAAGAAAAAACAGTTCTGAATGCAGGTTCCCAGGGAGAATGGAGATCATATAGCATGTGGTTATATGTGTCCATTACTATAAGGAAGGGTTTGAATTATCTGAAATGTATATTAAAACCATAATGGAAAGTAGTGTGAGTTTCACTGATCTTTGTGCTGGGTAGTGATACAATTATATTGTAAATAAAAAGTTCATAGGGTTAGGTGATAGGTGTAGTCATGGAAATAAATACTTATTTACTAAGGAAGCCATATGAAATGTTAATTAAATAATAAACAAAGTGATGACATTTAAAATAGATTGCATATTAATCTTGACATTGGAAAAAAAACCCCGATCATACTGTAGTTGTGAAGAAAAAAAAAAGTTACTATTTTGGAAACTCATGCCTATGTTGATCATGCATAAAATTAGATTTATAAGTGATGATTCTTCCAAGTTGGAATCCTTTCAAGTAGATATAATTCTATTTTAGATCAATAATTGATTTGTGCTTGGAATAGATTGAGGGTGCATGTGAAGCTTTGGTAAGTGCACTATAGTGTGCATCTCCATGAAATTATCCAAAGCTGTCATGACGTGTATCATCCTTTTAAAAGTAGTGGGTACAGATACATTGGTAAACACAGACAATAGCCAGCAGTAGGAAAACAACTTCTGTCCTGAAGAAATATTCCCTCTTGGCAAGACAGTGTTAAATTCATAAACTTTCTGTTCCAGGTGTCTCTAGGAACAGTTTAAATGTCAGTGGTTGGTGATTGCTTCAGACAGACTCATGTTTCACATTTCACTCTGGCTTTTGCTTGCAGGAAACTAATGGCCAGGTGTGTTTAATTTCCTATTACGGTGGCATCTGTCACTCAAGAAGTCAAAAAGGCATTATAAATGCCATAAACAAAATCAAGACTGTGATGATCTTGATGTCAGTGATGTGACATGCTTGCTCTTCTTTCAATTTAAAGACTTTTTAAATTTAGGATTAAATATCATCTCTTTTTTTATGCTCTAGTGGTAATTGTCTCCCATGCAAATTTGTTTTAATTCTGCTTTTCTTACTGAAAAGTCTTTACATCAGAATGTGGTTGCATAAAAGCCTAGTAAAAGAAAAATATCCAGATGGAAGAAATGAACATGAGGTTTTGTGATATTTCCTGGTTTTAGATGTTTTTAATATGTTTTTGAATGCAGAATATTCTGCGTCTAATCCATGGTGGGTTGGGATACTGTGCAGTAATTGTTGGAAGCTTAAGATAAAAACAAACTCAAATATGTGTGGGTTAATTCACTTGCTTTTTAAATGATAAATTAATTAATTTAAATGTAGGAAAAGAGAAGCTAGTACTGAAAAATTGTATTAAGGTGTGTTTTTAATTCCCACCATGGAAGAATGAACTAGTATAGATGTTCTGTAAGAGGTAAATAATTTGGAATTGGTTGGGAAAGAGCACTGCAGAAGTGAGACTTCTGTCTGCTGAGTGTGATTGAGTGTATAAGGTTTCAGTAAACCCTTGTTGTGCTGTTAACTGTTGGAACTAGAGAGCTAAATCTTGTCACATGTTTCCTTTTTCATTGTTGTTCAGCAAGTTTCTTGGACACGCGAAAGTAACTGAGTTTGTGAGTCCGAACCCAATTGATCCTGGATTCTCCAAGAGTGTAACACATTGGTTCTCCAGTGTGTAACTTTTGACTGAACTAACCTGCCTAAATAAAAGATGGAAATTTATTTCCTTCAAAGCATATAGCATCAATACAGTTTATTCAGGGAGACGGACAGGTGCTCGAGAATGTGGAACTGGGACTGCCTGGTAACCCTGAAGGGGACTAGTTTCATGGTACTCAATTTGAGATTTTATAAACTTCATATTTTCCTTTACTCAAAAAGTTTAAGTTAGTGAATTTCAGACTGCATACTCCCCTCTTCTACTCCCCTTCCATCTCTTTCTAGGGAAGATTTAAAAAGTCATGGATATTACATATATTTGTCAGTAATTTAGAAAAGCAGGTAAAGATATTTTCTAGGAAAAAGCAGTTGCACAATAGCTCATCAAGTTTAGTTATGTACAAAAAGGCTTTATTATTTAACTTTTGCCATTAAGATCTGAAAATATCATTTTGTCTATTTTATGATGGAATGAGAGCAAAGTGCCCACTGATTTCTGAGGGAACAGAGTACTTACAGTATTAAATGCTCCAGAAAATCCCATCCTAACCCCAATTAAATAATTTATTCTGTTGCTATACTTCCTGTAAGCACTTGTGTAGTAGAAAGAATTCTGGTGGAATCAAGCATTGCCTATTTTTTAAGGGAACAAAAAAAAAAAAAAGAAAATACCATTCATTTTCTTTCTTTTCTTATTTTTTACTCTTGGCTGAAACTGGAAGATTCTTCAGCACTGTATAGGTGACCCAAGACATTACAGTATATATAGCTCTACGTAGTATTTATTGTGAAATCATAAGCAAAAAATGTTTTAATCATCCTATTGAATCATGGAATCATTAGGGATTGGAAGGGACCTCGAAAGATCATCTAGTGCAATCCCCCTGCCACAGCAGGATCACCTAGACCAAGTCACACAGAAATGCATCCGGGCGAGTATTGAATGTCTCTGTAGAAGGAGACTCCACAACCCCCCTGGGCAGCCTTTTCCAATGCTCCATTACCCTCACTGTGAACAAGTTCTTTCTGATATTTAGATAGAACCTCCTATGTTCCAGCCTGCACCCATTGCCCCTTGTCCTATCATCAGATGACCTTGAGAAGAGCCTGGCTCCATCCTCCTGACACCCACTCCTCACATATTTATTGACATTAATGAGGTCACCCCTCAGCCTCCTCTTCTCCAAGCTCAAGATACCCAGCTCCCTGAGCCTTTCCTCATAACGGAATTAATTTAAGATGCTGTGAAATGTAATAAAATGAGGAACAACGCTGGGGAAGGGACTGAAGGGAAAGTCTGATGAGGAGAGGCTGAGGGAGCTGGGATTGTTTAGCCTGGAGAAAAGGGGGAAGGCAGTCCAGGAGAGCTGGGTATATTTGAGGAATGTATTCTTGAAAGCACAAAACCAGGCCATTCCTGTGTGTTGTACAACGAGCCGTAAGGGAAAAAGACCAGCCTGGATGAANAGCCGTAAGGGAAAAAGACCAGCCTGGATGAATAAGGAAATTTTGGAAGAACGAATTGAGAAAAAGATGAACCACTTTTGGAGGAAATGTCAGGTTGTGTAGG
>VZRI01011164.1:58989-104965 GCA_013397515.1 Upupa epops | reverse complement strand
AAAAAAAAAAAATAATTACAAGTTAGCAATTGACTTTATGTTTCTATACCTTGCTATCGTACACTCAAAATACAATACACTTGGATGAGAAGAGGTCCAAGCTGAAAGCAGGAGAGACAATGTTTGATAGCGATAAGGTAACAACAGCACTGGAGACCCAAGAGGCTGCATAGTTTTAGCTTCTAAAAGATTTTAAATGACACTAAAATTCTAAAAAAGAAAGGCAAAACAAATGAGTGAGATTGGGAGAGCTCCTAAAAGGTCACTACATGTGAGTGATGTAATGTACGCTGCTTGGGGAAAAGGTGACAGATGGTGAAGGAAACAAAAACATTGAAGGAAACTTTGCCTTTCTGCCCCAGCTGAAAAAATCCTACGCCTGTGCGGCTGCCTCAAAGCTTTAATGTCACAAATGTAAGGATCCTATTCAGTTCAGTAGCTGACTTGACTCAGTTAACTTGCCAGTAATCTTTTAACATATTCTGAGCCACTGAGTGATGGTGTGCCCAGATCTATCATATCTAGGTTTTGCAAGGAGTTTATAGCCACTGTGCAGGCACAGCACCTGGGCCTTTTGTTTGATTGGGAGCACAGGTTTTCCATGTGATGCTCACATCCCATGCAGCTGAGCTGGGTCCTATCCTGCAATCATTTGCTGAGTAACCAGCTGTGTTTCTTTAAACAGACATATAAGTTAAGAAGGATCTCTTGTTGGGGCCATGACCCTGCTCAGCTGGAGCTTCTTGATAGAGCTAGAGCACTGCATGAGCACTTAAATGCCTTCAAATGTTTTATTTTGTTTCTCACTTTATTTGAGGGAGATATCAAAGCCAGTTCTCTTTTTCTCTCAAAAGCCCATTTCCTCCAGTGTGTTTACTCAGATGTAAAGACGCGATTCTGTTTTTAGTTTCTTTGATATTAGCAAAGATGTTTTGTTTCTCTCATAAGTTGAACACAGTTGAAATAGAATTATTAGGGATTTGTATCAGAAAGGTAAGACAAGGCCATTTGTGTGTGGGTCTATCAACAGGAGCAAGTGCATATTACCAGAGACTGACCAATAATATGCTCTTCAATGAAGTACCTACTCTATTTAAAATGGGAAATACTGACATAGGATCAGAGAATCACAGAATTATTGAGGCTGGCTGGAAAAGACCTCTGAGATCATCAAGTCCAGCCTATGACCTAACAGAAGGAACTTCTTTACAGTGAGGGCAACAGATCATTAGAACAGGCTGCCAAGGGGTGTTGTGGAGTCTCATTCTCTGGAGATATTCAAGACCTGCCTGGATGTGTTCCTGTGCATCTTGGTCTAGGTAATCCTGCTGTGGCAGGGGGATTGGACTAGATGATCTTTCAAGGTCCCTTCGATCCCTGATGATTCTGTGATTCTAATATCACCACATCAGCTAGACCAGGGCACTAAGTGTCACATCCAATCTTTCCTTAAACATCTCTAGGGATGGTGACTCCACCACCTCCCTGTACAGTCCATTCTGATCACCATTTCTATGAGGAAGTGCTTCCTAATATCCAACCTAACCCTCTCCCACAAGCTCCCTTCAGGTGGTTGTAGAGTGATGAAGTGCCCCCTGACTCTCTTCTTCTCCGGGCTAAGTAACTCTCTCAGTTTCACATCAAATCTAAGAATAAACAGAAAACAGCACTGAATTTTGAAAAACCCAACCTTTTGATGCAGAAATGGAAATTGCACAGTGTTTTCTATAGCATGAGCTACCTAGTTCAAAACAATAACAAAACAATTTTCTTGGGAGTAGGAGGGAGCAGTAGATAGCTCAATGGAGAGAGATTAATCTGTTGCTGTAGAGAAGGACTTTGCTTATTATTTAATTTTGAAGTATCACTCCAGGATCACAAGGGCTCTCAGCAGGAATGTTTCATCTAAGGAATCTGAGGGAGGTTCCTGACACAAAAACATGGGTTGTCAAAATTGTTTTTCAGTGCTGGTCCAATCCATCAAAACCAGTTATATCTTTTCTGAGTATTATTATTGATTTATGAAACAACAGATGTGTCTGCCTGTATGCTTGTGCATGCGTGCATGTGTTAATGGGATTTTACACTCGCCTTCCTTCTTCACTGCCCCACAGGGAGGAGGAAGACAGTTGTTTAAGGTAGCAAGAGAAAGTGAGAAGAGCAATGAGAACAAGAAGAGATGAACATTATGCACACAGGTGGCAGAGCAATGTGTTAGTGCCATATCACAGTGAGCAACTGCAGACCTAGTCACTTCCCGGGTCCTATGGCATGGCACTCCACTGCAATGACAGAAGACAATGACTGTTTATTTTGATAGGTGAGCTATAACCAAGAGTGCAAAGGACAGAATCATTGAACCAGTACAAAACTTTGTGTCTGTAGATGGTCATCCCTCAAAGGGTATCTATACTGATGCTTATGACTCCCAGGGACACCTCCAGTGCACTGTATTTTCTTTACATTTGCTTTGCAATGTCCCTGGTAAAGGATTACATCTCACTTCCCATTGCTACAACCTGAAAAAATTAGTGAGAGATGTTTTAGACAAACTGATGGCTATGGTCAGTGAAGCATCTCTGGCCAAAATGTTTGAAGCTTTGGATATCACTATCTGTGACAAATTACACCTGTTAACTCTGTAGGTTTAAATGTTTCTAGGTTTAACCTTGCAGTCCTTTACGTATTGGATCCAGCTCAATGAAACAGGATGAATAAAATGATGTCTGATGATTTAGCATTTGGAAATTGAAAGAATCAACACATGGGTTACTCTATGTTGACTCTTCTGAGGGTACAATATTTAGTTCTTCAGTACGTGTCCCATTCCACAATTCTCCTCTACCGTTTCTCTAAAGAAAGCTCAAAACCTCAAACAATGTAATTCATATCCAGTGCAGTGGAGGCAAAACCACAAATGGAGCTACATGCAAAGGTCTTCATATATATTATCTTGGGCCAGGATTCTAGAAGTATTGGGAAAAGCATCCCAGGTAAATTATTTTTTGAGGGCAAAAGTGATTCCATTTTGATTAATGCCATGATATATTTATTTGTTGAAAATCAAAAGATCAAAAAAAAAATTCCTATTGAATATATAGTGTTGTAGAGTGCGCATGCGGGCTTGCGGGATGTGACGCGATAGGTTCTCTATTCTGCTACGTCGGCAAGAAAGGGGGCGTACACGAAGGGTGGGTCACTGGTATATAAGTGTACGCCACGTGATAATAAACGCCATTTTACTGACATCACATTGATGGGCACCTCGGTGAATAGTCAAGCTCAAGGTTCCCCAGAGGAAAACGAACAGATCATGTAATGTTCACTGCAACATATATAGTATATACAAACAACATATATAGTATGCAACATATATAGTAAATACAAAAATATTTATTAACTATAAATAATTATTAAATATAAATTAAATACTTATAAACAAATTATTTCCTATAAAATAGGTTTCCTTTTCACATGAACAATGGCTGGGGAACATAGTATTAAAGTAAGATATTACAAATTTCCCCAGTGTGTGTTTGTGTGAATGGTACCTATAGGCACTGTTAGGATAGAGAAACAGTTACCAGTGAGCAGCATGCACCAAAGTGGAAAACTACATGCTCAGAAGTTCCTATGATTGTCACAAGACTGGTTAAGTTCTAGGAACCAGCATGCCGCTGCAAGAACTGTCACACTCAGAACACCATGAATTTGCTGAATTGGTACACAGCCACTGACATACATGAGCATCATTGATGTATGACATGGACCACATCCAAGGAGGCAGACCCTGCTGTGTATGGGAAGATGTCTGTGTGAGTGAACTGCATGAGTAAGCAAGTGTGTTCAGAGAACAGTTATCTGTTTTTGTTTTTTTTTAAAACAACAGATTGATGCTACTACTACTAACAGCTTAATGAATAAAGGCATTCTAATAAACAGTTGTGATCTGTTTCTCCCTCAATATCAATACTCTATGAAGGGAAGAAAATCCACAATACAGAAATGTGCAAAATGCAAGTAAGACAGGAACAAGACCATGAAGATTAATGCCTAGTTTATCAATGACCAACTCCACAGGCATTGATCATGGTTTTCAATAAGATCTGACCATGGGTCCTGGTAAGTAAAGCTATATCGAGCCTAGATCAGATCATACTGAATATTCTGTTGAAGTTTGCCATAAAAAAGAATTAGTTTTTGTTATGATCTGGTACTGGAAACAGTGTCCCTCCCTTTTGTGGTGACTTTTACCTCTACCATGACGAGTTGCTGGAGAAGTCAGAACTCTCAGAGTGTTTCTCTGCCTAAGACAGACCACCTGGAATTAGAGTGAATTAGTCTATCGTTATGTATAATTACAGTCTTCTTTCAATAAGATTGAAATTGTTCTGCTGAGCCTTGGCTGTCTGCATTTCTAAGAAATTATGACCTTGAAACTGTTAGAAGACCACTGAAATGAATTCACTTGAGTAGCTTTCACAGTTCTTTGAGCAAAGCAATTCCTGGTCATTCTGGCAAGGACTGACTCTAAATTGTGGTTCCAGAAATGGAAGACATAAAAAAAAATAAAATGTAATAGACTAAAGTAGCTAGACAGAATTTTCTATTTACTCTCAAACCTATCTATATTGGAAAAAGGCTACAGTGAGATTAATGCATTAACTTTTCATTTCTGAATCTGGTTTTGATGCCACTGGAGAACCTAGAATTATTTGACTCCAGCTGTTTTGATATATTGTTCACGAACTGGATGACTATTGTTTGTACAGTAAATAGGCAGCCACGTAAAATCATTCTTAAGTGAATTTTGGGGAGAACTCCCACTGGTAAAATGTTGGTCTTTTGAAAAAGATAAAAATTTACATTCTTTATGGAATTTGCAAGGGAACATGGTTCTTGCAGAGGGTGGCTACAGGTCAGGCTTTACATTTGTGAACTAAAACTTCTGCTACTAGAAACCTTAAGAGGGTTTATATTGGCTCCACTTGTTCATTTACTTTTTCTATGAGACACAATGCCTCTGCTAGAGATCCACAAAACAAATCTAAGCTGCAATCTTGACAAAAGCAGTTCACCAAACTATATCTTATTGCATTCTGAGTGGTCCTTGATGGCAGCTGAAGCACTCTTCTTCCTCCAGAGATGTCACACAGGCGCATCGGTGTGGTTACACAGCAGCCAGGAGAAATGACTCAAATGGGCTCTGAAGTCTGCTTGTGTAATGAGTCTGCTGAGCAGCACTGAGCGAACAGCTTTGCAATTGCTCTCAGAGCTTAGTTTAGGCTATGCTGAGTGTGAGTCAGAGACTGTCTTGTGGTCTGTTTAGTACGTAACACTGCAGCTCCCGATAGCTGTTGATGCTTATTAAAACTGCTATAAATGACCTGCTCTAGGTCATACATAATTAGAGGTCAATGTCCACAGAAAATTTTATGAAGCGTTATTAGGAGGTTGGTGCCACAGTATCGCTGCTACCCTACCACAGGAGACTATTGTCACATCATTTAGGTAAGTGTTTCTGTTTGTGTAATGTATATAGAAAGAGATAAGTAACTGTTCAGATAAACTCAGAACTGGCAAACATGTTTCACAAGCAATAAACTGCATATGGTTTAGACATCGGGCATAGAAATGCACTGCTAGATGGTTGATTTCTAAGGAGTGATGACTGCAGAAAACCTACCTGACAGCTCACAGCCAAGAAGTTCCATTCTCAATGTGCAGTGTCTTCTGCACACCTGAGGGTACAGCCGAATGTACTGTGACTTGATTGGAGGGGTGAAGGAATTAGCATATGGAGTGTTGTTGTCCACGTTTCCACGAAACACCTGTAATGAAATGATGTATTCATAGACATGTTCCAAGAGAATTAGAATCACAGAATGGTTTGAGTTGGAAAGGTTCTTAAAGATCTAGTTCCAACCTCCCTGCCATGCCTGGCAAGCACACCTCCCACTAGATCAGAGGTGTTCCAGCCCCTTGATAATTTCTGTGGCCTTTTCTGGACTTGCTCCAGAGGCCCATGTTCTTGTTGTGTTGAAGGATCCAGAATTGGACACATCACCCCAGGTGGGGTCTCTCTACTGGAGGTTAGTTAGTTTCCATATTTCAAAAATATCTGTATCCTTCTGCACGCTTCTCTGCAAGATTTTCCCAGATAGAGGCTATTTCATCATTTCATCAACACACAAGATTTTAATCAGAATGTATTGCCACTGACTCACATTGGCATGCATATGCCAACCGCACTGCATCAGGACCTCTACCTTGTCACTCCTATAAACTGAAGTTACTAATGCAACTAAATGATGTCTTCCTTTCTAATTAGTGTATTAAATACTCCCAATTCAATTTAGCCTGCAATTATTTATGCTGATTGACATTTATTTTTTTTCCCTCTACTACAGGAACCTGATCCAGATCCCAATGAAGTAAACTGTACCTCTCCCATTGATCGCAGAGGGAGCTGAATTAAACCTGTAAGCACTCTTCTGTTGCCTTCCACACTCTAATCAGATAAGCTTGTACTTTGTTTTATTCCCTCATTATATACATCTTTATGCAGCATTTTAATTTCCTAATAGGAAAACTATGTCTAATGTCCAAAGTACCTTAGTTCTGTCATAACTTACACAGTAAAGGGATTTTTGCTGCTTTGCATGCCCAACTCTGTAAAAAATAAGTGGTAACTATAAACTGTAAACACATACTTCCCACCGGATACTACTGTTTCTGTGGTACAGAGATTAGCACTGATGAATATGTTCCATGATTTTAAGGGTTAAGACTAATCTGCTAATGCAATAAAACTAAATTCTAAACAGAGTAATGAGTAATTACTGGTAAACTAATTAAAATGAAAATCAGTTAAGTGTAATAAACAGGATTATTCTAGCCTTGGGGCATAGTATTTATATAACCATCAATTAAAGAATAAGAAATTATTAGCAGAGAGGAACAACAAATTTATCGATGATTTCTTTTTCAGAGAGAAATAATAGGAGGGCAACCTCTATCATACTGTTAGGCAATTATGCTTATCTACTACAGATAATTCATTCGTCTGAGACAGTTAAACCACAAGATGAATTCATGTACAGATGACTTAATCTCACCATATCTTCATTTGTGCCTTTTACTTTGTACATCATCCATGACTTCCCATCATTACTGTATGCAATTTTGTAAGACTTTACATATTCTGGACTTCCAATCCTCTTAGCACCTTGAGTTATGACTCCAGTAACTCGCATCTTCTTTTGCAAGTTTATCTGAAATAACATTACAATGTTATCACTAAACATCTGAGCGACATTATCGTCATTCCGGATTCCTTTAATATTTTTTTAAAATTAATATCAAAAAGAAAAAAGCTGCAGGTGTGGCATTTGAATGATTACATTTGCACGGATTCTTTTTATTTTTTCATTCATGCAATGTTCACATGAACCTAAATAAATGAAAAAATATAAGCAAAAGACTTTACTATGCGTATCTCTTCACGTGCATGAATTACTGGTATGTAGCATATTACTAGTGCACAGCATTATTACTGCTCTCTATTTCTTCCTATTAAAAACCCCACAACAATATGATAATTTACCAAAGGCTGGATATTCTATTAAGAGCCAATTTGTAGTCTCAAACCAAAGAACCTAAGTTAACTTCGGTTAAATTTCTATGTAAAAGGTAAAATGAATGATTTGTAAAGGAAAGAAATAGAATTTTCAGCGCTTCTTACTGAATATTCCTGTATTTGAACATCATGGTGAAAATGCTAGTCCAAAGAGTCAACAGCAAAATATCAATGACCAAAAATGGATAAGAGCATTCCCTGTGTAATTATCTGAGTTGAGCTCAACACTTTGAAGTACAAGGTGAAGACGTATGGAGAGTTCAACAATATTCAGACATCCTTAATTTTGGCTTCTTTATCCATCTATGATATGGGAAAACCAACTATGTTCTCTTACAATGCTGAATCTGTTATTCAAATCAAGCCATGTTGGCACAAGCAGTCTTCTCCGCCCAGTGAACTAGGCTGCAAAGCAATCACTGGGAATTACACTCCCATCCTCTCACTGGTAGGCAGCTGAAATCTGCAACTTCTGCAGCAAATGAAGCTTTAAAAAGAGCTGTCATTCTTGGAAAGCTGTGTGAAGGTGCAGACAGATGTGTGATGAAAGGAGACAACGAATGGAAATACTAAACAACTGGGACACTATGAATAATACATTAAACTACATTAGCAGTTGCCTCCTTTAAATGGATTTTATCTCTGCTCCCCAGTTAGTGGAGCTAATCTGCTGCAAACTTTACTGCTTGGGAAACCAGCTCCAGTGCTTCAGTAAAAGAATATGGGGAGTCAGAGACAGATCATAGAATCATTTAGGTTGGAAAAGACATTTAAGATAATCAAGTCCAACTATGAGTGCAACTGTCTCAAGGCCACTGTTAAACCTGTCCCTAAGCTGCATATCTCCATGACTTCTGAACACATCCAGGGATAGTGAGTAAATCTCCTTGCTGGGCAGCCTCTTCCAAGGCCTGAGGAGCCTTTCCATGAAGAAGGTTTTCCTCATGTTTAACCTAAACTTCTACCGGTGCAACTTGAGACCATTTCCTCTTGTCCTATCACTTATTCCTTGTGAGAAGAGACCAACCTGTACCTCTCTACAACTTCCTTTCATCACACANNNNTGCAACTTGAGACCATTTCCTCTTGTCCTATCACTTATTCCTTGTGAGAAGAGACCAACCTGTACCTCTCTACAACTTCCTTTCAGGTAATTGTGGACAGTAATAAAGTCTCCCCTCAGCCTACTCCTCTTCAGACTAAATACCTCCAGCTACCTCAGCCACCCATCAGTCATCTGCTATCAAAATACTTTTATTCATTTACTACAAACAGTGTAGTCTCAGGATTTTCTTTCATTTGTTATGGTAACTTAGCCTCTATTAAGGATCTAAGATGATCAGACTGCTACATTTCAGTATCATACCATGTACACCATGGGAATATGAAGAAAGACAGAATTTTGTTGCTGTTTTTTTTTTTGTTTTTTTTTTTTTTTTTTTTTTTTGGTGGGGTTTGACCTCACTTTTGCTATTTATCCAAAATAGTTTGGTGTCTGTTATTTTCCATCTTGATGTGAAGGAAATTTGAGTTTTACTACATTTCTTCCTACAAGACATTAATAAAAACTCATATGCTTTTAGAATAACAATATGTATTTTAGAGGTTTAAACCCACTGAGAGAGGAGATGCTGCCCATGAAATCAGTAAGGTTTTCATGTTTCTTTTACAGGAGCTTTCTCACATATACCAGGGAAAGTCAGCAACTGCAATTGGGAGAATGGACTCACACCAGGGATTGAAATAGCTATAAATTATAAGATATTCAGTCTTGAGAAATCTTGTTTTCCTCATCCCAGGTCTCCCAGAGGAAAAAAAAAAAACACATGATATTTGTTAGAGGACAGCTCGAGAGACCATCAACTCCCTAACTACATTTAAAAATATAGTTAGCACAGGAATGTAACCAGTTAGACATTTGAGTTTCTGGAATTTCATTTTTCAAATGTCTGTCTCTATATGGAATGTAATAATATTAATAAACATGTAAGTTTTCAATGTGGTTTTTAATATATTTACAAAATGTTTAATATTTAGGCAAACCAAAATCAGAAAGTGTAGTCAACAGAAACCAGACATTGATTATTTGCATTTTCATGTTCTCACGAGTGGTATCTTCACATCTCACTGCTTGGGAAAAGAGCAACACCATACAAAACAAATAATTTTTATTTGATTCAGTTATGCGTATAACTAATATTCTTCCAGGTCATCCTCAGTAGTTCATACTTTCTTTTTCAGGATAATAGTATCAGGGATAGGAATTTATATGGATTTTTTCCCCATTTACTCAGAAAGAGTAGTTTGTAATGGAAACATGGCTTGAACCACTGGATGTTACACTTGCACTCTGGCTCTTTTCCATGTTTCATCGTCTATCTCTAATGCACCACAAATCAACCACTACATGTCAAGAAGGAAAGCAATGACAAAGAACCCACCCAGAAGTAATCTGTTAAAGACTTTAACACTATAGTTAAAACTCAGACTTGAAATAACAAAAATCCGTAGTGAGTAATGGAAAGTCATGTAGCAGTAATAATAAAACAAAAACTGTTTGATTTTGAAATTCCTATCTAATATGCATATTGCTTAACGTGTGGTTCAAACTCATGGTTTCAGGAGGAAAATTGCCTGCCTTTTGTTTCTTTTTGCTATGTACCATTCTGCTCTATACTCTTATCTGGGTATCTGTAAGTATAAGATATACAATTTCATTTACCTCTCTCTCTATTAACAGATAGAACTTTCCTTTTTAGAGGTTTTCTTGACGAGTATCCCTACTCAGAGACCAAGCTTTGGCTTTAAGCAATATTGACTTGATATAAGACAGGGAATAAAAATAGGACACTGTGTTTTGCAATTAGGTCTATGTACTCTGTCAATGTTTGCAGGAAAATCCCAGTGAAGGGGGAAAAAATCACTTTCAAATCCCTGCAGCTTCCTTATTCACAAAGTCTCCATGGGGCTAATGACACACCTGTGGCAGCTCCTTTCAGTGCATATGGATACAAAAGGAATTAATTGGCCCTTGTGTCCAGGTCCTTTTATGTGTTTTAAATTTTTCAAGTCAGAGCCTCACAAAACTAAAAATACTACTATGGTGCAAGGACTGTACTGAAGCAGGTGCTGAAATCTTTCTTACTTAGTGTACTTTAGTAGCAAGCAAGTTCCCCAGGTGAAATGTGAACTAGCACTTCTAGCAATCAGAGCATTTTTAAAGGTATTTTCCTGTTGCAATTCTGAAGAAAAACATCTCAGGAAACTCTGCTTTGTGGATTCAGATCTAGGAAAGAATGTTTTATATTCTAATTACATGGGTGACTATGTTTTAAAACAAGTAAAGATGTGAAAGATCCCCCACCCCTGAAAACATTCAAAAATTCAAGGATAAGAACAGGAGTAGCACATCTCTAAGAAGTTAATAACTTGTTTGGTTATAAAGGACTCCTTATCACCACCTAGATTAACTGGAAAAAATAATGAATAATTGAATCAATAGAATTTTGAAGGATTTACCCCAAGAATTTAAATATCAAAGCATGGTAAAGACCTTGTATGAAGACTGTTGCAGAGAAACTTGTGCAAAATACAGTAAACCACACATCAGGGATTTGGCTGCCATGATCAGAAGCAGTAAGCAAAGGATGCCCATTGCCATACACTCTCACAGCACAAAGCACTACAAACTTGGGTAAGGTGTTATTTAACACCTACAGGTAATGTAATCTGCCTCAAACAGGTTTTGTATTTCAATGAGTATGTTTTCTGGGGCAAGAAGAAATGGTGAACACTGAATCACTCAAGTAAATCAGCAGTAAGAGAACACCAGTAGCCTGATATCAATTCATTTAAATGAATGAAATATATTATGTCTACAAGGAATAGATTATGTCAACACAATATATAGTGGATGATGCAAAGTCACTGTGGTGACACTGTGAAAAGCTCGGCTACAGCAAATGTGTGGCATTAAACTCAAGCTAATAGTGCCGAGGGACAAGATACAATAACCTGGAGTCAGTGAATTCATTGAATTCATATACTGCTGTTATTCGGTGCCTTCTCTACTATACCACATAGCCTAAACTAACTGAAAAGAAAATCACTTGAGGCATACTCCCTGATGTGTGGTGTATGCCCAAGAGCTGGGGAATAAAATCAGTTTTAAATGTTCCCAGCAGTCTTTGAAGTGTCTTTTAACCTTGTCCTTTAAACAACCAGAATCCATGATCAGACCACTTTTACTATCACAGCAGGTTATAGAGTCACAGCCTCATTCGACATGAGGGTAAAATGTAACCATCTTTCTTGGTCTCAGCACTGATTCTGTGGGAGAAATTTTCTATTAAACAATTTTCATTGGGTTACTAATGTTTTTGACTGCAATGACTCACACAAATCTGTTTTTTAAGTTGTCTACATTGATGATGACTTAGATAATTAAGGTTTTCTGGAACCTGGAAAAATCCATGTCAGACAGGAAATAAAATTCAGATTGTTTTCTAAGAGGCAATATGAACTAGTAATTTTACAAGTGTCTGTATTTGCACAGTGTATGATTTTCAAAGGAAATTTCAAATCTACATGTCTTGTTTGCTCTTTCACTTTCAAGTGTTGGTGAACACAGAGGGAATTGATGTGAGGAGGAAGTTCTTCACCGTGAGAGTGGTGAGAGCCTGGACTGGGTTGCTCAGGGAGGTGGTTGGGGCCCCATCCCTGGAGGTGTTTAAGGTCAGGCTGGATGAGGCTCTGTCCAGCCTGCTCTAGGGTGGGGTGTCCCTGTCCATGGCAGAGGGATTGGAACTGGATGGTCCTGTGGTCTCTTTCAACCCTGACCAATTCTATAACTTCTTCCCAGGGAGTGTGATTGGGCACTGGAGGGGGCTGCCAGGGCGATTTGAGGACTCTCCTTTTCTGGAGATATTTGAAAACCTCCTGGACCTGGTCTGGGTAGTCTTGCTGCAGCAGGGGGATTGGACTGGATGATCTTTCCAGGTCGCTTCTGATCCCTGATGAGTCTATGATTCTATGAACTGCTTCCTGCTTGCTTTCCATAAGCAGTCCAAAGGACTCCACAAAACAAAGACCCAGCATATTTAACAACCCTGAGAATTTCATAAAAACCCCACACAATTCACAGCAGAGATTAGGGACAGCATGGGTAGAATAATTAACCGTTCTTTAATCTGTGATGAAACTGTAGTATATTTAGTGTGCAGAGCAACATACTTAACAAAAAGATTAAAAAATCAGTTGTATCTGTCTCATCTACATTATAACACAGAGGACAGGACAAAACAGATGAAATGGAGTGAGTTTTGGAAGCTGCCACATGTGATTCTCCTGGCCAGAATGCATAGCCAGGTTCCCGTCATTTATTATTGCATCATTAGCAATAACACCACTAACCTTTATTACACAAGAGCTCTGCCTGCATACCTGAAAAGCAAGCTTCCAAGAAATGCTCACATGAAAGCATTCAAGAAGACCCAACATTCAAGAAACACCAGGTTTCTTTCAGACTATGAATGTAGTTTTACATGAGCCTTCACTCATAAACAGAAATGCAGTTTATGGAGAACTGTGATGTTTAGCTGTTGTTAGGAGATACAACAGCTTTCCTAAAAATAATTCTTCATCTTTCCTATCACAAAGTATATGTATATTTACTAATAGTCATATAAAAATAGGGTTGAATACTAAGTCAAGCTTATGCTGGCATTCAAAGGTTTATCACTTCTCTGTGGATTTAATCAGTCTTTGAGGGATTGAAACTTAATTTTTTTTATTTTTCTTAAAGTCACAATTCTAATAAAGCTAGGTAGAAAGCACCCACTGAAACCTTTTCTGATGAAAGATAGGGGCACTTTCCAAAAGAAATGTTTGTAATAAACTCAGGATAGAGGTAACCTGACACGATTCTCTCAATACCAGGAAATTTAGTGAGCTTGGAAGCTCCTTCCCATGTTCACTTTTCTGTCTTCAAAAGTAGAAGTCCGTAACATGAATGAACATTCATTTTTCACCCCAATGTCATGTCAACTGCAAGGGGTTACAGAGCAGGATTCAGCATATGATGAGGTACAGAAAGGTCGGTACACGGTAGTTACTATTATCTTCTTTGCTGCATAGCATTGGTGGCACCTGGATGTAAGGTGCTCATATGTCTGGTCTGTCTGTGGCTTTTTGTTACCTTCCTAATAAGCACTGTCTGCAGAGCTGCTCCAGATTTAGTTGGGGGCATTAATGCAGTCAGCACAGTAGCAGTCAAAGGAGTTTTAAGCAGCATCTAGATTAGGTAACTCAGTGATTTATCTAGGGTAGCACTCGAGCTGTTGCTGCTGTTCTTCAAGGGGGTTTATTCCATGGAGAGGAGCCAACATGTTTTATCTTATAATTGTGACAGTCTAGGAGAACTAACACGCTCATTTGCTCCAGGTCACTTTACAAATAATTCCTAACATGATTGTGGGACTGTACCTTGCAGATAAACCAAGAAAAAACAAGAAGAATTTCTGGTTTTCCTGATCCATTTACATGGATCCAGAACCAGACAAGTCTCTTTACAGCTTTGCTATTAAATCCTTTGTGAATTCATCTCCTGATGCTGCTGATTCCAGGGACCCTCATCAGCCTATCACACCACGTGCTAGCAACCAACATCTCTCAGGTCTTCCCTTGTAATAATATCTTGGCCCCAGCCAACCAGCAGCAGCTCATCACATTTGCTATCTTCAGTAAAACTATTGGTAAGTTTCAAGTTAGGCAAGCTGAACCAGAGATGCAAATTGTCCCACTAATTTAATTTGACTTTCTTGAAAAGATCAGCATATAGGTTAAACCCTACCTGAATGGAAAACATAAATATAGGGATGGTTTGGCCCATGCAGTGCTAATACAGAGGAGCATGAAAATCTTCACTTTTAGCCTCGGAGAGTTTACATAACCAGACAGAATGAAAACTTGCTTGGTCTATTTCTTCTTCTTAAGTTTTAGTCTCCGATTGTTGCTATAATTGAGATTAATGGGATGATATGAGAAGTCTTGTTCAGCCTCAATAACTGTGTTTTAAATATTGGCACGTTGAGCCTGTCATCTCAACAAGAGGCTCATAATCATAGAATCCTTAGGGATCGGAAGGAACCTCAAAAGATCATCTAGTCCAATCCGCCTATCACAGCAGGATCACCTAGACCAAGTTGCACAGGAATGTCAATCTCACATTGTTCAGAGGCTTGTAGCCCTGAAAATTTTCATCCCATTTACAAAGTATTAATTAAAGGAGTATTAGGTACCTGCAATTTAAGGTTAGCTAAGAAACACTAAAGCTGTTTTCTTCTATTATTCATTCTGCCATATACTTTGAACTTGTGAATGCTCTCCCTGTCTGTAGCATGCTAATGTCTCCCTGAAAGAAATTCCCCGAAATGTCTAGAAAACTTCCTGAAGTAATAAAGAATATGTATAGAAAACTGTCTGAGAAAAATAGCTATATGCATTTCTGCATGTAAAACAGCTTTGATCAATAGCTCTTAAGGATTAGAAGATAGATGTTAGAATCAGGTCACAGAAAGACACACACGTTGTTTTAGTCCTACATGAAAATCCTCTTCAGGGAGAAGAAGTAAACTGAAATGGTACAATATCGAAATCACCATGAATATATAAGCACTCTCCATAGAAAATGCCAGAGGTAGAACCATAGAATCATTAGGGATCAGAAGGGACCTCAAAAGATCAGCCAGTCCAATCCTCCTGCCACAGCAGGATCACCTAGACCAAGTTGCACAGGTACTTTCTATTGCACCCTTTCCCTTTGTTTTTAGGGCACTTTGGTAAAAACCCCGTCAGCACACATGTCTTGCCCTCATGCCCAAGAAGGGCAACTGGGAAAATCTTCTCATTCAGATTTTCAAGAGCTTTATCTAGGTCTTTCGAATCTTTTTAGACAAAGAAGTGTTAAGTAGGAAAGCAGTGTGCTAGAAAATGACAAGGCTGTTGCCCTGATGAAGAAAATATCTTCAGTAGGTTTGAATATTAAAGCTGGATCTGGAATTTAAAGCATTTATTGAAAAAAAAAAAAGGTATAAAAACTGAAGTAGCAGGGAACATGCAGGTGATCAGAATTCCCTGACACTGGGAGATCCCTGCTGGAGTTTGTTGATCTTTGCACACTCCCAGTTTATTTCAACAGTGGGAAACTAAAACTACTTAGTTTCTACATCAGAATAAACCCATTAAGTGCTATGAAACGGTGCACAAACAACCTCTGCCGAGACTACTTCTGAATCATAGTTCACTATCTTGTCTTAGCATACTCTGTCTACAGAAATTATATTGAGTACTACTGTAAAGGAAGGGGAAGAGTCTACCTTGAAAATGTTCCCACAGGATGTTATAGTCATGGGCTGTGCAATGGGCAGACTTCATTTCCTACATAGTCCTGGCTACACCAGCCTTGGGTGGTGATGCAAGTCCCACTGTTAGAACAACAAGTCAAGGAGTCCATAAGGAATAAGTGGCACAGAGATCTGTGCTTGCAGACTCATGGTGAGTAACTACTTATGCTATTACACTTGTCCTCCCTCCACCAGCAAAAAAATGCTGTTCTCAGTTGCTAAATCAATCACAATGCAGCATTTCATAACACTGATCATAAAATACACATTTTAGCCTCCTCCATGCCTTACTTGGTCAAGATAACCCTAATCATTCCATACCTACTTAAAACTCTTTTTTTCTGAAGAGCCTGACAGTCACAGTTGGCTTTAAGCTGCTGTTTTTTCTACCATAGCATCCTTCTGCTCTTCCCATATATCTGGAAATACCTTATCTAGATAGTCTTTTCAATTGTGATTTTACAGAGAACACAAAACATTTAGAAGCTCCAGCTGCAATAAGGACTGATCTGGTAACTCAGCTGTTACTCTGCAGTCCATTTGTCACAAAATTTGTGAAAAACAAATTACAAAACAGGAGTATGAGAAAGCATTCCTTCCCACATACAGTGGGAAGGAATTATCTTGGAAGATAATTATATAAGTTGCTTTGAGTCTGCTTGTATAGGGAGGCAGCCCAAGAAGGACGAGAGGGACTCAAGTGGAGAAAAGAGGTCAATTAGGAAGCACAGATGCTGTTGTGACTGCTGAAAACATTGTCACTCAAATTATTTCTCCACCCACAGACTTTGTAATAGAAAATCAAAAGTTTGCTGTAATGATTAATCCTTCAAGAAACTTAGGAAGTTTTCTTCATACTGGTTGAACTGCAACACACTAAAAATTTTCATTATCTCTTGAATTAACAACCAATAGAACAAAAATATTGGTATTTAAACACAAAATAATATCCCTCAGTTAAACTTTCCAATCAGTTTAATTATCTCTGTATTTTTCCTCTTAATACTAAGCCACCACTAAACCATTCCCTAAGCTCCAGATCTCCATGACTTTTAAACATGTCCCAGGATGGCAATTCAACAACCTCCCTGGGCAGCCTCTACCAAAGCCTGATGGCTTTTTCCATGAAGTTTTTCCTAATGTTTAATCTAAACTTCCTCTGGTGCAACTTGAGGCCATTTCCTCTTGTCCTATCACTGTTCCTTGTGAGAAGAGACCAACCCCTACGCCTCTCCAACCTCTGTTCAGGTAGTTGTAGACAGCAATAACATGTCCCCTCAACCTCCTTTTCTTCAGACTAAATAACCCCAGCTCCTCATAAGTCTTGTTTTCAAGAACCTTCACCAACTTTGTTGCCTTTGCTTGGACCCACTCCATCACTCCAATGTCCTTGTATATAGGTGCTAAAAACTGAACCGAGTACTAGGGGTGTGGCCTTGCGAGTGCCAAGTTTGTCAACCACATCCCTACTGCTGTGGGCCACGTGATTGCTGATACAAATGAGTGAGGATCATTTGCTGTTTTTGAAAGCAGTTGTTTACAACATATGACGACTATTACACATATAAATCTTACAGGAGGGCAATGATGCCCACACACTGTTGTGCCAATGCTCCATTACAGTGGGCGAGCCATTGATGTAAGAAACCAGAAGGACACACATTTCTCATGTCTGTGTGTCACCATTTGATTACTTTTAAGATCATGATGGTAAATATGAACATTAAGTCAAAATAGATGGTGTTACAGATGTATGAAACTGTGTTTAAAAGTACTGTTATGTCAGTGGTTCAGCTATATTATGTGAAGTAATTAAGAAACTCTGGCATGCAGGCTGACAGAGCATGTGATGGATAGCGTTTGTAACAGCATCAAGTTTTAGTTGCCATGGAGAATTTAATTCTGAACTTACTGCTTTTGTGTATCCAAAACCTCAATCAAAGGTTGTTTGAATAAGTCTGTGCGTGGGTGTTTGTGTGTACAAAGAATGAAACTAGGAGATGTAAGGCAATATCAAATAGATACCAAGATATGACACACAAGGGAGTATCTGGATGATTACACTAAGAAATGGGTTCCCAGTCCTTTTGTTTCCTTTACAGTTTTGAGTACATAAATTACACATTTTAGCCTGCAAGCTAGATGCATAGATATTGAGGGAGATCTGCAGCTAGCAGACAATGCTAGAGTTCACTCAAGTCAGTGATCCCATGGCATGCTGAAGATGTCTTCTTATTCCTGCAGTTCAAAGGTCCTATGTGGGATAGTCTTGAGATAATACAATTGCACTTTTCTTATTTGTTTCTCCTCTTGCTTGCCAAGGGCCTCCAGGTATTAACTGCTTCTTAACAACATAACCCAAGGAAATCCTCCTTTGAAATGAAGCTAAATTTTGGAATATTGACAAAAAATTGCAGAGCTTTAATAGTTTTTCCTGTATTTAACTTGGCAAATTAAGCCTTTCTATATGGTTCAAGTCACCTTACAAGAACGACACAGATTGTATTTCATAAGGCTCACTTGGGCACATTAAGCTTAGAGCTATATTAAGCAATATTAAATATTTAATCTATGATGACAGGTATTTTTGGAAGCCGATACAACAGCACTCATGAATGAGGAAATGAACTTTGACAAAGTGAACGGTTTGACAGATGGTAGTTTGCTTAGAGCTCTTACTAACAGATGTTTGAATGACTTTTCTTCAAGACCTCTGTGTAAATACACAGAGTATTGGGTTTTATCATTTTATTAGCAAATAGCTATCACCTGGTGTATACTAGCTATTTGGAAGTTCTTGACATGTAAGTTGCTATTTTTTTAATTATCTTTATTCGAGATTAAAAAAAAAATAAAAATCAATGCTTTATTGATTCTTGCTTGGGGATAAGAATGATGTAACTTTAAAGTGAGCATGTTTTGTGTGTCACGATAGTGATGAGTAGATTTGTAAGATTCATATGCACACGATAAATTACTGCCAGACTGCAACACTCAAAAAGGCAAAAATGTGAGGTTGAGTGCCACAGGTGGTGTAGGAGGCACTTGTGAAAAAACAAATTAAGCCACAAATAAAAACAGCCATTCTACCTACAAGGCACTTTATTTCAATATATTTAGGCTTAAAAAAATAAAATAGAAAAGGATTCTCAATAATCACTAAGTACCAACACGACTTCTGGAGGAGAAATTAGATTTCAGAGACTCTCAGACAAGTATCCTAATTAATGCACTGCGTGATTCTTACCTTGCTGATTTAAAACTATTTAATACAAATATATCCAAGAACACTGATAGGCATATTTTTAGTGAGTGCTGTGCATAGGTAATAATTAAAGGAGACCCTGATGCTCCATTTATTCAGGATGCATGATTGAATCACCCATGCACAGTGACTGTGCTCACCCTTCAAGGCACTGGACACTTTCATGCGGTTCATGGGATGCCCTAATTAATCACCTTGATTTCTGTTGTAGGAACAATCTTTATATGAACTTTATATGAACTATATTTTCACGTCTGTAACTCTGATTAAAGTTCTAATTTACACAGGGCCTTGAAAAGACACTTATATTCAGTTATTCAGTCACCTCTATCATTGGTTGCCTGCTTTTACTAAAAGTCTTTACAAAAAGACCATTTATACATACTTTCAAAAAATACAGTGAAAATTTTTTTGAAATCTTCTTTTAATGAAGGTAACAGTGCAAACTTATTTTAACAAAATAAAAGTTATTACTTAAAACCGATGTATTGAGAACTTACAAGTAAATGAACCAAATGTGTTTTATTTTAGATTGGAATACTAATGTATTCAAATTACCAATTAGAAGTTGGGCACCTTTTCAATCAAACAGTTATATTTCAAAATATGGAGTTTAGTGTGAACTTTAGTATAAAGCTTAAAAAATATATTTAGGGAAGAAACTAGGAAAAAAATCTATAATTAGAAGTCTCTTCATATTTTCTAAGTAAGACTTCCAGCTTTTTCATTTTGAAATTATATTCTCTTCAAGACCCACCTGAATCAGGAGGCCCAGGGAGGTTGTGGAGTCTCCTTCTATGGAGATGTTCAAGACCCACCTGGGTGTGTTCCTGTGTGACTTGGTCTAGGTGGTCCTGCTGTGGCAGGAGGATTGGACTAGATGATTTTTTGTGGTCCCTTCTGATCCCTAATGATTCTATGATTCACAAATTAACTCTCAAAAAACACTGAAAATATGAAATAGATTTGAAAAGGGATGCATTGTTTGGAGAAAAAGATATCTAAATAATTTGGATATTTTTGTATGTAATAAAAATGAGGGAGAAAAAGATAACTTCTCAAACTGAACCAACCTTAATTCCAATTTTTTGATTCTGCAACTTAACTGAGCAGTCAGGCTTGTTTGTGAATGAATTCTCATCCTTCTAATAATAACTAATGAAGTATTTGATTATCTTATTTATTTGGTAAGCATACTTATATCTCTGGAGAAACAGTTCCTGCTATTTTAAGCACAGAATCACAGAATGTTAGGGGATGGAAGGGACTTGTAGAGATCATCTATTCCACCCCACTGCCAAAGTAGGGTCACCGAGTACAGGTCACACAGAGCTACATCCAGGTCTCTGTTCTGATCTATACTACCTTGAACACAATATCTATGAATAGAAAAATACAGATATGTGCAAGAAATGAGTGGAGATAGACTGTAACCCAAATAAGAGGAAAACAGCATATTTTATAGCCACAAATGCAGAAGGACAAAAGTGAAAACATAAACTAATGGTCTTTTAATTCAAGATTTCTGACAAATGACTTGTTACTGGAACAAACTACATGGGCTGTATCTCAGGAACAATTAATGAAAAATAAAAGTGTGGGATTTTTTTCTCATTATATTTGCAAACAATTACAACTTAGTGGAACTAATAAAGTGGTAAACATTATTCACAGGTGCTGTTTTATCACAGCCAACCTGTAAGGAGAAACAGAGGTCAGCAGAACTTTAAAAGGCAGATATGACTTACTCTGACTTTAATTTGCTTTCAGAAACATGGTCAGTGACCCTTTAAATCACAAGCCAATTACAAGCATTGTAGAGCCATTACTAATTACATGCTGAGAGTGTAAATTTAAAATGGCAATTTCAATTTTCAGTTCATTGGGAGAATGCAGGAAAATGAAATTGCATACTAATTAGTTCATGTGTGTCAGACTCCTGAAATATTAGGCAAAAAAACCTGCACTCATTACAAGTGAGTTATAAGCAAAGCACTCAAACCTTTCATTTGCGAAGCTGCATATAAATAAATTAAATGACAAAGAAAATTGATAATGATGGAACAAGGCAAAAATAGCTACAGGTCTGTACATTATTATACTTTTTGGGACTTTGCCCATTATACACAGCTTCTTTAGAATTTATCTAGCATTACAAACTGTAAGAAGGTAGAAGGCTACTGTTTTGGGTTCGCTGTGCTTAATGTTAATTTACATTTCCTAAAAACAGAGCTGCTGGGTTTGTAGCTTTCCACTTAATCTTTGCCAAACATTCACAGCATTTTTCAGGGTTTTCTGGACCAGCTGCTTCATCATTGAGATAAACATGGGAAAGATACCATATACACACCACTCACGCTTGGATGCAAGAGGAAGCTGGGAACACTATAAAGGGAAGTAATACCTCAGAGCGGGCAGTTGTTAGAGGGAACATTTCTCCCACATGGTAGGAAGGAAGGCAGCAGCAAACAGCAGAAATCAGAGTGGTCTGACTGTCTGTAGCCTTCCACAAATGCTTATGGATTATCTGCCCGGCCATTACAGAAGCTGAGCAAAAATAAGATATGGGATTTCTGCTTCTCCTCTTCTCTCAACAGAAAGTGTTCACCCATGCAAGGGTCAAGCATGTGTCTTAGAGCGTATTTCATGCTTGGAGAACAAGACAGAGCTCTGATGTAAAAACCTATGGTACATTCTGTAGTGTGGAGGTCTGTATCTTTGACAAGTCAAACCAGGATTTCTGCCGAACAATAAAAAGCGCCTTTTTTTTTTTTTTACAGGTATCATCTTCCTGAAAAAAAAATTCAGATTTTCTGTTCCCATAGATTTTATGAAGAAGCATCTTCAGAGAAGGAGAAAAGAATCCTTTCAAGATTTGCACTTATGGTTTTAAATTACACAGTGTTTTTATTTTTGAGCTAAACTAAAAAGAAATATAAAATACTCAGTACGTTCTGTGAAAATTGCAGACCAAAGTTTACTTTAAAAGAAAAATGAGAAGAAAAAAGGAGAGAATATTAGGGGCTCGGCACACATTAATCAGACCACTTACTCAGCCTCTACAAAGCTGTTACATTCTAGGGCAGGTCATTAACATCAAAAAGAAAGAACAAATTGTTCAAAACTGATGCTATGGGCTGAGATTTTTAGACACATTTTCTCCACTGGTCCAACCTCCCTTCCAGGTAAGAGTGAAGGAAAGACTTCCCTTGGAGCCAAGTCCAAGGCAAATATACACAGCTGCTTGAATTCTGCCTCCAGGGTAGGAGATGGATTTGCCAAGTACAGATGTGGAAGCAATGTACCACTAGCCATCTCCATCCAGTTCACCTCCTAGTAAAGACATGTCCTGGGGAGCAGAGCTAAATGATTTTGAGCTTTTTCTCCAGCTTGTTTAGTAAAGTTCTCACTGTAAAACAGCCCAAAAACTACTGTAACACTGACATTTTCATTACCCATTAGTTAGATGAGATTACTACTTGTGTGAAAATAATTCTGCTAAAATTCCTTAGCGTTATTCTTTAGGATTTTGTTTTTTAGTGTATCAGCTTAACAGACTTCCTAACCCCTCTGATCTTTACTTTTTTACAGAAGAAAACTGACTTAATATGCATTGGTGTTTTTTGCTCTGCAGTTAATAAGTAATGAGAACACTGGGTTAATTTTTCAGAAATGGCAAAACACAGCACTTGTTTTGGAAAACTTTGTGGAGAGTGTTTTGTGCTGCTCTCCAAACAAGAATAATTACAGGCAATCCTGTATGATTTTCCATCACATCTGGGAACCACTCAGAGAAGTCACAAATGGTAATCAGTAAAAAACTTGATAATGCACAAAAATTATGCCATGTACACTAAGGTAACTCCAAGATTAGTGTGTGTGACACACCAGTTCAGCTTACTGCTGGTGGACAAGATGCTCCAGTACCATCTTTACTACTCCTGTGATGGGTTCAGTGGGAAGTGACCACCCTCTTCACATATTGACTGCACTATTAGTGCAAAATGTTCCCCCATAAATAGTTAAAATCACCTTTACTAACAGCTCAAATGCTAGAGTTTAGCTCAACCCACATATCATGAAAACACCATACAAGAGCTAGAGCAATCATTAGATAATCATTATAATCATTAAAATACAGCCACAGGACTTCATGACTTTCACTGAAGTCATTTGTTAGGTACAAAGAAATCCAATCTGCAATGAGGGTGCTGCCACTTGAATCATTCTAGCAATAACACCCTTGAGTGGGAATGAAAAACAACCCCATGGATGTGGATGAACTCACAGCTACATCAACCTTAATTAAAACAGTTCTTCTTACTTCCAGCATGATGCAGACAAGATTTAACCTGTATGCCCAGAGCAGATCAGCAGAGAGGACAAAGTATTCCTGCAGGCTCTTGTATAGCCAAAACCACATCAAAGCACTCTAGAATGATGCCTGAGGAAGACTGCAAGTGTTAAAGCATCTCTACCATGAGATATCACTGCAAAATGCTACTAAAGACCCATCGAGCTAATGTAACATATGTGGAGCTGTTGCTTCTTTGAAAAGAGTCTTTATAAATTTGCTTCCATGGTTTAGAGCCACAAAGGAACATATGTATGCATGTTTTGGAAAAGATTTGTGCATTTGTAAAGTCAAGATTATTACTGTTTTGCAACTAAATAGTCTCTTTTAGCCTAGGCTACATTTCTGACAGTGAATAAGGATCTAGCTGCTGGTTTACCACTTCATCAGTTTCTTAAGTGACTCTGGCAATTGAATCAAGTATATTTTTTTTCCTCCTCAGCTCCATCTGTTACCTGAATCCAGGGCCATCTGTCATTTTCCGCAGCAGTCCAAGCATTCACAAGACCCTTCTTATTAAGTCGTGCATAGTATGGATACCATTTCTGGAGTCCAAAAAGAGCTCGATGAGTGGATGATGCAGTGATCTGTTGGTTTGACACAATTCCTCCTTCTATCCCTAGTGGGCCAGAGCATCCTACAAATGGAAACAAGAAAAGAAATGAAAACAACCGAAATAATAAACTCTTCAGAGTCCCTAGTTGCTATAATTGCAAATAGCACAAAAACAGATCCGAAATGTCATGTCAAATACCTTATTAAAAGAGACTTAAAGCACCCAAGCAGGATCTATTTGTTGAAATGAAAAAAAAAAAAAAAAAAGCCCAAAACATCAAAGTACAAAAATACAGCTTGTAAATAACTATTCCCACTGTAAAATTAATGAAATAGATTAAGTTTTCAATTAGTTTTAGTTTGTTTTATCTACAGAGTTGTGAGTTTGTGTTTTACAGACACAAGAAAGAAACCGATCCTTAAATTCAAATGTTGAAATAATTGCTGAAAGCAAATTTAAAAAATCTGTAATTACTGCAAAGTTCCACACTGCTATTCTTGGCATAGAAGTCAACATTTATCCAGCATGCTACAAACTGTTATTGCAGTTATCTTTACAAATTATGAAACCAGACAGAAGATACTGTTCAGTTGCATTAAAAACAGTTAAAGGTCTTATAGGTCTTATATGTCTTATATGTCTTATAAACTGTAAGAGTTTGCAATTTGAAGTGTGGTATTCATCATAAATTCACCTGCAATACCTGTGGACATAGGTATTGTGGCCAGAATTTTTTTTAGAGTCAAAATATTTATGCATGCATTGCTTTCCAAAGCCTTTCCATTTGGGTACAGGAACAAGAGTGTTCATTTATTGTGAGAAATCCCAGCAAAGAAAAAACTTTTAATATTCATCACATACAAATGATTGTCACTCTGCCTACAATTAAATACCCTCAGCTCTTTCAAGTTAATGAGAGTTTGTTTTTTCTCAGCTTAATTCTTATGCATTGCATAAGAAAGATATTTGCAGGAACTACTGTGACAGTGATCTTGCTCAGTTTCCCAAAAGATCGTCAACTACAGTTCACCACCTTTGGGCACGACAAGATAGATGTTTTGCTTACACTTCAGGTTTTCTCAGAAGCCTGGCAGTGTTTCACCTGAAGCAGCAGCCAAGAATGAACTCTGAAGTGGTACTGCTGTGAAAACCTTACACCTCATGAGCAGAAAGTCACAAATAATTTCATTCCTCATTAATTTAAAGCAACAGAGAAGAAAAAGTGACCAGCGCATTCTGCTCCTCTC
Source organism: Upupa epops (assembly GCA_013397515.1). Taxonomy (NCBI): domain Eukaryota; kingdom Metazoa; phylum Chordata; class Aves; order Bucerotiformes; family Upupidae; genus Upupa; species Upupa epops. The sequence goes on along the minus strand of VZRI01011164.1, from coordinate 79,502 downwards.
AGCCAAAGCTGAGGCAAGGAGACATCAATGAGTCACTGGCAATACAATGCCTAGGTATTGTGTGTCACTGACATGGATAGGCACATTCTTGTGCTTGGAAAAGACAAACCACCTCCCAAGAAAACCTCTGCCCTAGGTTGGGTTTGAAACAAGTTTCTTCTTAAAGGTGAAAGCTGCTTTTCTCCTAGGATATGCTTTAGTGAAACCCCAGCCTTGTTGAAATTAATGCCTGACTTGTACCATATGATGATTTCATTGAATGCTTTTGATTGCGATGGACCTTTTAAAAGCTTGCCTAGAATCTAAAGCGCTAGCGCTACTTTACTGTGTGAAGTATCACCCAACAATGAAAGTGGTGCATTCAGGACTTGACGAATAACTCTATTCATGCTGCACAAAACATAGCAATATGCAGCTTGCTCCTGCTGCAGAGGCAGAAGGAAATAATTTCTTTGTCACCAGCAGAGACAGGCACAAGATAGGATTATAAAACCCCATGCATGTTGGAAAAGTGCTATATTTCACTGCGTTATGAAGCATTACTTAAAAATTGACAGACGTGTCCAAATCTTATCTCCATTTCTGAGATTCTTCCACCTAATTCCTTTTGGTATAAACTACCATATCTGCTTGCAACCTAGAGGTAAATGATTCTACTTGTTTATTTTCTGAAGTTTTGTATATTTACTTTTTAAAATATCTGTGAAAAAGTGGACATAGGCATGTCTGCATGTACCTGTAACTTGCCAACACACACACAGGAACATACAGAACTGACTCCATCTCACCATGAAATTACTCACCTTTGGCAGCTGGTATTTTAGATTGAAAATTATTTAGAAGTAGAGATGTGAGAAAACAGGAAGGAGTTTTCCAAGACAGGCTTAATAAGGAGGCACAGAGATGTGTCAGGAGTTTGAATATGGACATAGGGTATGCAGATATATTCTCTCTCCTCATGGAGAGGAGCACAGGAATAAGGGCCATGTCAGCCCAGCTGGCGTTATTCAGTGACCTAATGGGAAAACTGTGTGCATGATGTCACAGCCCCAGCATGTATCAGGGCCAGCTCTGAGTGGGGTCCAGAATAAAGGTATTTAGGTTAGGAGATAATTTTCAAAAGAGAACGTGTATTTGATCCCAAGACCTCCTGTTGTCATCTCCTCTAGCTTTGGCAGACCTGGAAGAGATCTGCAAGTGCTTTTTCTTTTTGCTTATCAGTATCTGAACTTCGTGGACAGTTTTTATTTGAAGGCATGTTAGTTCTCATGTCTGAAGTGTGCTACATGTGCATTTCAAATGTCTGTTAATAAAGATAAAGGTGAAGTTTCCCATTTAAACCGAAGGCAGTTAAAATACCGAATACAGCACTTAGTCAGCTATGACCATGTACAATCAGACGTTCCTTAGCTTTAGGAGGATTATCCTGAAATCCAAAGCAAATCTCAATGTTCACAAGATAGGTACTTCATTATTTGACCTTTTTTTAATTGCAATTACAGCGTTAGTTTGTAGTGTTCATCAATTTTTCAATATGAAAAAATTATGACTGCTAATAATGAAACCTAACACATTAAAGACATTTTCTGCTTCAGCGTTCAGTTCATTCATAACAGCATGATATGTACAGGAAATACGAGACTGGATAATATCTTCTAAAGAATATTAGCCTTACAACATAACACATGTATGTACACACCACTAAGATCTACCTTTAGACAACCATCTTTTTCATTTCCCTGAAAGATACCAGATGATTCTCATGAGACAGGGAGCTTGGATTAAGGTAAAACATAATCCTGCTCAAGACCTGCTGCAGGTCTAAATGACAGACCTTGCAATGCTGTTTACTCTGACTATAGCAATGCTGATGAATTGGGCAGTATCCTCTGCACCAGACTGGCAGAATGGCCTGGAGGAAAAATGTATAAAGCTATCTCTTCTTGAAACATAAGATACATCAAAATGCAAAATGAGAGTTCTCTTTTGGATCACAGTGTAATTTGTATTGGGAAAGATATTTAGGATCATGGAGTCCAACTCTTAGCCTAGCATTACCAAGTCACCACAGAGCCATATTCCCTAGCACCATATCTACACACCCTTTAAAAATGTCCAGCAACAGTGACTCAACCACTTTCATGGGCAGACTGTTGCTTGCTAACCCTTATGGTTATGAAACTTTTTCCAGTGTCCAGACTAACCCCAACCCTGGTGCAACTTTTGGACATTTCCTCTTGTCCTATTGCTTGTTACCTAGAAGAAGGCACCAATCTTTCCATTTATCTACAACTTCCTTTGATGTAGTTGCAGAGAGTGACAAGGTCTCCCATAGGCTCCTTTTATCCAGGCTATACAATCTCAGTTCCCTCAGTCACTCCTCATAAAACTTACAAGCCTTGTTGACCTTCTCTGGAAGTCAGAGTCAGTGTCTGTGGCACCTCTATGTCCTTGTAGTAAAGGCACAGAAGTGAACATTGTATTTGAGATGAAACCTCATCAGTGCGTAGTACCGGGGGATAATCACGCCCCTGCACCTGCCCACACTATTTTAATTAGGCTATGTATATATTCTAAATTATCAGATAATTTTGCTATCATTGCTATCATTCTGTTTTACTGAATGACCAAGACTTCAGCAAAAGTTTTGCTGAGACTCTGAATAAAGTTCTTCCACTGTAAAACTGGCAGATGTACCTCCCACGTAGGTCATTATTTTTAATCAGACTTTATTTGACAGAAAAAAACTTTCCATCTACTTTCTTTCATAAGTTGAAAGGAAACAGTTAAACACATTTTTGTGTAGTCAAGTACCACTCTTCTTATCCTTACACTCATTATTTTTTTCAAAATACTCCAACAGATTTGTGAGTCCTGCTTTCTTCTCACAAAAGCTTTAATGGGGCTATTCCCCATTATTCCCAAGAAGTGTAATCATCTGAATAACCTACCTCAGGTTCCATCACACACGTTATATTAGTAAAGGTCTGGTTACAGACTACTTTCTAGACAAGGTATTCAATTTGAGAAACAGAAAGTGTTTTCCTTCAAGTTATCAATTATTTCTTGCCACACTTAAGGGTTGTGCTGTGATATGCCATTGACTACTAACAATGAAGGCAATGAACAAATACAGCTCTTGGAGATTGTCTTTTAAATAAACTGAAATTCGCATTTTACAGAAAAAGTACAAACCGTATTATATTTGGTTGTTACACCTCTGCTTCAATTAAATCCACAGTTCATTTAACAAAAATCATGACAGCTTGGAAAACTGCAGTTTCCAAAAGAGTAGTAATATCACTGCAGTGACTCTGTACAATCCCGTCAGGTCAATATCAGTCACTGAATTTAAAACAATTTTTATTGGCTCTTACACAGGGGTATGGCAGTCAGCTTAGAGGAATAAACCTAAAAAAACAAACAAACCTGAAGCAATTAGAAAGCTGCTGGGCAGGTTCACAGTACAGAACAAGGAAGATTTTATCATCTGCTATTTTAAGGTAATTAAATAGCAAAATACAAGCAATATTGGTTTTAATATTACAGTGACAACTGGTACGCAATAAATTGTACCCTATTGATGCTTCCCTTGTTCTCGTCAAACACAAAGCTATGCCTGCAATGGCCCATTGTTCTTGGAGATGGCAGAGTGAAAGGAGCACCCATAGCAACATGGCTACATGGTTAAAGGGAAGGACGGGAGAAGTCAGCAGCAGAGGTAAAGTGAAAGATTCTGTTCTAACAATCTCCATCAGCTCATACAACAATGGCATGCTAGTGTGGCCAGCAGCAGTGGGGATGTAATTCTTCTCCTGTACTCGGCACTGGTGATGCCTCACCTTGAGAACTGGGAGCAGCTCTCAGCCCCTCTCTTCAAGAAAGATCAAGGTACCTGAGTGGATCAAGCGGAACAATGAGACTGGGGAAGGGCTGCAGGGAATTCTTATGAGGCGAGGCTAAGGTAGCTAGGGTTGTTTAGCCTGGAGGAGAATCATGGGGCACCTTATCACTCTCTAAAACTACCTGAAGGGAAGTTGTAGTCAGGTGGGGGACAGGCAGCTAGTGACAGGATGAGAGGGCAGGGCCTGAAGCTGTTCTGGGAGGTTTAGGTTAGGTGTTAGGAAGAACTTCCTCATGGAATAGGTGGTTAGAACTTGGAATGGACTTCCCAGGGAAGTGGTGGAGTCTCCCTCCCAAGAGGTGTTTAAGAAAAGACCTGATGAGACAGTGCCATGGTCTAGCTGATGTGGTGATGTCAGGTCGTGGGCTGGACTGGATGACCTCAGAGTTCTTTTCCAGCCTCATTAATTCAATGATTCTGTGAAACTGCTTTGAATGCTTCTTTTACAATCACACTAGATTTGAAATCTTATGAAACATTTTGCGCTACAGTGCAAATGATCATTACTCCAGTTTTCACTTATACATCAAGGGTGTGAGTATAAAACATCTCCACAGATACAAGGTGAATTCTGCTTTTCCACTGTTACCTCTTACAACAATAAATCCCTCCAGGTGATCCCTCCAAAAATACTTGTGCAAGAGGGAAACAGAAGAAGATGGCATATCTATTCAGAGGCCATTTAGAATAGGGAAATATGTCACTGATTCCCCTTCTTAAGAGAGGAAATAAAACCATTTTAAAACAAAAATAGGAGTCAGTAAAAGGAAAGCATTGTGCAAACATGTTGCTGGTGTATGTTCAATCTGGACTTCACAATTAGTCCAGTCTGCAAATTAAGCAGAACCACCAAATAATTTAAAAAATGCTTGAAAATGTGGGGATTATTCCTCTGCAAACAGAAGGAAAAATTCATTGTTATTGATGATGAAACATGCCTTTCTTTGCAGCATGAGCATATACATTTCATTTTCTCTGTTAGTTTGTGTCTAGCTAACATCATCAGAACAGATGCAAGACTGAATGTATGCAGAAAAGAAATCTACTTTGGGCATCTGCAATCCTGTCTTTCTCCGAGCACCTCATTTTCTGGAATACAGTGGCATGGAATTTCTGCTGAACATAAACCCTGACAATGGGATTGCATATGACCTCTGATATTGCAGTAATTAATGCTGATACATGCATGAACTTCATAACATGAAATTAAGTCTTCAGTGCCCTGTTTCTTCTTGTTCTTCTTGCCACCCACGCTTCCTTCCTTGCCCAGTTTGTTCTGTCAAGGATGGTTCTCTTCAAATAGCCATGAATTTATTTTCACAGGAGCTGATAAGAATATGGTCAACTGTCTTGCAGTCTACTTGTAGTGTACCCATCCATATTTAATTTATAGAGAGATGTTCTTGTAGGGCTTGTTTTTTCACAACTATGATACCGTAATGCTAAATCCCTTACTTTCTAAGTAGTATGCAAAGTACTTTTGCAGACTGGTGGTTGGCAGACACAAAGTTCCTTCCTATTAGAGGAGTCCATGGACCCTCTCACTTTTTTAGTGACACTGTGTCCTCCAACTGCTGTTCCAGAATGGGATTACAAATGATCTGTGATATTGCTATAATTAATGCTGACAGAGAAACTTTCTACCATGCAGCCTAGGCTTAGACCTCTTATTTCTTCTTGATACTTCTCACTGAGACTTCAGTCCTCTGTCTACATGCATTTCCATGGCCTGCAGTCCCTGGAATGGGATCCACATCCCTCTGACAGACAGCTAGAAGGATTTTCTACACTGAACAAGTGTGCAAATACTGCACTTTCAGAATGGCACAGGAGCATGGAGAGAAAACAGCTCAGACACCAAAAGCAGATTAGGACTTTTTTATACAGTTTTGTGTCTGAACTGGAAGGTTCTTATTCAGGACTAATTTGCTCCGTTCTAGTTTGGCAGTTTTTCCATTCTGCTTTCTGGGTAGAATGGATAGGATTGTAAATTCGCTGCACAAAGGGCAGGGATTAAAGTCTGGGGAACTGCAACAAAACAGCTCACTTGAAGAGGGGACATATCCAATAGAAATAAAACTGAAGGAAGATACAACTTCTGATTTCGTAATTTATTAAACCAAAGACTGTTGGAAGCTGAGGAAATACAACTGAAGAAGAACCATTGCTTAATTCCTGTTTCATTTCAGGTCACTGACCAAGGCAGGACTATCGGAATTTATCAGAACAAGCACATTATTCTTATGTTCACAAAGATGGGTACATCTGAAATCTCATACCAGTGAAAAGGTTGCTGTTGCTGAATTCCATCACATTAGTGTCACTGACAGAATCCCAACACATGTTCAAAATGTTTTGAACAGGATTAGCTTGGGAAGAGAACTTGCAGAGTTCTGAGCTCCTCGCTATAAGAAGGACTGGGAACTGCTTGAGAGAGTCCAGCACAGAGAAACAAAGGATCATGAAAGGATTGGCACATCTCCCTGAAGATGAGGAAAGGCTGAGGTAACTTGGTCTCTTTAGCTTGGAAAAAAAAGGAGACTGAGAGGTGATCTCATTAATGTTTACAAATATGGAAAGGACAGGTGTTAGGAGGAAGGAGACAGGCTCTGCTCAGTGTCATCCAGAGACAGTAGAAGGGGCAATGGGTGTCAGCTGGAACATAGGAGGTTCCCCATAAAGATGAGAAGAAACTTCTTGACAGTGAGGATGACAGAGCACTGGAAGGGGCTACCCAGGGGGTTTATGGAGTCTCCTGCTCTGTAGATGTTTAAACCCAGTGTGGACCTGTGTGACTTGATTTAGGGGATCCTGCTTTGTCAGGGGGATTGGACTGGATGATCTTTCAAGGTCCTTTCCAATCCCTAGCATTCTGTGATTCTGTGAACACATGCTTTTTGTGGGTTCCTACCAGAGAAGAATGTGATTTAAAATCATCTGAAAAGATTTACCCCAAGACATCTTAACTACATTATAGCCATGGCTGTTCTTGAAGATGTTTGCTGAATGCGTTTTTTGTGGAGCTCCAGTACCCAACAATCAACAATCCCATTGGGTGTTTGACTGAAATCCAACTTGTGCTTATCTTCTTCCATTTATTATTTCTTGTCCCCATTCTAGGAACAGGGACAACATGTGTTATCTGCCTCCTCTCCTATTCCCTTTTCTACCTGAGAAAGTGAGAATATTCTCAATGTATCCCAAGCTTATGGCACAGCACACAATGTGAAGGAGCACAGCTGTCCTTGCTCAGTGGGTTACTGCACTAACTGGAGGCACAACCCCAAATCCAGAGGAGAGTTTAGAACCCAGAAAAATGGTTGGCTGAACTGTGACTGTGATGTACCATATGGCCAATTTACAGCCACAGCAGAAATCCGCTGTCACTCCATGGTGGCTTCAGAAGGGACAAGCACCACTGTCTAACTACCAAATACAAAATGTTTCCTCTGAGTTTAGACCGTTATGCAAATTGTAGCATCCAACTATGACTGATACACATTAGATTTATTTTAATATCAAGCTGTAAGTATGATTTTTTAAAAACGATTTAATTATATTATAGTAAGTTTAGTATCTCAAACTACTCTGCTAATATCTCATACAGAAATCTGTTAATTCTTGTATGAAAAACTATTCCAACGTTTCAAGTTGGCTCTGTGAAGAACAGCATTTCTACCACACTTGAGTAGTGACACTAACCATTTCTACATAAACCAGAGCCTCTTAAACTCTACTAAAAATGAATGTGATAAAAGAGAAATTACAGAGTACAACTAGAAGAACTTTTCAGAAGAATTAGCCCACGTTCATATTATAGAACTTACATTCACAGGAGATTTTGAGTTGCACTATAAAATAATTGCAATGTGGTCATGGAAACTCAGATACTCAAGGACTGTCAGATACAGATATCACTGCTGAAGAACAGTGATTTATTATTAGATTCAGTTACAGTGGTATGAAAACATACGTGATTCCAAGTTCTGTTTACCAATCTCAAGATTTTGTGATGGAGCTGAAGTCAGACAGCTGTGGGTGCAGTAGACTTGTGCAGGTCTGGATCTACTATCTTTTTTGCTTCTATCCATTATAAATGATGTGACACAGAGTTAAACCAAGTCACAGTTCACACATGCAAAAATTAACTCAGGAATCCAACAGGACTTAAGAGGAGTCTTTCCATTTGATACTGATAAATCCTGTGAAATCTGTACACTTCTCCTGTTCTTGGGTATCAGTAGAAACATTTCTTAAAAGAATACAAGAAAGCTTGGAAAATGTTAGCAAATTTGCTAATGAGACACAGTATTTTGTGGAAATTCAGATTGATTTCAGAACAACTGCAGTAAACTTCTTTCATGCTTTTACATTCATCTACATTTACTGACATTCAAATATCCAAAAAACTTTCCTATGTAGCAAATAATATATATTGTAGTGTAGCATCTCCTTAAATTCATTCCAAAGGACATGGGTTTTTTTATGGCACAGGGAAATCTTTGTTCTAAAAATCCCAGTAACTTTTAGCCAGAGTGGATGACTATGTTAAACAGGAACTGTCAGCACTCTCAGGGGAAAAAAAGAAGTGCAAGCTGAAGAATATTCATACTGGTGCTGCAAAATAGGGTTCTTCACTTGGAAGGCTCACACTCTGCCTCTCGACTGGAGTGACCAGCTGATGCAAACACACAGCCATACTCACACTGCTTGGTAGAGTGTTACTTTCAGAGGTGCTAATTGAACAGGAAATCTCACTGATTTCCTTTATAAATTTAGTCAAATTCTGTCAGGAGAGGTGAAATACCTGTATTTGTACCAGCTGTCTGTGTCAAAGGTCTGCCTGATTCTCAGAAATATTTACAGAAGCCAGATGCTGATACTACATCTGTGGGTTTTTTTAAAGTGCTAACCAGCTACTGCCGCTTTGAAGGCAGCTCATGACGTACGTACCAGTGTGCATAATGATCCCTTTGTCCCAAAATCTGCCTCTTCCAAAAAAGAAACTTTGGAAAAAAAAAATCTCTACAAACTTAAAACTGTAAAGACAAGATATAGTTACACTGAAAGATTATCTGCATTTTTTCTAGTGGGTCTACAATAGAAGTCAGTGGGATTACAACATCAATGTAATCAGCATTCCTGAAAGCCAGACTGACAATGAGAATGTTCATTTGCCAGGAGGAAAGTATGTGCTTTTCAAGTGGCAAATCTCATTTTCCTGCCTAGAGACATTCTTTCCATCTTTGTGGTTTGTTGTTTTGTTTTGGTTTGTTGTTTTTTTGGTTTTTTTGTTTTTTGTTTTTTTTCATAAGAACAGCAACTGTTCCTAGAAATTACAATATTACTCGCTTCAAGATGCAGTCATTGAAATTGTTTAAGAACTACTAGCGGCACTAATATGAATTCTACATTACAATGGAATACATGTTCTTCAGAAAGAACTAAAAAGATGGTGTTATTCTACAACATACTGCTGAACTGAAGTGCTAAATATGAGCTATATCCACAGTACCAAACACAAACTGCATGCAAAAACACTCTTACTTAAATCTGACTACACAGAAGCAGCAGTTCTTATGGTGTCTTAACTGTTTCTATCCTCTACTATAACACATCTAACTTTTTAATAACTGGAAATTCAGATATCAGCATTTGGATCTTGTTCCTGGAAGCTGTTTGATGTGGGCATAACCTTATATTCATGTAAAGCAGCTTTAAGGATCAGAGCTTGAAGCCCTCTTAGAAATACAGAATTAATTTAAAGGTCACAGATTTTTATGAGGGTGGAAAAAATACAGAATGGAGACTCAGAAAGTCACCTTTGTGTATGTGCAGTAAAAGAAATCTTTCATTGCTACACTGGTGAGGCAACATTAGATGTTGTATTTGTGTGCATTTTATACATAATTCTTTACACACACAGTTGTTTTATATCCCTTCTTTTCTTGCTTTAAGGAGAGATTGAGAGATCTGGGACTTTTCAGCTTGGAGAGGAGAAGGTTACGAAGGGACTTAATCACTGTACATAAATACATAAAAATTAGGTGTCAAGAAGAAAGAGACAATCTCTTTTCCCTTGAGCCCTGTGGTAGGGCAAGAGGCAATGAGTGTAAGTTGGAGCACAAGTACCTGCAACTCAACATAACAAAAAATTTCTTTAAGGGTTACTGAGCATTGGAATGGGCTGCCCAGGATGCTTGTGGAGTGTCCTTCTCTGGAGATTATTAAGACACATCTGGATGCATTTCTGTGTAACCTGTTTTGGGTTGTATGATCCTGCTTGAGCAGGAGGGTTGGACTCAGTGACTCCTGTAGATCCTTTCCAGCCCCTAACAATCTGTGTATCAGGATATAGAAAGGAAATTATTCCAAAGTGAATTAAGAAATAACTAATCAAACAAAGCAAACACAAAGGATGCAATCTGCATCCAACCATCTAAGAATTACACAGCTGCCATCTGCTAGCTGCCTAGACCCTTTCTGTCATTTGTGGTAAGAAACAGACACCCAGAAACCAAGATTTCCATTATTCCATTATCTTTTAAGAAAGTGTTTAAGGCAGATGTAATAAACTTTTCTGTATCTACTGATCAAGGAACAAGCCTGGAGCACTATCTTCAATGCAGTGCCTAGATTTAAGAGGTTAAATTGAATTAAATGAATCCAGTATATTTTTAAAACACTGGAAAGAAATTAATAATACAAGATGATAAACTTTTCCTGCAAAGCTAGATTTATCAGACAGTTAACATAATTGGGTTTTATGGAAAAAGGTTGTTCTAAAAACACATGTCTGAGAAGAGATGAACATAAAAGCAAATAAACAAAGTTCCTGACTTTGATTTTTTCCAGTGAAAAAAGATAATCATTATTATGTTGATGCTACTTTGAAAATCAAGTAGACGTACCCACATAAAACTTCAGAAAGCTTATTTGCTGCAGAAATGCCAAGCAACTCCTCATTCTGTCTGTATTACATCTAATGTCACTGGTGCTGAATCCCAGGGGTCAATACAGAGCCCAACATTGTTCCATGTCTTGGACACAGCAAACCCTCAGCAATTTGGCAAATGATACAAAACTTGGGAGGAGTGGGTCTGCTGCCATCTAGAGGGATCTCAACAGGCCGGAGAAATGGGCCTCCTGAAGCTGTCTGAAGTCCAGTAAAGGGAAGTGCAAAGTTCTGCTTATGGGCATGAAGGGTCCCATGCACAGGAACATGATAGGGACCAATCAGCTGGAAAGCAGCGCAACAGAAAAGGACCTGAGAATCTTGGTGGTCAAGCTGACCGTGAGACAGCCTGGCAAAGAAGTCCAACAGCCTCCTTAGGAAGAACACTGCAGACAGTGACCGACCCTTCCCTTCTGCTCAGCACTGAAGAAACTCATCTGGGCTGATGTGTTTGGTGCTGAGCAATCTGTTATTGAAAAGACATGGACTTAGCTAATCCAGCACAAGACCCTGATGGCAATAGACTGGAGTGACTGAATGGACCTACAAAGACTGCTCAGTCTGCAGAAGAGAATGCTTAGGGCATCTTAGCAATATTTATAAAAGTCTGAGAGTAGGGAATGCATATAAAAAGCATCAGTCTCTCCTCATGGTGCCTATGACATGACAAGAGGCAAAGAGAACAAATTTAAACACAGGAGATAATCATGGCACAAGAATAGGCTCACTTTAGGGGTTTGATTTTTTTGAGTTTTTCTTCGGAGATAATGGAACAGATTATCTAGTAAGATTGTGGATCCCAGTGAGGGTAACACTGGAGCATTGGAACAGTTGCAGCCCAGGGAGGTTGTGGAGTCGCCTTCTCTGGAGATGTTCAAGACCCGCCTAGATGTGTCCCTGTGTGACTTGGTCTAGGTGATCCTGCTGTGGCAGGGGGATTGGACTAGATGATCTTTCAAGGTCCCTTCCGATCCCTAGTGATTCTGTGATTCTATGATCTAAAAAATCTGATAATCTGGTACTAAAAGCCTGAGTGAACATGGTCCTCAGCAACTGGCTGTTAAGTGGCTATTGCCACCTCCCTTGTTCAATAGGGAGATTCTTTTCGGATCCATGCTCAAGGACTAATAATTCCTGGTGTCAGATCATCACAGATCAGTACTACCTGACTAGGAATCATCTGACTTTGTTCTGCTGACTTCGGACAAATGCAATTTTTTTTGCATTTAGCAGCATGAATAATCACTATATTTTAAAAAGCATGAGACTTTGCAATTGTAGAAACCATATCTTAGTTTCCTGAGAAGTTATACATTTCCTTTTCCAGAAGATGCTGTCTTTCCGTACATATGCAGATCATACATGCAAATGTACATTATGGCAGACTGGAGATGAGTTAAATCTCAAGTTACTGGAAGTATTCTGGTTTTGTGCATTTGGTTTACTTCAGTCATACTTGAATAGAGCAAAGATACTGTGTGGAGGTATTGTGAAGGACAGGCTCCTATTCCAGCTCATTATCTGATTTACTGTCTCATGGCTTGGCCTCAGTACTCCAAGAGCACTGATTAGAGTGTACCAATACAGCAGGAGATTACACAGACACAGCATGCATATTCCAGCATACCCTTTTTTTAAATGTATTTGCCTCCTTTCTTTTTGTCGAGCACATTCTTTCTGCCATCTCATCGGCTCTGGAGTTCATCACAGGTTTTTTACCCTCACAAGCAGTTATTGCTTCTAATGTCAACTCTTAAATTATTGCTTTTAAATAAAAGCAAAGCCTAAGCCTTCCATGATAAGGCTTCTCCCACACAGAAACAGATTTTTGCTTGGAATGAATTGTGCAAGAGCTGTATATGGAACACTAACTTCTACAAATTTTAAAACTCTGCAGAAATCTAATACGAATATTAAAATCACTGATGCCCAAAAGAGATGGTAGTGTTGCATCCATGTGAACTATACACCTGGCTAATCAGTGCTTTAGTCATTTGGTGCTTTTGTCTTGAGCTATCAACCTCCCATTAAATGGATTCAAGTTTGAGATTGCTGGTGAAACAAATGTAGGGGGACAGAGCTGCAAACCACTAGGTCCTTTTTGCACATTTTAGTTGTTGTTTATTCCAGTCATCCTACAGCTAATCAAATTCTCTGCTTACTCTATGTAGCTCAAATGTCTTTTCCACAATCCAATGTTCTGATCTGACTAATATTGAGTACCCAACTGTAGCAACTCATGTTAATTGTTCTTCTGAAGACTAATCCTACTGGCAGGACCAAATCAATGTTTTCATTCCCGCTGAAGGAATTTAATCAGCATTTTCACTAAGGCAAGGTAAGATCATGTGTTCCTCTTTCTAGCCTACTGCAATGTAAAACTAAGAGACAACACACAATTTACAATCTCTTATTTGTTTTATACTTGAGTAGACGTGGAGAACACATAATGTCAGTGATTGCTTCAGATAGTACTTACTTACCTATTACCAGATAAAATATAAGTCATAGGTTTTGTAACATCCAGATGTTTCCTTACTACACAATGGAACAGCATATTTGTGAGCTGCTCTAGTAAGTTTTTAGAGCCATTCATCTCTGAAATCTGATTAACAGGAGGCATTTATCTCTATAAGTTTGCTTCATGCATTTACAACCAAACAAAATGGATTTTCTTGACCTATAAACACTTTAATTACTGTTACTCTGATTTCTGAGATGTGATTTCAAGTGTGTTTGTAGCCAGCATGTTACTGCAGCACTGAGGTGAAGAACATGATTAACCTTGTTTCATGCCTTCACATAAAATATTGTATGTCAAAGGCAACATCTTTACCAATTTGCATCATCAGCAGCTAATGAGCATGCAGACATTTCCAGATAAGCAAACTTTAAAAACAGTGTTGTGCTAGGCTTCAAGTCTCTAGGAGGTGTCATGAAAATAAAGTGATTAGTTTTGTTCCATGCAACAGAAGACAGCTTTTCAGACAGTAGTAGGAAGAATTGCTACCCATTTGCTAATATGTCCAAAGAGATTAAATGCCTTTTATGCTGATGTAGCATCTCGACCACTAGGAGCACATTATTCTGTTATCATGTTGGTCAATGCAGTTCATGTGTGCAAGCAATGGCTATCAGATCTAATAAAATATAAAGAAATTGTATGTTACATTTAACTTCTCAACAGTGCTCTTACTACTAAGTGACTGCCATGTGCTTTCATTACTGAATACTTTCTTCATACTTATTTAAGGTTGTAAAACACACTTTTGGCTTTTACCTGCTCTACAAGCTCTGTGCTGAGGACACAGACTGAATATAAAGATATGCAACTCTTCTATAGTCTCAAAAATGTTCAAAAGCGGAAGCAAAGGGATTTTAGAGTTCTTTGGGCATCTAATAATGCATTGCTTTTTCCACTAGTAATGTAATTTCATGATGGAAAGGTAGGACTTATCCCTAGGTGAAACAAGAACTACACAGCCGCACCAATAGATCAGTGTTCTTCTCCCACCTGCAAAAAAAAAATAGCTTTAGGGTGCATGTGGGAATTATCAGCAGGTGAGTCTACTTCAACATCTTGTAAGCTGCTAAGTCTATAATTAAGGTCACTAAGTACCTGGATAGAGATAATCTGTTGGAAAAGAGCCAAAAGGACTTCTTTAAATGGCAGTCCTGCCTCAACTGATTGAGTTATTTAATGGTGACAATATGCACAGGGATAAAGGAAATACAGTGGAAACTGCACACTCAGATTTTCAGAAAGCATTTTATAAGGTTTCACATGAAAGACTCTTGCCAGGGATTGGGGAAAAGGACCTACTGTAGACATAAGTCTAATTAAAGAATAGTAAGTGCCTTTTTAGGATGAATTGTCAGCAGTAGGATCACTAGAGGATCATTGCTGGAGTTCAGTATTACTCATCAGTGACCTGGAAGAAAGCATGTATGAAGAAATTGTTCACCTTGAAGCTACTAGCTTCTCTTGATCAAATGTCATTGTTGATGATGATGATCAGCTACTGTAGGACACAAAAAATTGAACAAGTGGTCAAAAAGGTGACAGATGAACCTCCATGTACCCAAACAGAAATACTGCATCTATGAAAAGAACCCTGAAATGCACTTACACAGTACTGAACTTGGAAATAGTCATTAGGACTTCAGAGTCAACATCATCAGTGCTGTGAAACCACCGGCTCAAAGTCCAAAAACCAGTGAATAAAAAGTTGAACACTGAGAACGATACACAGGATATTATTTTAGAGGAATATTAAACTTTTATCACATACCATGTGCACTTCAGGTCTGCAAGTTGTACAGCTAGAAAAAGTATAGAGAATGGCAATATAAATTGTTAAAAGATAAGAGCAGGTATCACAGGGAAATGGAATATACACCTAGAATTTTTCAAGTTGGAGAAGTAAAGGCCAAGGAGGGCTATGACTGAACTTTGAATAAACATGAAAGAAATTAATAGAGTCCTGTTCATCACATCTGAAAGGGGAAAGCACTCACTGAAATTCATGGGAAAAAAGCTAAACACACGTAAAAGAAAACACTTTGCACATTCAGTAGTGATCTTCTAGAGCCTTCTAGAGGCAGATACAGGATCAACAGGTTCAAAAAGAACTTGGTCTAATTTAGGCACAATAGTTCCACAGATGATAGTGAAGAGAATGATGAGGGGTGTAATCTCTAATAAACCTACAGAAACTGCCCAAACCTACATTCTCTCCTTAAATAATGTTTGTCATTGCACAGTAAGGAGACATGACAGCAACCAAATAGATTGTTGAACTATCTGACTCATCAGGATGTTCTTTATGTTCTTAAGAAATGACCAACAAAATGCTAGTGAAATTTAACTAGGAATCTATTTTTTTTTCATGCAAATTCTCTATTTAAACAGGTCCCCAAGAAAACACACTTCATACATAGTAAGTACAGCAGTTCAATTCAGAATAGAAACTAGACTTTAAAAAGCTACTGTTTCAGAAATCACTACCTTTTAATACTGTTAATAGGTTCTTGGCATTCTGTGAGAAAGTTCATTTTCCAATAAATGGAATTATACAGAAAAAATGTTGTTAGGGATTGACAAGAAGATATATTTCTAAACTGAGAAACTAGGAGACAGTAACCCCTTTCCTGAAACCCCTTAAAAATAAGCATGGTCAATGAAGCCACTAAATAGCTGTGACTTTTTCACTCCAGCCCTTTAAAGAAGGAATATTTCACAAGACATCATTCAGTTACCAAAAGCTAAATCTGCTCAGTTTCCTTTTATAAATAAATATTTGCATGTATTATGGATAATCCCCCTTGACTTATGAAATACCTAGACATATGAAAACGTATAGATAGACTTAGTAATTTTCACTTATGACTATGTAAAACCAGTTATTCACAACATTTTGTAGCAAAAGTCAAATGGGAAGTTACCTGCCAGTAATGCACAAATGAGCCCAACTCTGCCTACACATTAACCTTAATGCATTAGGCAGAGTAAGAGCCAGGAGACTCTACTCTGTTGACAAAGACTGTATTAGGAAATTCCAAATAAAGTTGCCCACAACACAATTACAATTAAATTACTACAACCAAGTTGATTCTTTTGATTCAACAAAGAAGCAACATAGCACTAAACCACACAGTTGTTTATCCATAATGGTCATCAAGAAACATTAAACAGATGTTATAAAAGTTTACATATCCCAGGTTAAATGCCAATAACTTCTTAGTGCTATGTCCTTTGCCAGTGCAAAAAAGCTTACACAATCCTGGAAACATTTTGCCTACATCTCTCTCGTAAAATTTCTTGTGATTTGAAATCTTCTTGCCATGAGCTATGAAATTGCAGTGTGGGGTGCTGGTCTGGTAATTTAAATACAGTACAATGACAGAATTGGGGAACTTGTGTCTCAACTTTTAGCCTTGCACAGGACCTAATCCAAGGACTAAACACAAAGCTCACAAGGAGGACGAGTGTGTGAACTTGGTATAACTTGAGCAGGCATGTCTTTCCATCCAACAGCATCAACAAGAATGAGCTGCAAGCTGGAAAATGAAACAGCTTGAGTTGAATGCTTGTCTTTCAGGAGTTGTAAAGGCTAAGAGAATAAAGTTAGTCCCTATTTACAAAAAAACAAATTTCCTTCCTTATCTGATCAAATATAGAATCATGGAATTATACAATCATTATGGAAGGGACCATGAAAGATCATTCAGTCCAATCCCCCTGCCACAGCAGGATCACCTAGACCAAGTCGCACAGGAACACATCCAGGTGGTTCTTGAATGTCTCCAAAGAAGGAGACTCCACACAACCATTCTGGACAGCCTCTTCCAATGCTCTGTGACCCTCACTGTGAAGAAGTTCCTTCCGATATTTACATGGAACCTCCTGTCTTCCAGCCTGCATCCATTGTGACCAAACAGCTAGAGATCTGGTTAGGAAAGCCAAGGTTTGAGTTGAACTTAGCTAGGGAGATCAAAGGGAACACCAAGAATTTCTACAGGTATATTGATGGTAAAAAGAAGAGTAGGGAAGGTGTGGTCCAACAGAATCCTGGGGGGGATCAGAAGGGGGGTGCTCAGCAGGTCAAGGGAGGTTCTTCTCCCCCTCTACACTGGTGAGACCGCATCTGGAGTATTGTGTCTGGTTCTGGACCTCTTAGTTCAAGTAGAACACACAGCTGCTGGAGGGTGGACAGTGTAGAGCAACGAAGATGGCTCCCTCCCTTATGGGGAAAGGCTGAGGGAGCTGGGTTTCTTTAGGTTGGAGAACAGGAGGCTGAGGGGTGACATCATTAATGTCTTCAAATATGTCAGGGGTGGTTGTCAGGAGGATGGAGCCAGGTTCTTCTCAAGGTTGTCTAGTGATAGGACAAGGGGCAATGGGTGCAAGATGGAATAGAGGAGTTTCCATTTAAATCTCAGAAGGACCTTCTTCCTAGTGAGGGTAATGGAGCACTGGAACAGGCTGCCCAGGGGGATTGTGGAGTCTCCTTCTCTGGAGACTTTCAAGACCCACCTGGATATGTTCCTGTGCAACTTGGTCTAGGTGATCCTGCTGTGGCAGAGGGATTGGACTGGATGATCTTTCGAGGTCCCTTCTGATCCCTAATGATTCTCTGACTCTATTATTCTATTATAGCGAAGGTGACACATATGTCATTACAATAGATGCCGATTAGTCTTTCTATCTTGAGTCAAACTTCATGTATTAAGATGCTTGATATGTAGGATTCTCCATCAATATTAATGTTGAAGGGCATTAAACCCCCCAGTGTTTCAATTGTGAAATCAATGTGCACTTAATGATAGAAAGACAACTGAGGTGATATCAACAAGCACACTACATTTCATTAATATATTCTATTCCCAGAACTTATATTTGTATGTTTAAGACCAAGCACAACTTCTAAAAGACATCATATGAGCTTATGTAGCAATGTGCCTGCAAAGAACTCAGTGGGACACGCACCACCACTTCCAGCAGACATGAGAGTGGGGAGATTCCACCATGTACTTTGGAAAAGGAATTTAGACATTGGGAATTTTCCACTCAACAATTCCAATAATGAGAAAATTTTCTGTGTCTAAAAATGAGCAAATCACAGTTCTCACTGAAATTCACACCTGATGGAAATGTTAAAGGTGTTGTGAAAGGATTCTGGAAGGGCCAGGGGGAAGAAAGAAACCAGAAAGAGGTTTCAGTTATCACAATCAAATCCACATTCAGCTTCCTTTAGGAATGTTTTGCTGCTATTCAGATGAGAAAGGTTGTTTTTCAGAAACACTGAATTAAAACAAAGAATTTCATCTACACGCAGTGGCTGTAACAATTCAAATTTAATTTCAAAGTTAAAAGAATACTGAGTAATATTTTCCCATCTAATATTTGCTTTTCTCGAACTTTGATGTAATGAATTAACACATGGTTTCCTTTTACACTCTGCCTTGGATGAAATTTCAAACCATGGAGTAAAATTAGGAACAGAGTAATTATGAAATTAGGTCTTAGCAACAGAGGAGAAATGGGAATTGACATTATTAGAATAACAATAAATATGATGTTACAAATTACACACTGAAACTCATCTTGAGTGAGGGCATGCAATACTGTCATCAGCTCTGCAGATTTGCTGACAAATGAAAACAAAATGTACGGGTGAGCTCTATCAAAGAGAATTACCTTGATCAATATTGTATATTAATCTGCTCATCAGTTTTAAAGGGTATTTTGAGATACTTTTCTGTAAACAAAATTTCTAAGTATCTACACAAACCGAGCGTGGACAATTTACATTTAGCATTAATACTAGAAAATCTATGTGAATACAAAGGAAAAGGGTTTGATCTGAGAGTAATTCCATCCACTTTTCTTGGTTTAGATGTAAACTTGGAATGTTTTAACCATACTTAACTTCAAAAACTCACTCGTTCCTTTCTGAGTCCCAATTTATGTACACTATGACAGAGAGACATGAAATCTTTCATAGAATCATAAGGGATCAGAAGGGACCTCGAAAAATCATCTAGTCTTTCACCCTCGGTATTGTGCTGCTGCTGCCAAATTCTTTATATCTGTTCATCACCTGGTTTATTTTGAAGCAGTGACACCTTTGAATAAGTAAGGTTGTGTCTGCTGATCCTTCCAACTGCAGAGGCACGTCCACATGGAGTGGCTCTCAGGCTGATGGCCACTGCCTGTGCATCTGCCTGCAGCCATGGGGCCATTCCCTTTAATCTGAAAGGAGATGAATGCCTGCCATTCCCATGATGAAGTGTGAAGAGGCCAGAAAGCAGACCAAGTTGTGATGACATGCTGCTTTTCCTGCAAATACAACCAACCAACAAGATGACACTGAGGATATTCTGAATAGCCAGTATGTCCTCAGGTCATCTAATGGAATGCAACAAAGATGCATGATGGTGCTCAGGGATTAAAATAGATGAAACCTGCTAGCATCACTCATTCCCCTCCTACATATCTTACACTTCACTGCACCAATGCCTGGAACAGGAGCTTTGCTGGACTCTCCGTCTGTCCAAAGCAGCGGGAGCTGTGAATCTTGACTCAGTGGGATGTTGATCACTGAAGGTATTACATTTCCTTTTCCTTCTGAAAACTGCAGGTGGGAGCTGTGATGAGCCTGGAGATTTCAGCTCATTTAGGGCTCACGTACACAAGTTTTCTTCCTTTTCTCTTCATATGGAGTTACATCTTTCACAGCTTTGTTTGAATACAAAGTCCAAATGAATCTCCAAAATGTGAATGAGATTTCAAATCCCAAACTTCTGCAAAGCTTATGCCACCTGTATGCCCAATTTGTTAACTACTGTTGACTAAAAGGCAGTTTTGTTATGAGGACTTTTCATGTTTCTGAAGATGAGTTTTCTCTCATTGTTAATTTCTGTGTGTACCAAAGGTCAGCAGCAGACTAGACCAGGATGACTCAGGCTGCAAGCTGCCCTCCATGACTAATCTATCTTTGAACAATGGACTATAACTTATAAGAGTAAGTCTTGAAATACGTTATTTTCCAATTGGACTAGTAACTGTAAGTGAAAAATGGTCCCATGATTTGGCTCTTGGGAACTTTGTTGAGCCTACAGCAGGTGTAAATAGTTCTTTTCATATATTTG
>VZRI01011164.1:0-58933 GCA_013397515.1 Upupa epops | reverse complement strand
ACAGTTCCCCCCCCCCCCCCCCACTTTCAATGGATTGTTTTGGTATAATAACCCATGATTTGTTTTCAGCATCCTCCTGTCGACTACAGTGTGGCTTGTGTTTCTTTTTTTTTTATATGAATTATTTTTCATTTCTGTAAGGATATAAACACAAAATTTTAAAAAAAAAACCATTATTGACCAAACCAGGAACTTAAGAGCTACATAGGCAACTTTGAGAATACAGGCTACTGGCTACTGTAGTTTTTCTTATAAGGCTTAGAAGTGCTGAAATACACATTGTCATAGGCTTTGCTATGCATAAAAAATCACACAGAAGTTTTTCCAATGCAGGAACAGTGGATTAGGTTTATAAGATAAGTATTTTTTTTCTCCTCTATGTTTTGTAAATGTCTATGATTACTGTAAAGGCAGGGTCTCACTCATCCCTCAGTAAGAAGAACAGACAGGTGAAAGACAGAAAGGAGAATGAATCCTTGACCCCGGTGTAAGCTTCCTGCTTCTTTACTGAGTGTAACTGAGAGGGGGCATGAGAAAAAAATGACCCAATGCCTGAAAAAGCATATCAGCAATTTCATGTAAGAACACAGGGCAAGAAATTGTCACAACAAGGTGGTTCAAGCTGAAAAGAGATGTTACAGAGTCCAGCTGCAGATGCCTGAATGTAAGGTTGGGTTCATGTTGTAGTTACTGAAACAAACAAAATGCTACTGCTGCACTAGATGACTTAGGTAGTAAGAAGAGGATTAAATGTGCAAAATATGTCTGTTGGGTCCTAAGGGCTTGTCTGAATATTTTACAATGAGTTTCTGTCAGGTGTCTGAGTGAATATTGTATCCTCTACTGCATAATCAAAGTAAGATATTGAGAAATGAATTTTCAAAGGAACACACTTCTGTACAGTACAACTGCAGCAAGATGAAAATGTACCCGAAGGCACAGGGCTGAGGACTTTGTTTCAACATCAAACATGCAGAGATGAGTCTCATTTTCCTATTGTATTGAAAGGAAGAACTACAGTTCTCATCCGTTGAGCTTAATTTTGCACATCCTCTGCATCTTCTACAGAATGCCTGGACAAAGAAGGCCTGCAGCAGAAGGGCCAAAGTGTGATTTGTTGTTTGAAGACTCAGAATGAGAAATGGTAGTTTGCTTAGCATTTCTCACTAGGTCATTGAAATGCCTGGGAGAACATTTCAAAGTTAAAAACGTGTCCTGTCATTTCTGTAACATTTTCTGCCTCTTTGCACTTTCATGTCAATACTCAACACAGAAATGCTGGACAGACAATATTCCCAGAATGCTGTAGCCTCATCAAACTTCATTAATTTCAGCAAGAGATTCAAGATGGGGTTTGCCCAATGCAAATATAGAAATTGTGTTCCACATATATTTTGCTGAAATAGTTAAAAATGTGTATAAAACGTCTCGTATGTGTTAAAAAAATGACACATTACCTTGACAGAACCGAATTACATGGGTACAAGTCACAATCATTGTGTAAGAGTTTTCCCTCCCGCACTTTCAAAATATATTTCTAATATGTTTCTGCTCCAAGAGACACCTGTAATCCAGCAAGGTCACAAATCCAGTATCACCATGACATTTATATTGGATTCATGCATTTATTTCAGGCACAACAGTTGCCCATTCTTCCTTTTGGATGAGATTAACCCCACTTTCTTCCCTAAAACAGACAGACTGTGATATGAATGCAGCTACCCGGTATTAGAAATACTGAATTAATTTCAGTATGGTTAATATTTGTGTGTAAATATACCAACGCACACACATATGTACAACATCTCCTTAAGTTTAAGTTTTCAATGTATGTCCTTAACTTTGATGAACATGAATCCATATCTAGATATATTCATATACAGATATATATATATATATATATATATATACTGGTTCGTTATTTACTGTGTCATTGACAATTGTGCTAAGAATTCTAGCCTTTTATTTTTATGATTTTTGAAGACAAACTAACCAAGAAAAACAAAGAAAAAAAATTTCTTATCTTTGCCTTAAAGAACAGTTTCTTGATTAACATTTGAAAGGGGTGTTAGATTTTGATTTCATGTCCAGGCTCTGTTCCCTGAAAATCCGTTTTACTAGTCCAGTGTCTGTGTGGCTGTTAATTCCACTGGATTAAAGAACTGATCTGGTTCATAGATTATCTTTTTTTTTTTCCCTTGGTCAGATTTTTCTGGGACAACGAATCAAAGAGGTAAAATGGCAGTCCAGAATGGGCAGAAAATCAGCAAGATGGCAGACAAGAGCTGAAGCTGGGCTAGTTTATGTCAGTTATCAAGGAACTGTCACATTACAGCACAATGCAATGAAGAACAGAGGTCAGGGCCTTTAGCCCAAATTCCTTGACAGAAAAATGAAGATACTTTTGGAAATTTCTGCAATTTGAGGTACAAGTATTAAAGCTTACTTAAGTAATAAATTGGCAAGAGAGCAACTGGAAACCTGTCGTGATTCACTTTAATGTCATAATCTACCAGTCATATTGACAATTGTCAAGATGAATCAAAATGGAAAAGAAGCTGTAATACAAAATATTTTTTGTACTAGAAAATAGACATCTACTGTATTTCTAGAAGTTATGGTTCTTTCTAGAGACCTTTAGGGTTTTTTTTATTATCAAAACTGAAAACCTAAATCAACTGATTAAACATGAAAGAATGGTAAATATCAACATAAATAACTGTAATCTTAAACCATAGAGCAGTTTTATAACAAAACAGGAAAGTCAGTATTTTTGGCCAATGTTATTTTACAGAAATTTGCTATATTGTTATATAACCCATTTCAGATGCTTAACCTATCAGACATTCAAAACAATCAAGAATATGTTTAAAACTACACTTCATGTTGGTTTATTCACAGAATGGTAAGGAAAGTCAGGTTATTCCAAATTTTATTAGTTGATAATTTATTAGTAATTAGTAATTCAGGGAACTTAGGTCCATGCTGATTACTGTCAAGTGAAGTGTTTCTCCGTGATTCACTACAAGTGTTTCAAGCACGACACACTATCAACTGGAAATGCATTAAAAAAATCCCATGCCTTAAAGGCTATGTTTTCCAGCAAGTAATCTTGGAAAAGGGTATATCTGTAATGGGATCATATTTACCTTCCAACAACAGTCCAGCGCTTAACAGCTCAATTTTAACAGGGCATTTTCACAGACTGAATTCAGCAGAAAGATAGGTAACTGGTTTATTAATTGAAGAAAATGGTTAAGCTCTGATTCCTGTCCTGACTTTGAAAACAGAGACTTCTTAGAAGTTCAACTTTTAGCCAGACATAAAGATTCCTCCTGAAAATACAGCTGTTATGTTTGTTTGCTTTTGCCTGTATACCTTCTGTGCCCTCATCCTGTGCAGTTTGTTTTGTGTAGGGATTTTCTGAACCTAAGCATGGAGGCTTTCTGAACCCTGCTGAGACAACGCAGTAAGAGCTGGAGCTGCGGCAGACAGAGATAGCCAAGACTCACTGAAGAGCAAGATCATCAAATAGAAGAGTTCAAAGGATAAGGATTTGAAGCCAAAAAGTCCCCAAAAGTGAGGATGTTGTCTTGAAAATGAAATTGTAAGTGAAAAGCAGACAACACCAAAAGAATCAATATACTCTTGTCAAAAAATACTGTTATTTCTTCCGCACTAGAAATCATGAAAGTTGCAGGTGTTCTGTATTCCTGGGAACAATTTGGAAAGAAAGAAAATTCTAAAATCACAGCACTCCATAATGCTTTGAATGACAACATCTAGACTGGGAGTATAAGGCTGTATGTAAGCAGAAGTCTTGAAAGGGTCTTTATGCCAAGTTCTGTCAGATCTTCAGATACTTTTTAAGAGAAAATGACACTGAAAGAAGGGGCATTTTCATTTAAATAAAAAAGTGCTGCTTTGATTTCCACAGAGAGTAAGACAAAAGACGACCAAGTGCAGTATAAATACATGACTGTACTATCACATGAAATGCCGGGAGAAAATGAGAATAAGGTGAATGTTTGCTACTTATCAGGAATTTTCTGACACGTTAGGCAAACCAAACTGTTGCATTTGCCCTCAGTGTAGTCCTCCTACACATGGTCACGTTGAATACAAAGAAAAAGAGGTGATGGAGGCCCAGCATATACAAAAATTATTTACTGTGACTAATTTGATCTGTATCATTAGAAAAAATAAGAAGCATGAAAAAATTTGCCATATGCTTTAATGGCAGCAACTCCTGGCAATCAACAAAACACATCTCCAAAATGCACAATGGTGAAATCGTAACGTGTACAGCACCATCTGCTAGGGAGAAAAGAGTGATCAAAAATTACCTGTGGAAACTCTCAGAAATTATTGCTATTCACAATCCATGTTGCTCATGGGAGATTTTAACAATACAGGTTTGTACTGAATAATGCAAACAGTCTGACACTGATCGAAGTGGTTCCTTGTAGCCTGCAAAAGAATTCTGAGATCCACAAAGTAAAAACTTCATCCCCAGGAGAATCTGTCTTGGAAGCAGTACTTACTTATACAGACTCAGAGGATAAGCAAAGTTGTAATGGAGGTAATCAAAACTGATAGCTGGAATACAGCAGAAAAGCAAGAAACAGGTTCAGAGACTGCAAGAACAGAAGGAGATACAGCTGCTTCAAGGAAATGCTAAGGCCTTAAGAAATCTTGAAAGTAATATGGAATTAATATAGTTTAGCTTTTGCTTTCAGTGGATGAGAAAAGGTGATCTCCTTCCATTCTGTGTTTACTAAACATCTGCAGGCAAATGTGGTAAATACCAGATGCTCAGTGAAGTATCTCTTTTAACATGCTGATAAGCATATTCCAAAACAACTGAGTAGATTTTGAAGCTATCATTGTTCTTGCAGTCCACACTGCTGTTAATTCACCTCATCCTTTACTTTCCAGCATGAGAAGAAGCTGGGTTAAATAACATTTATGCCTGAACAGCTAAAGATAGAAACTCCTAATGAGAAAGGAAGAAGACTGAGTTTAAGTCTCTCCAGAAAAATTACAACAGCCTAGGCCAGTGTTTCAAGATGATAAGAACCAGTCAATAAAACAAAATAAGACTGCAAAGTAGCAGTGGTTGGGGTGTGATGCTGAACAGAAGATCATTTGCATGTTTTTGAGAACTTTACTTCATGTCTGAGTCCTTAGAAATTAACTCCAAATTTCATCTTCCCCAGAAAGAGACTCAGAAGAGAGCCAAGGTGGTCCAGTGACGGCTTTAGGCTCACCATAGTGCTATTTTAGTACCGAGATAAGTCTTTCACTGCAACTGCACTACTTATTAGCAAAGACTCTTGGAACTAGTCTGAAAGATTTGGGGTAAGCATTCCACAGTGTTTGCAGGACAATAGCTGCCTCACACATGGAAAGTGCTGTACATGAGATAAAATGTAAGGGAATTATTTCGGAGATGAACTAAGTGAAATTAATTATGATGGGATTAAATGATGAAACTGAAAGAAGAGAAAACTTACTTGAAATATTAGGGAAAACACTCTGACATAAATGACTTGAAGCTGGTAAGTAGCATGACGAGTTATTATCAAAAAATCGGTGTTGGGGATATATCAAAGCAGACATAGTGTTGGAAAATGCATCCTGGAGAAAAAGCTTGCAGTGACAGGAAAACGGCATGCATTATGTACTTTGGCCTATTTTATTCTCAATCTAGGATATTTCACATATTCTGTGATGTGGATTGGCAATCTTTGAGCTTTGTCAGGTAATTCTGAGACAGTAATCAGTAATTTAGATAATTAGTGTAACAGTATTTAATTATATGATTACTGTAAATATGTGTAAAACTCTAATGGTGTAATTGCAAAGTGTAATTACTTCTTGTAATTACATAATTAGGTATGATGACATAACTAAACTTCTAGTTGAAAAAGGAAGGATACTTGTAAGAAAAGTTACCATTTTGATGATAGCTGTGTCGAAGTTGGCTAAGAGAGCATACTCAGCTGTGTCGAAGTTGGCTAAGAGAGCATACTCGTATAACAGTTTTGGCTGGAAGACACTGTTAGTACTGGTTCGGCCTTTTCCTAGCTCTATTAGCACCACTAAATCCTTTCCCCTAACACAACATCTACCCTTTTCTTAAACACCTCCAATTGACACAACCACCTCCCTGGGCAGGCTGAGCCAATGCCTGAGAACCCTTATAGCAGAGAAATCCCTCCTAACATCCAACCCAAACCTCCCCTGGCTCAGGTTACAGCCACTTCTCCTCTTTCTATTACTGGCCACTAAGGAGAACAGACAAACCCTGCCTCTCTTCAACCTCATTTCAGGTAGCCTTTGAGAGCAATAAGGTCTCCCCTCAGTCTCCTCCAGGCTAAACAGCCCCAGATCCCTCATCCATTCTTCATATGACACATGTTCCAACTCCTTTACTAGCTTGGTAGCCCATCCCTGTACCCTCTCCACCACCTCAGTGTCCTTCTTGTAGTGAGGGACCCAAAACTGGACACACAACTCAAGGTGTGGCCTCACCAAAGCTGAGTAGAAGGAAATGATCATCTCCTTGCTCCTTCTGGCAACACTATTCCTGATACATGCCATGATGCCATTGGCCTATTTGGCCAGCTGGGCACACTGCTGGCTCATGTTCTGTGCCATAAAACTGGTGTGACCTTCTAAACAGGGGTAGTTCATTGATTAAAGTCGGTATGCCAGGAGCCCCATCTAGCATGGCACTGAACACTTCCAGGGAGAGGGCATCCACAATCTCCCCAGTCAACCCGTTCCAGTGCCTCACCACGCAATAAAGAATTTATTTCCAGTATCTAATCCAAAACTAACCTCTTTCAGTTATAAACTGTTACCCTCTCATCACTACACACCCTGATAGAAGTCCTTTCATCTCTCTCCTTTAGGTCCCCAGCATTAGAAAGCTGCTCTAAGGTCTCTCCAGAGCCTTGTCTTCAGCCTGTACACAATTTTCATCTGACTACTCGTTACAGCATAGCGTATTTTATAACCCCTCACTGTCCTTGATCTCTACACCAAAGGTTGTATAAAGCCTTATCAAAATTTTTAAAGTTCTTTGTCACTCAAGAGCGTTATCTTTTCAAATAATTTAGATGCTTCTGTATGGGGTATATGATGAAGTCCTAGGTCATGGCTGTCAGTATATATTTACAGAAGCATCTGCAGAAAGATCATTTGAGTAGGTGATTGGTTTATTGGTGCAAATCCACAAAGCATGACTGAGGAAGATGGACTGTAGGTAGCATATTTTGCATTGGATTCATGCTTTACTGACAGTAGCATAATTCTTTCACTATTCCGATATGAGAAATAGATAATGTTTTTAATAAGCACTTTTTGTTACATAATCTCCAGAACAGAAATATGTATGCAAGTATATATATGCATGTACACAAAGCCCAATATAGTGTAATATATACAACATTAGGCAAAGTAAATTTTTACACACAATTTCATATATGTTATAAAAAGCAAAAAGAACAATGAAGTAACAAAGGATGATGCAGAAAATGCAATGACTATGTCAACTAATAGCTCTGACTTCTCCATTCCTAGCAAGACAGCATATCAAGTTTATGTGATCTATAATCTGAGCAATGTTCAAAACGCAGCCAAAAAAATAGAAGGGATAAACTCTAAAGAGATGGATGAGATTCTTGATAGAATCCCAGATGTTAATTCAATTGCACCTTATAAGAAAATACATGAAGTGATTCACCAGAAAAGTTTACAGAAGACTGTAATAGACGCTCATTTTTTACTCATTCTTTCAGGTAGCCATAGCAGTCTGTGAAACTCCGCAAAGCAAATCTTAACTATTGATCTATCTCTAGAAAAATATATATACATTAAGTTGGATGTCTCAAATCTTTTCCTGCTGCATATATAAATCTGGAAATTCACTGAGGTTACACCAAAACATCTTCCAGATTGACATGTCTGGCTTTTTTTTCTTCATTCTTCCCTATATCACAGTATCAACAGTATCACAGTAATGATGAGGCTGGAAAAGATCTTAAAGATCATCCAGTCCAATCTAAAACCAACCAAGTAAACCTAACATCTGACATCTAGATCATGCCACTCAGCACTTCATCCAGCTTAACTTTAAACACCTCCAAAGACGGTGACTCGACCACCTCCGTGGGCAGCCCATTCCAAAATCTGGTCACTCTTTCGGTGAAAAACCTTTTCCTAATGTCAAGTCTAAACCTCCCCGATGGAGCTTAAGACTGTGACCCCTTGTCCTGTCGTCTCCAGTGTCCAGGGAGAAAAGACTGACCTCCACCTGACCATAACCACCTTTTAGGTAGTTATTCACAGTGATAACATCACCGCTGAACCTCCTCTTTTAATATGTCTACAGTGTGAACATCAAAGTAAAATGAATTATATTCTTCAGCTTTGTAATAGTTTATTAGTATTGAACTTTTTGTTTCCTCCTCCTGCTACAAATAGTGGATCTTCCTTGAACCAGAAGTTCCCATTTTTGAATGTGATAACTCCAGTATTTCGAGTATAGTATACAATACTACAATTACTAATATATAATTCATAATAAATAATAGTATGTAGTACTTTCTTTTTTCTCATTAAGTTACTAGGCTTGATACATCTTTTCTAAGGTACTAGGCTTGACACAGCTTTTTCTGCACCATGATCATAGTAATGTTCTCTGCTCTGCTATGACATACAGGCTTTCTTTTCTGATATTTAAGTCCATAAGTCTACAAATATCTGCTATTAACTCTTAGGGTACATGTTATTTTGTACCATGGCAGATAATTCTATTGTAGTTATTTTGGTCTTCTAGATTACCTCATCATTCATATGTGAAGAACTGCTTTGCAGTCACAGCTTTAGGAGTCATAACATTATGGTGCATTCATAGTCAATGTCATTAGTAAAATCTTGTGTGGTTCATCCCAAGACAGATCCTAGAAGAACTCCTATAATGACTTTTCTGTAAAGCACTGGTCCAACTTTCAGATGCTGGGGACATGCCAGAGTTAGTAACACATATATTTTCCTTGCTCTTACACCAGTTGATATCTGCCAATGGAGAGATTAATCCCTAATCTGAATCAATTTTTGCATTTTTCTACTTTTTCTCATTCTTGGTTGACTCTTAGATAATCCTCATTTTACACATCTTTCCATCACATCAGACATTTTACAAGAATGCATGACATATTTGGTCTCTTTAATGTCCTCCATTTTAAAAACAGTACGATGTCTAATTTGAGCTTTGCCAAACACCTATTTAAAAAAACAGATGTGAAAACATACAATACTTACTCTGTTGGCAGTTTCTTCCCATAAATTCGCCTGGGCATTCACAGGAATAGTTGGCAACAAGATCTGTACAGATTCCACCATTCCTGCAAGGTTCAGCTTCACATTCATTTATATCTGCAGGAAGCAAAAAGTCAAGATGAGCAAAGAGAAATTGTAAAAGCAGTAAGAACAAGATTTAAAGCACTAAACCACAAAGTGTACACAATTGACATTGGAAGACATACATTCTACAGCACAGCAAACACGCTTGGCAAGCAATGATGACTAAACAGGGTATGCTTTAGTAAAAATAAGAGCATTCATGTATGAATGTAGGCAGTTTCATACACCTACTCAAATTTTGCTATGTCACATCACACAACAGAATTCAAAATTTTGCTCATGGATTTTCACTGTAACTTCCAGAAGACATCAGGGCCAGAAGCCAGAAGTTTGGCCTTAAATAAACAAATTCAATTAGTTCTAACAGAGTACTCATTAGTGATCCTTGCAACTTCAACAAATGTGTCTACCTCTTTATCAACAGATGCCAGTTAAAAGTGTCTCTCAATTCATCTCAATTCATTAAACATCTAATTGACAAGGTTGTTTAACCATCTAAAAAATTTCTTTTCTGTGCTTGACTTAGTGGGCAAATTGAAACTAATGGTTTGATGTAGAAGCTTGCAAATTTTATTAAATTCAAAAGACAGAAAAGGTGGTTAATTCCATTTGAGCTTCCTTTTCCCAGTACACTTCATCAAATGCTGCAAGAATAACACTCCTCTGTGGTTTTCAGTGTAGTATCCTTCAAGTATAATATCAAATTCTCACCCTCAAATGTAATATAGTGTTTTTTTTCAGTCATCGTAACTAGGCAGATGAAGAATACTGGTGTCTCATAATAATAAGGGCTGCATCAATGAATCCAGTTAAATATTTAAAAGATGATAGACCATACTACCTTTATTCAGAGTTGAAATCTTATTGCATCAGACAAAGAAAACAAGATTTTTGCTTCTATCAAAATTCTAAATCAGCTTTGCTTAAGCACATATCATTTTGTGGTAGAGCTGCCAACAAAATAGCACGTGAAATACGTTCAAATGAGAAGACACTTGAAGGAACTAACTAGTTGGTTGTGGTTGTCCTCTCTATTGAAGCAATACTTCTAACTGTTGTCACAAATCCACTTATGTCCGAAAACTGCAAAAACAGTTTAACTGAATGATAGGATCATAAATGTCTATAAATATGTGAGGGGTGGGTGTCAGGAGGTGATAGGACAAGGAGCAATGGGTGCAAGCTGGAATAGAGGAGGTTCCATATAAATATCAGAAGGAACTTCTTCACAGTGAGCATAACAGAGCATTGGAACAGGCTGCCCAGGGGGACTGTGGAGTCTCCTCCTCTGGAGACGTTCAAAACCCGCCTGTACATGTTCCTCTGTGACTTGGTCTAGGTGATCCTGCTGTGCCAGAGGGGTTGCACTAGATGATCTTTCAAGTCCTCTTCTGATCCCTAATGATTCTATGATTCTATGAATCATGGAATAGATTGGATTGAAAGGCAGCATTTCACTCAGAGATGATTTAAGTTCTAACTCCTCCTGCCATGGGCAGGAATACTTCTCATTAGACCAGTCTGTTCAAAGCCCCATCCAACGAGGTCTTGAGCACATTGAGAGATGAAGCATGCTTTCTCTCCAGCATATTAATAGCACCACACAGCTTGGTGTCATCCACAAACCTGCTGAGGTTTGCACTTGATTCCAATATCCATGTAATCAACAAGGACATTAAACAGCACTGGTCTTAGTGCTGATCACTGAGGAATACCACTTGTCACTGGTCTCCACTTGGGCATTGAGCTGCTGACCACAACTCTTCGGGTATAACTTTTTTTAATAGTGAAATATAAAAACCATTTTTGCACTGACAAATATAACCTAAAGAAGATGATATATATAGATGTCTCAGCATGACGCAATAAGACTTATACAGAATAGTTCAGCTCTGTCAAGAGAGTTGCTTGAATTCTGGCTGTATGTAACTACAAAATCCTGTACTTTTTTTTTTTTTTACATTTGCTGGGAAACTACATACAAAAATTCAGTGTATTAATAGACATTAATTATTACAATTTTAATAGACCTTAATCATTAAGGTAGAAAGAAACCTCCATGAACATTAAGTCCAAACATCAACCCACTGCCACCATGCCTAGTGAACTTGTTTTCAAACAAGTTTTTTTGAACATCATAGGGAACGTCAGATACCTCCCTGGGCAGCTTATTCCAATAACTGACCACCTGTTCTGCGAGGAATTTTTTGCTGATGTACAATCTAAACTGCCCCTGGCATAACTTGAAGATATTTCCTCTTGTCCTATCTCTAGTGACTTGGGAGAAATGCTCAACACCCACCTTTCTACAACCTTCTTTCATGTAGTTGTAAAGAGTGATAGGGTCTCCCCTCAACCTCCTTTTCTCCAGAAAATGCACATGGCTTGCCTTGATCTGATTGATTTTGTTAAATCTCCATGGAAGTCTGTACCTCCACACTCTTCTTCAGATATAAAAAGCAGTATGGCTTTTAAGTCATATGTGCAGGTTGAGTGAGAGGTTGAAAGCCTCCTGAACTGCCAGGCCCAGAGGGTGTTGGCCAGTGGTATGACGTCTATATGGAAGACAATAACTACCAGTGTAGCCTCACAGACATTTCTATACTGAGAGGGTGACTGAGAGGTGGCATAGGTTGCCCAGGGCATCTGTGAATTCTCCATCCTTGGAGTTACTCAAAATCCATTTGGATATAGCCCTAGTATGCTAGGTCTGCTTGAACAGAACTGTGTGGACCAGATGACCTCCAGAGGTTACTTTTACCCTCAAACCTCCTATGATTCTGTAAGAATCTTGTTGCTGTGAACACAAAAGCAGGGACAGACCTTCAGGTAAAGGTGGAGATTAGCTTAAATTATTTGAAAGTAAAACAATTCAGATTTTAAAATTAAATTGATGATGGTTACTGATTTCTAAGTTTCTGCTATTTGTTTTCTGACATCACATACTAGACTAATAAAAAGTAACAATATTAGCTTAATTTCTTTCTAGGAAAGATGAAGCAGAGGAATAAGAGTTTACTGTGTGAGAAATAAAATTTGCTAAGGGAAATGACCAAAACCCAGATCTACTAGTTAAAAATTAAATTTTTTATATGTATTTATAAAATCTAACAAGACTTTTCGGGTCCGTATTGGCCTTTCTAAGTAAAGCCCATTAACCTTATATTTGTATCAGGTTATCTATCATTTGATACAGGCTAACACATTTGTGGACAAAAAAAAATCAAGGTCACTGTGAACTAAAAAGCATTAAGTGAACGTATGAACTACTTCTTACTTGGCGAAATAAAGGTAGTAATTTATCCTCTTAAAAGCTTTTCGGTGTGAATATACTATGTTCTCAAGATTTTTTTAATTTTTCTTTTAATTTGCTCTTCCTATTGAAATGTGTAGGAAAACTTGCACAGCTTTCCAGTATATTTTATATTGTCTTTGTAATTAATGATGTAGAAAAGAGACTGAAACTTAAATTCCAGATGCTTTTAAAACAATCCTCTTACTCTATCCCTGTGGAGCAATTAGCTATGATTAGTACAGAAAGACAGGGGTTTTTTATTATCTCTGCTACCTGGATCCTACAGTGATTTTTTTCCCCAGTAATTTGAAAACCTTTAGTCCTGTAAGTTCAAACAAATATGCAATATTTGATGAGTGAGGGAAGAATAGCTCATTGTCGCATCATGTTGATACCAAAACTGACAGCCAGAAAAACAATAAACTGAACAGTGTTAAAGAAAGGAACATAAATTCTACAGAGTTATTTAATTTACTCTTTATTATTTCACTTGATTGCGTTTACAGGTGTAGAATTTTTAATTAGATGCTCCTGCAAACAGTGGTCACATTTTGTTCAAATTCTTATGATGTGCCTATTACGATACTAAACTTCACACCAGCTGGTGTGTTTCTGCTGAAACACATGCATTTCCTTTTAAACTTCGTTATATTGTCATGATTAGAAGTTTGAATTGGAATTTTAAAACCCAGAGTTTCTGGAGTAGTTGCTCCTAAAGACAATAAAGGCTTCTAATGAAAAGCTCTGTGCATGTTGTCAGATATGAATTCTCTGCTGGCCATGCATTCAACCTATCTACACAAGAAGGTTGGGTTTTAATGTTAGTTAATGGAGTGAAATCCCTGTAGGTTGCTCAGGTTTTTTCAGGTAAGCTTAGGTTTTACACTAGGTCAGATTTTGATGTTCAGATAACAACTCTAAGCGTTGCAGCAGGTAACTAGATACTAACAGGGAATCAGAGTTCTTCAAAGAGGAGCCTAGTAAGACTTAAATACTGAGTGAAGTGTGCCAGCACATCAAAATACTGCATTTATAAATACTGTCCAGTTGAGAAAGACCTAACAAATAAAAACCCAACCAAAAAGAACCCTAAATCAAACACCACACCCCATGTCCAATCCACAAAAATTTCTCTGTAGAAGCTGGACTCTAAAGTTGATAGCGATGCAGAAACAAGGAAACACTGCCCATTTCTGAAAAACAGATTGCTCCTTGAGTAGTGTCTTGAAGGGCTAAGGTAGTTGATTAGGAAGTAAAGGCTATGCTAAGGTTTCTTTTCATTCTGAAGGTGATTAAGTTTACATTTTCTACCTCCTGAGATTAAACCACAACTACAAAGCTATTAAGCACAGTTCTATTAGAAGCACAGTCACTGCACATCCTGGAACAGAACACTGCTGCCAGAAACTGTGCAAGTGAGTGAACTTCACTATATTACACAGTGACTTAGAGAATCAACATGAGGCAGAGTTCTGGGGTGTTTTCATTTTAATAGAACTTTTTTATACTCTGTTTAATAAAACATGAATAAAAACTAGTATTCTAATTGTATATATAATTCAAAATACAGTAATCCTGAGTTTGAACTTCACTTGTTAAATGCAAACACATTTTCCTGAAACATTACACCATGTAAAAGAGTTACAGATATTATGTTACTGTTATAAACAAAAATTTAACTTTTAATTACGGTAATCTGAGTTCTTCAACAAGCTACTTGGTGTAAACCTGACTTGTAAGGAAATGATAAGCCTCATCCGTTTTTTTTGCCAGCACAGCTTGTGTTTTGGCTGCAAATGCACAGGAGTATCTTGTTCCTGTCCCCTGCTTGCTTGGTCTTTACAGAGCTCAAGCTCCTGGTTTCTGACACCTGAACCCTTGTTTCTGATCCAGGACCACCTCTTGCAGTACAGACTTCCTCAAGCTCCCTCCTGCTGACAAGACCATTCGTTCCATAACCTTTCATTTCATACTCGTTTCTACATTGTGATCACACTTGTTCTCCTCATTTCAATTCTAAGTTTTCTTTTAATCAACTTTCTACCCAGGCACAATGGGTGGCCCATTATAGCCACAGAGTCTTGGGTCAAGTGTCCATACTGGCAGTCCAGTTGGCATTTATTAAGAACTCTGAAGACATAATTTAGTTATGCTTTACTATTACTGCATTTATTTTTCATAATAAAGTAAAACTACTATATAGAAAGCAGGTAGGAACAGTAGATTAAATTATTATATAATCTGTATCATAACTGGCTTCTGTGAGAGCCACAATAGTATACTAGATGAAGTCACCATTTCAGAAAACTATAGCCCTGCTTCCACTTACTAATAATGTGGGGTTTTTTTTAAAATGGGAAAACTAGAAAACTTCCCTGTCTAGTTCCATTTCAAAATAAAAGCTGTTGATAAACAGTGTGTTCAAGTATCTTAGCTTTTGCAAACTGGTAAGGCATGATGTGGAGAAAATGAATAATTTTCTTTTAGCTGGAGCTCAGTGTAGGTTTTCCGTGGTTCTTGATAGATTTGAAAAAATAATTATCATTACCTTTCCCCTTCTTGTATAATGATGATGAAAGCTTCAATTACATGAATAAGTACAGTATCAGTAATAACACACAAATTCTATGATCTTGCTTGAAGAAATTTGTAATGTTCTCTTATTGTTTACATGTAAGTCTCCAGATATTCAAACTTTTCACTATTCCTTCCCTAACAAATTACATAAAAATTAGACTATGGAATTCTTTTTTAATACAGAATTTAACCAAGTTGCTCAAGCACTATGCTTTTTTATGAGACATTAAATTGTCTCATTCAAATAAATAAAATTATACCAGTTTTATTCTTGTAAAGTCAGAGTAAAAACTCTGACTGAAGAGAATAAATAGACTTTAATGTGGTTATCAGTGAGCTACTCTGTTAAATGATAAAAATTGAAGGATTACAGGGTTCACTTATAGAAGAACACAAGTTCTTTATGAGACTTTTGATAAAATACTTTATAATTTTTTTAAAAAAGAAAGAATTCAAATACTTTAGTATTTTTTTTTAAAGAAAGCATTCTTTCTGTTATTCCTGCAGTTTTTTTACAACAAACCTAAATTGTGAAGGTCCTATAATTAAGTGAGGGTAACCTTTTTTTTTCTAAAATGCTAGAAAATATGTTTTTACAATTGTGTTTAAACAGAATGAATAAGCATCACTCAAAAGTTTGCAAGCACAGCTAGATCAACTTTTTATTAAAAGATACAGAAGTGTATTAGCTATTAGCAATATTTTTATTGTTGCTATCTACAGGTTTCTAACCTGTTTCTGAAGAAGTTTTTGGCTGTGATTGATATAAAAAAATAAGCTGCAACTTCGGCTACAGTGGTCTCTTGATTTAACCAGCATTATACAAAACTAAGCATTAATATGTTACTGCTACAGCTCTGTTGTGAAACATCTAAAAAGAACTGGAGCATATTCCCATGAAATCTGGGAATGTAGTATATGTTATTAAATCTGAACTGGAAGTATCCAATGCATATTCAGGACATGACAGACTTCTGTTAAAATTCAATGATTTGTGTGATATTTCAAAGCTAGTTTCCTGACCACAGAAGGCTCTAAATCTGGTGTGCCAAATAACCTGCGGGAAATTTCAACTATAATCTCATGCTGAAGTGATTCACTGTTCAGATATTATCTGATCATCACAAAGAGAAGAAAACAGCTTTACACTTGAGATGAATACCTCGGGCCTCTTGCTTCCCACCCTTAGAGGCTAACCATTATGTTGTCTAGACTCAATATTCTATATAAAGTTTTCTTTCTCCTGCAAGTACAAGATACTGAGGTAAATGCTATCTAAAACAATCCATCACAGAGCTGTCTATTAGAATTTTTCCTGAGCAATTTAGTACTACTATTTCAGCTAGTCTTACATTAATAAGAAGAGGCTACAAGTCAAATAAGAGACTTATTTAAGTTGTGTTCTGAACCAAACAGGAACAACATTAAGTAAGCAAGCTGAGGAAATAAAAGTAATGTCTAGACATAAGCCAAAAATTTTAGCTTGCCTATGTATGAATTTTTTTATATACTGTCATATTAGACTCAGTGTGTTTAAAAGTTATGGAAATATTGTGCTCAAAAACATGGTTTAGTAGCTGAGTTAGGTTAAACGTTGGAATAGATGATCTTAAAGGTCCTTTTCAACCTAAATGATTGTGTCATAGTTTGCATTTTATGTGATTTTTGACTTACAGAATTGCAAGCAGAATTTTTGCACCTCTGTGATTACAAGTGGTTTGGAGCTTTTGGTTTCTGGTTTCCAGCTCCTCCTTTGCTTCACTTCTAATCTGTTTTTAAAGAGAGCACACATTGCTGAGTGCTAAATATGACAACTACTTTGCCTTGGAAATGTGGTGAATTGAGACGGAGACTAGTACCTCAAGGATCAGCAGAAAGAAGGTTTTGTTGAATTCTATGGTTTGATGACATGGAGAGAATTCTCCCCTCATTTGTGGCCACAGGAACTGATGCTGCGGAAATGGAGGACTGGTGTGGAAAGACATGGAACAGAGAGCTGGACTTTAAAAATCCCATTGACACTGATGGATGAGTGCATCGACTGAACGAACTCAACATTTTCACAAGGAGAGAGAACTGCTGGAAGTCTCTTCCCTTTGAGAGGCTGGAGATTGCAGTTTGATTCAGTTATGTAAGAATATAATTAATTGAATTAATTATGCAATGCACTTCCATAGCTTTCTTCATGTTCTTAATGGCATTTCCTCTATGCAGTCTTCAATCAAAACATTTCCAAATTACATTTAAAGTTTTCAAATCACTTAAGACTACATGAATTTATATTACCATTTCTATACAATAAGTACAAACACAATTTTCAGTCTGCTAACATTAACTGTAGAACCATTAATAAAACAGACTTTAAAGATGATTAAGAAAAATTAAATATTTTGCTAAATACTATTATTCCTTGAATTAAAGACAGGCAAAGAAAAATTATTAATTTTAGAAGTCCTCTGAACAAAGGGGCAACCTCTATAAACTGCAAAGTTGTTTCATCACTGTAATACAAAGAATTACAGAATGTTAAGGATTGGAAAGGGTTTTGAAAGATTATCTAGTCCATTCCCCCTGCCAGAGCAGGGTCCTTTAGAACAACACACACAGGAACATGTCCAGGCAGGATTTAAATATCTCCAGAGAAGTAGACTCTAGATAGTCTCCTGGGTAGGCTGTTCCAGTGCTGTGTTAACCTCACCACAAAGAAGTTTGTTCTCTCCAGCTTACACCTGTTGCCTCTTGTCCTATCATTGGATGACACTGAGAAGAACCTGGCTCCAGCTTGCTGACACCTGCCCTTTCCATATTTATAAACATTAAAGAGGTTACCCCTCTTTTTTTCCAAGCTAAAGAGACCTAGCCTTTTCTCATCAGGGAGATGCACCACTCCCTTCAATATCTTGTAGCTCTTTTCTGGACTCTCTCAAGCAGTTGTATGTCCTTCTTGAACTGAGGGTCCCAGAATTCGACACAATACTCCAGATATGGTCTCACCAGGGCAGAGGGGGAGGAGAACCTGTCTCAATCTACTAACCACCCCCCTTCTAATCCACTCCAGGATGCCATTGGCCTTCATGGCCATGAGGGCAAACTGGACATCATGCTCTCCACCAGGACACCCGCATTCCTTTCTCCTACGCTGATTTTCAACAGGTCAGTTCCCAACCTATACTGGTACCTGGGGTTGTTCTTGCCCAGATACCAGACTCTACACAGCCCTTGTTATATTTCATTAAATTTCTCCCTGCCCAACTCTTCAGCTTGTCTAGGTGCTGCAGAATGGCAGCCCAGCCCTCTGGTGTGTCACCTACCCCATACAGCCACACTATATGGCATTTTATGTGTTATGCACATTTTACAATGTTTTCCAGCAAGACAGCAAATATGATGGTTGTATTTTTACAATCTAAAAGCTGTTTTCAGCAGTTTTCCTTAAGAACTATTAGAAACTATATAAAAGAATATTAAGATCAAAGAAGTAATTTCTTAGAACTCTAGTGGGACCTTCTAGAGAGACTGTAAAGGTACTTGTTGGCTTCAAAGGTCTTTTAGTCTTTCTAAATAAGGTATAGCCCTACACAAGTCTTTGCTCCAGTAACTATACATCTTGTTACATTCACAGCTGTATTTGCGGCTTTGTTATTATACTTTTCTGTATATTTTTAGGATATTTTTAAATCCTACTTCTGTTTTGAAAATTTCCATAAAATAGATGAGAAAATGTAACTATAGCTCTGATCATACCATAAAATATAAAATTTGAATCTGCACAGGCACCAATGTTTTTAACTTTTAGGTGTAGCTACTAAAAATTTCACAGAATCACAGAACCACAGAATTATTGAGTCTGGAAAAGACCAGGATGCCATTGGTCTTTCATGCCACCTGGACACACTGCTATTGAGCAGTACCCCCAGGACCCTCTCCACGAGATCACTCTCCAGCAACTCAGTCCCAATTCTGTAGCTCTGCTGGGGGTTATTGTGATCAAAATGTAGGATCCTGTGCTTGGCTTTGTTAAATCTCATCTTGTTGGCCTCTGCCCATAGCTTCAGCCTGTCCAGATCTCTCTGCAGCATCCTCCTCCCATCCAGCAGATGGACATAATTTGGTGTCATCTGTGAATTTACTAAGGGTACATTCAAATCCCCTCACCTAATTCATCAATAAAGATGTTGAATAGAACTGGGCGCAGCATCAATCCCTGGGGGAAAACACTTCTCACTGGACACCAACTGGATGGGGCATGATTCACAACCACTCTCTGTGCCTGGTCATTCATCGAGTCATTATAATTTTCTATGTGGAGTTACACTTCCAGCACTGGACTATATCAGTATTTCCAGATCTGCTATTTACCTGTTTAAATGCATATTTAATGGATTTTCATCTGAGGTAATTTAAATTTAATAGATTTTGGAATAGCATTCCCGGGACCTATCTTACTGGTTTTAAAAGAGTTGGAACTTAAAAAGTTTTTATATAAATTGAAACAGATTTTTCACTTTTAATTACTTTTAATGTATACTGGCAAGAAAACCTTTGTCCCATTAAGTACCTTACCATTTAATTTTACACTGCAGAAGCATGTCTTCAGGGCAACAATTCCTATCGCTTCCAATGAACCTTATTAAAATAATTGGCTATTTATATAACAAGCATTTGACAAATCATTTTAACTGTAGTGAGAAAAAATATAATAAAATGAATCAGGTTGTGAATCATTTTTTATTACAAGCAATGCTCCAAAAAATCTCAACTTCATGTATAAACTTAAATTATCCAGTACAAGACTGTAACTTCTAACTAGCTTATAATTTAAAATAGAGTGTTATGGTTTGAACTTGGTTGTGCTTTTCTACAGGTAAACACAGCATTTTCTTTCTGCTTCCCTCTGCCTTATTCTCCACCCTCCTGGCCAAAATGGTGTGGCCATGGGTGGGGAAAGTTCCTCTATAAAGCGGCGGTCCACTTTTGCTTTGCTCAGTCTCTTGTGACAGAGTCACAGGCAGTTCACCTGTCTGGGCTGCAGCTGGCAGCCCTCTCCACCCCCAGGAGGGGCAGCCTGAACACAGACACTGACGCTTTGCTGCTCCATAGCTGCAAGCGAAGTCAGGGCAGAAGCAGCCTTTTCTGTGCCATGCTGGTATGATGCCTGAAGGTGGCTATTGCCATCTTCCCTGCTGAGCTGCCCTGGAAGAGCTATACCAATCAT
Source organism: Upupa epops (assembly GCA_013397515.1). NCBI lineage: Eukaryota > Metazoa > Chordata > Aves > Bucerotiformes > Upupidae > Upupa > Upupa epops. Next base: position 38,411 of record VZRI01011164.1, on the reverse strand, counting down.
AAGACATCAGAATTGGTTAGCTACAGCCTCCCACTGCCAGTTACCATGGGGAAGAAAGCCCCTAAGCTTGGAGGAGACACTCCTGCTGGTTTTGCTGCCCTGGCTACCATCTTGATAACACAGGTGATCAGTACCATTTTGGCTTTGTTCTCTCCATGGTGTGGCAGCCACATGGCTGGTGCCATATTTGTTTCTGGACACATGGCAGACAATCTGTGACTGAGAAATTGAGAAATTTTTAATTAAGTGAGAGAAAAGAGGCCCAGACATGTATTTGATGTTTTTCTTCGTGGCTTGGGTGGACTGTGTTCTGAAGAAGTCGAAGGGAATTGTAATACTTAAACCTTTGTCAGAATGCCAAGAGACCAGGGTTTAAAGTGTATGTTGTTGCATCAGAGATGCTGCTGCAACCTGAGGAACATTCTCGTCTGACTAACATCTTCTGAACATGTCCATGCTAAACCTCAAAGACATCATTGAAAGCACTGAGAGATACTGTGGATGGTTTGGAGCAGCTTTCCACATTCAGCAGAGGCAGGAGGGAGCCTCTATTCCCTGGGCTGGTTATTGGTTCCTTTTGTTGCAGTACACACCCTTTCTCCAGGGGCTCTCATCTGAAGCCAAAGACTGCTACATAATTCTCACATTTTTCTCAGAATGTGTGTCACGGCATTGTGATGCAGTTTCTGTTTGTTTATTTACTTGTTTGGTGTTTTCTCCTTTATTTTTTTGGGTGTAGGTTCAATAAAATCCTTTCTTTTCAGCAAAGTTTCTTCATTGTCTGGTAAATTTTACCTGAGAACTGGTTGGCGTACTTATGATTGCAAGCACCAACCCAAAGGACCAATCAACACCATTTTTCAACCTGTGACACAAAGATAGACTTATGGCAAGAAGTTCAATTAGCTTCAAAGCAAGTTTGAACCTAGATCAGTGAACTAGTGTATTTGCCTTCACATATCCCAAAATAATTGTATTATTTCAAAACACACTTGCTTAAGCATTTTAGAATAAAATGAGCACTGGGATACATCTTTTTCACATGAGTACAGTTATGACATGTGTTTTGAAAAATGTTATTAGACCAACAAGTCCTGAAGGATAAGATGATGGATATTCTAAAATGACTAAAACAGATGGTTCTATTTGTTCACATGTCTGTATTTGATATACAAGAGGTGAAGTGTATTCCTTTATGGCCAATCTATATACATCTCATTTCATATCTCATAAAAAGTTGTCTATGGAACTTCAGCAAACTTAGTTGTGTAAGTGCACATCAATGTGCTGCATGAAAGTGATTTCTATTTTTTGCTAATTCATGCCTTTCAAAGTCATAGTCCTGTTTGCTCATAAATCTACGTTTTACTGTTATGAATGTTATTGTTATATTTAATCACACAAGTTATCAAGTGCTCTAAATAGAACAGATTATTTCTTCTGGCACAGGCCTCTAATATTTTTTCCTCTCTAGTGACCGTAAAGTAGCACATCTTCCTATATACACCATGCATAGACAGGTTCTCAATGAAGAGCACATTTGTAAAGAACTTAAGATTTCAGGAGAGCTAAACAAATGGATGGCTGAATATCTGATTAACCAAATGCTGGTTATTCACTACAACAAAACACCATGCTCACAACTACAGACATAACCTTCATCTTGCAAGGTTGTTATATTCGCTTATAGTAAATGTACACAAACTTAACAGTAAGAGGAAAACATAAGGAAGTACTAGTTAGTTAGTTTGTCCTAAGACCTTAGGGAGGTGATAAAGAAAGACACTCTGGAAAGGACTTCCAAACACAAGGAGGACAAGATGGTGATGCAAGCAAGTCAGCATGGATATACAAAGGAGAAACCACACTTGACCAAGCTGATAGCCTTCTACAATGATGCCACTGGGTCAGCATGTGGTGGTGAGCAAAGGATATTGTTTACCTCCAGTTCAGTAGGACTTTGAACACTCTCTCCCATAATATCCACAAAGGCAGACTGACTGTGCACAGGTTAAATAAAGGGACTGCAAAGTGGATTAAAACTGGTTGAACAGTCAGGCCCAGGTGATCAGTGGCAAAAAGCCCAGCTGGAGGAAAATGGCTGCTGATATATCAATATGGTGGCCAACCTAGTCAACATCTTCAATTGTAATGATCCAGACACTGTGATACAGCAAAAAGCTTGGAGGAGTATCTGACTAGAGGATAGACAATACTAGAGGATTGTCCTGCCACCTAAAGTGACCTGAACAGGACAGATAAATGGGTTGAATGAAATCTCATGAAGTCAAACAATCCCATGCACCAGTACACACTGGTGGGCTGTCCAGCTGAAAAAGGGCCTGTGATTCCTGGTGGATCAAAACTGACCATGAATTATTAATGCCAGCAGGTTGAGGGCACTCACCTCTTCTCAGCACCAGAGAGACGCAATTATTTTGGATTGGAAGAGATCTTCAATCATTATCTAATTCCAACCCCTCCGCTGAGAGCAAGGACATCTTTTACTAGATCAGGTTTCTTTAAATCCAGACAATCTGACCTTGAACATTTGGGGATATGGTGAATCTAGAGTGCTTTGTCCAGTGCTGGGCTTCTCAGTACAAGTAAGATAGTGACTCTTCGGAATTGGTCCAGTACAGGCTATGGTGGCTAAGGGACCAGGGCCTCTGACATACAAACTGATGCTGAGAGAGTGAACTTCTCAGTCCACAGAAGGGAAGGCTTGGGTGAGTTTTACTAATGTGTATAAATACCTCATGGGAGGGAATTAAGACAAAAGAGTAAGTGATGCCCACTAACAAGACACTAATGCGTCCATCTGAACACATTGCCTTATAGTGATAGCAAGTAAACAGTGGAGAGAGGTTGTGGAATCTCCATCTTGGCAAATTAAAAACATGACTGGACATAGAATCATAATCATTAGGGATCAGAAGGGACCTTGAAAGATCATTTAGTCCAATCTCCCTGCCACAGAGGGATCACCTAGTCCAAGTTACACAGGAACACATCCAGACAGGTCTGGAACATCTCCAGAGAAGGAGACTCCAAAACTCCCCTAGGCAATCTGTTTCAATGCTCCGTTACCTTCACTGTGAAGAAGTTCCTTTTGATATTTATATGGAACCTCCTGTATTCCAGCTTGCACCCATTGCCCCTTATCCTCTCACAAGATGACCTTGAGAAGAGCCTGGCTCCATCCTCCTGACACCCACCCCTCACATATTTAGAGATATTCCTAAGGTCACCCTTCAGCCTCTTCTCCAAGATCAAGAGACCCAGCTCCCTCAGCCTTTCCTCTTAAGGGAGGTTTTCTACTTTCTTCATCGTCTTTGTTGTTCTATGCTTTGTTGTTCTGTGTCTTTCTTGAACTGAGAAGCCCAGAAATGGACACAATACTCTAGATGCGGTCTCACCAGTGTAGAGTAGAGAGGGAGAAGAACTTCCCTTGATCTGCTAACCAACCCCCTTCTGATCCACCCCAGGATGCTCTTGGCCCTTTTGGCCACAAGAGGACATTGCAGGCTCATAGTCATCCTGCTGTCCACTAGGACCCCCAGGTCACTTTGTCCTACACTGCTCTCCAACCTGTCAGTCCCCAACCTATCATGGATCCTGGGGTTGTTCTTGCCCAGATGCAAGACTACACTTACTCTTTTGTACCTCTTTCAATTTCTCTCTGCCCAGATCTCTAGCCTGTCCAGGTCTTGAGCAATGACCTCTGGTTGATGATGTTTGAGGATGTATGTTGGACTGTGTGACCATAGGATGGCTAAGGTTGGATGGGATCTTAGAGATCATCTACTCCAACCACCCTACCATGGGTAGTGATGCCTCTCCACTAGACTTGGTTGCTCAAGGCCTCATCCAGCTTAGCTATAAACACCTCCAGGTAGGGAGCAGCCACAGCCTCTCCAAGGCAGTGCATTGCAGAGTCTCTCCACCCTTGCACTGAGGAACTTTTTCCTAAGATCTATTCTAAACCTACTCTCTTCCAATTTAAAACCATTTCCCCTTGTCCTGCTGTTAGAGACCCTTGTGAAAAGGACCCTTTGAAAAACCTTCCTGTAGGTTTTCTTCATGTATTGAAAGGTAGCTATAAGATCCTCGCTGTCTTTTCTTTCCTAGACTGAACAACCCAACCTCCTTCAGCCTATTCTCATAGCAAAGACACTCGAGTTATTGGATCATCTTAGTGGTCCTGATCTCCAGAAGTCCCTTCTAACATTTACAATTCTGAGACTGAAATATAAATATAGCTTATATATGCCATATATATATAGTGTATTTGTGACAAATGAACTTCTTTGCTAACCACTTACCATTCATTTCATCTTTTGGACTATGGTAATTTCCTTGTCTTACCTACAAAAGTGAAGCCTGCATCTGCCCCACCATAGAAGATGCAAAGTGCGTATGAAGCAGTTTCGCTGTATCACCAACAACTGTCTAGTACAGGAAGGGGAATATTTATTGCAGCATCTTCTGTCTCCATCTGACTGACAGCTCTATTATCTCAGGGAACACACACCTTGGTTGCTTTTCATGACTCACAGAGAGTTATATGTCCCACACTGAAAACATCTATCAGAATTGGAATGTGTATTTATGGTGGCTGGCCCAGGCAATGTCACCTTTGCCTGATGATCACATCAAGTAAGACCTATCCCAATAGGTTTATGGTTTGTCCACAACTATGTTCAGCAGCTAAGAAATTGCCTTCCAGGCTACACAGAACTTAGGGCCAGGGTGATATAATCCCTGTAAAAGATATTGGTGATGCTGAGATATGGGAAAAGGTTCTCTCTCTGTTAGTGCACTGAAATAAATAACTCAGAAATAAATACTGTAAACTCTGAATTTTAGATTCAGGCAAAGGGTTTTTTTTACCTTTTCACTTTTTAACTTAATTTTGGTGTTATGACTTCTGCAGTGTTTTTGTGATGCTCAGATAAATATTAAATATGACTGATAAAATAGAAAGGATGAGGGAGAGCAGACTTAATTCTCTCTAATAATGATAACTACCAGTATGGAAGATAATACTGCTTTTAAATAAACACTGAAAAATACAACAAAGCAATGACTGCACAGACAGCTCTGTTAGAATCAGAAAAGGATTGAACAGAAAACAGTTTCGGAACCTGGTATCTTACTGACTTGTGTACAAGAGAAAAAACAATTTACAATTGTAGAACAATTTTACATTTTTACAAGGGTTATTTATAATTTTTAAGTAAAGAGCAATTTGAATTGTCTTTTTTGGTGCAATCTATACAAAAATGGACCACCGATCATCAATTTGCTGATAATACATTATTGTAAGGAGGTAATTCCTGAATGCTATCTTTGTTGCTTATTCATGGACAAGCACAGCCACGTACTCAGGTAGAAAAGTGCTAGCAGTTTTCCTCTAGAAAGCCTAAGAAGTGTATGTGCTTTTACTAATAGCCGTTACCAAAAGGGGGTGTATCAGTTTCACTAATAAATCTGTCAGGAACAGAGCAGCCAATTTCACCTCTGCATGTTACTCTTTCCCCACATCTCTAGAACGTAGCACTGCCTACATGCAGAGACCTAACCTTCCAAAAATACCTCCTTGTGCACTTCCAAGCAAGCCTGGTGGGAATATTCAGAGTGCAGTCTGATGAGAACATGCTCTCAGGACAAAGGGCATCATCATTCTGGTAATTTTTGTGAGATCAAAGTTCAGGTCAGGTCATGAGGCTGCAGAAAACCAGGTGCCTGTCATTATGTCAGATGTTAGAAAGTCATAAGAAAAGGAAGATAAACAAGATCAATTTTTTGTTTTCAGTGTACTTTAGAGTAAGTGTAGCTACACACAGGCTGTCTACGTTTATAAGCAGTATGGTCTCACACGATTGTAGAGTAGTTGTAGAGTGAAATCATTAGGGCTGAGGGCACAACGCTAGCACATCCCTACATATTCCTCAGGGATGGTGTTTCTGTATAGGTTCTAGGCTGGACAGAATGTCCATCTTCCACTGGAATGTTTTGTGTCAATTTTTAATGTGTAACCCAGGAATTTGAAACTTCCAGACTATTTTGTTTTAGATTATTTTACTCTCAAAAGGATTCAGTTCTTGTGCTCTAAGACTGTTGGCACATGAAGAAAAGCACAGTAAGAGGAAATGATCAATAGGCTTTCTTTAAAAATGCAGTCCTGATTCAAACTAACACCACCAGATGCCCTACAGAAATAATTGTATGTTATTTAACACATCAGGATAAATGCAAGTTAGAAGAATATCCTGGGTATTTATATGCAAATGTGACAGCATCATGAGTTTTGCTTGAGATATTTTATGAATACAGAAGAAATACATTTGTAATGCAGATTGGTATATACTATTAGTCTATTATCTCGTTATATTGAGCTTCAAGTCCAAGTAGTTTTCTCTAGTTTTGCACACATAAGCAATAAGTCTGATGCTGAATCCTTCTCTCCCTCAGTGTACTGCTTACAAACAAACTCATCAATCTCAAATGTGTATCCACATGAATAAATGCTACTTGTAATTTCAAAAGACTATCTAGCCTACTGAATATATTTCTCTATCTTCTTTCTAAAAAGTTCTTTGTTTTGTCCAAACTGTTCACTGCGTATGCAGCATAAAAACCACTTGATTATTACATTTTCTGCTCGCTTTTACTTTTAGAAACATTGCCATGTGAATTGAGTTCCGGACATTAAAGTCAGTTGTATACTTTTCAGCTAGTTGAATGAGCAATGGAAATACTTACACTGTATATAGCAATAGGGAACAGTACACCCACGTGCAAGCATGACTTCTTACGGCAAGTACAGTATTTTAATTCTGCAACCTTGACACACCTACACGCACATGTGGTTAAGCACATTAGTTCTTACAGCAGCAGAATTAAAATAAATCAAAAAAACCCAAAACCCAATAGAAAGATATAAATTACAAAACTAATATTTTTTTCCTAAGGGCTGTTTCCTACACTGGTGGATCAGATTGTGCTACTGTGTGACAATATTCTAAATGAGAAGGTTTTTTGATTAAATAATGAGATTTCATTTCAAGGTTTCATTTATCTTCATTACCTTCCTCACATAAATGTGCTGGCATATCTGTAATGACTCTGTGAGTGCAATAAGGACTGAAAGCAATCCTTCCTTTAGATCTGTAGTGTGGTTGTGGTGGTCTATGGTGGCAGCTCATTGCATTGTGGAAGGAGAAAAGAAGCCCAAAAGGGCATTTGCGGGATTCCTTTGTACTTGGCTGGACTGTGTTGTGCTGAAGAAGCAGAAGGGACTTGTGATTCTTAAACGTTTTCCAAAAAGAGAGAGAGTGGGGTCTTGAAGTGCTGTTGTTTCCTGGAGACCATGCTCATCTGACTGACACCTGCCAGCTATGTCATGCTGACTTCACCAAAAGTGAAGAGAGATAGGGATTGTGGCTGGTTGAATAAGGGGCTTTCCACAATTGGCAGAGCAGGGATGGAGCCTGTGCGTCCCAGAGGTGGAGGGATGGCTGTTATTCCAATCTGCTACAGTGTATGACTCTCACNGTGAGGGTTCAATAAAATCCTTTCCTTTCATCAAGGTTTCTTCATTCCCAGTAAGTTCTCCTCAAGAGCTGGTTGGTAAGCTTAGATTGCGGGCAATAATCCAAAAGGATCCACTGAGGGCAGCTACCTTTTCCAACGTGCTACAGTAGATACTCCTCCACATGAAGTCTATGAAAATGGTCACAGCACTGGTACATCTTGGCGACAGAGAAAGCCTTTGAGTTTGAGTTATTCAGCTCAGAGAAGGAAAGTCTCTAGGGAGCCCTAACTGCAGCCTTTCATCATATAATGACTTATAAGAAAGATTGAGACATTTCATCAGATTCTGTAGTGCCAGGACAAGGGGCAATAGTTTTAAAATAAAAGAGGGGAGATTTATATTGTGAGGTGGTTAGACACTAGAAAAGGTTACCCAGAAAACCGGTAGATGGCCTGTCCCTGGAAGTGTTTAAATGAACAAATGAAATGAGACTTTGAGCAACTCAATCCAGTAAATTATGTCAGCACATGTCAGGAGTTTGGGCTAGATGTTTCAAAATCCCATCCTAATTAAGCCATTCTGTGATTCTATGATCTACTGTGGTCAACTACTGTGACAGGTAGCAAATATTAAACTATTCAACGATAATAATTCCATATTGATGTAATAATGTGTTTAACATACTGCTAAAAGTTTATTCTTGATGCACCATCTTGAAGAAAAGTGACTTGTTGGGGACGCCCCGATGTTACATGTCTTAGCATCTCAAGGGTGTGAACTCATGCTGAAAGCTTAAAGAAAAGGTCTTATGACTGTACAGAGATCTTCCTTTCAATCAACAGCATTATTTGACTCTTAGAAAGATGGAATTGTATAAAGGGATGGAAAGCAGGCTCACTCCAGAATGTAGCACTTGTCAAAGTGAGAAATGTGATGGCAAAATTTGAAATAACAGAAATCAACAGAAATCAAAGGACTTCAGTAACAAATAAGGTGAGTTTAAGCTTTGCAATCATTGTTATTTCATTAGAAGTTTCTTTTTCCTTGCAGAGCCTTTCTTTGGTAAAAGAGCTTTAAGAGCACTCCCACAGAGAAGTCTATAACTGAACATAAAGAAAATGGACAATCAGATTTCTGAAAAGCTGCTAGAAAGATAATTCAGAATTTGTGAAATGAAATACAGAAAGTAAACCAGTAAGAAATTCTGGTTTTCTCAACTTAAATACTTGGGAGGAAAGAATGGCATTTAGGTGTTACAAAAGAAGCTTTTCAGTAAAGAGAACAATTTTCTACCACTTCTTATTACAGAATTGAAATGAACACGTGCCTCTTGGTAAGTATGAAAGGGAACCCAAGACAGGAGAACACAAAGAACAAAATTACATTGAGGTCCTAGGAAATAGCTTCTGCTTGTCTGAATGCATAATATTGAAGAAAACAGAAAAGGTTTATATGTTGAATGGAATAACACAGTATTAAGTGATCAAGTGTGAGTGTAATCCATCAAGAGATACTGATTTCATTGTTGCTGCTCTAGTACAGTCAAGTAAACTTCCTGCTGGTGTAAACTGAAATTTGAAAATGTCATGTGAAGCACCCTGTAATTAAATATGAGACAATATATATAAGAAACATAAATTGTAAACTTTAGTATGATAGCTTAAGGAAAAAACTACCCATGAAACTAGAAGTGAAAGACACCAGATGAATCAGTTCCCTCTCTACTACTGAGGACTTATATAGGACTTATATAAGTCCTGAAGCTACTTGTCATTTAATTGCAATACCTATCAGTTATCAAATGAGTGTGACCTACGTAATCCTTATAATTTTCCATGTTCTAATTCCATAAGGCTGTTTAATTATTGAGCATCTAAGATAGAATCTCTTTGTTCTCATGCAAAGTTGGCAAGATTCTTTGCTAATGTGTAATCTAACCAGGAATAGAAAAATTTGTTTTCATTCTGACGATTAGCCTAGTTGATCTCAAATGTCTTTTCCAACATTCATGATTATGAATTCAGTAAAGCACATTGAAAACATGTGTTACATGTTACATAATATTTATGTTTTAAAAAAGAGAATGTGTGATGTTGATGTTATCATGAGTAACTACTATTATTTTTAAAGAAATAATTTTTAATTCAGTAATTATTACTAATTCAAATACAAAAAAGGAACTTGTATGTGCAAAATATCTTCGTATGTTTTCTTTTCAATGCATAACATGAACAAATTTAATGTTTCTGAAAATCAAACAGCAAATCATGTGTTTCCACAGTGAAATAATGATAATCTTTAACAAACACTAATTAGGAGACGAGAGATTGACTTTCCTACAAAAGATGTTTATAAAGGCTATTGACAACCTAAGTGACTTTTAAAACATAGAAACACACATCTTCTTAAAAGCACCATTCATCGTATTATTCCGTCACTATAGAGGTCATAAGAAATCCACCCCTCTGTTCAATATCACCATAAAACCTAAAAGTAATTGGGAAGATCTAGTTCCTCCCACTATGACATCATATGAAAGAAACTTAGCCATCAGAAGCTTAATAAAGTCTCAGCTCAACATCCAGTGCCAGTTAAAACAGGGAAAATTTAAATGAAACTGTCAACAAAAAGCTGTGTATAAAGAATATGGAAAGTACCGTAAGGATCTTTTACCAAAGAAATGGTACATATTTATTTATCTTCAGCATAGATTTCTGTTGCAGAAAAACATATCACAGAACAAAAAATATGGTTTTGGGAAGGCCACCAAGAAACCATTTAAAAGTTCTGGAAAAACTGAAAAGTCTTATTAAATCTGGGAAACTGAAAAGGAAACAATTTAAACTGTTTGCATAGGACAAATAAGAAGGAATATGATAAATATTTCCATCTAATAAGTAGCATACAGACAGCACTCAAAAGCTGCTTCTCTTGTAGTGTTACAATACAAAGAAACATTTAAAGATGCTGAAAGACAGTGGGTTTGAAATTGAAAAAGGATTTTTTTTTCAATATGCAGCATAATTAGAATATGAAATTCAATGCATTAGGAAATTGTTAAGGTCAGTAATTCAGCAAGAAAAAAGTAGCTACGGGAGGAGTGTGCGCATAGCAAAAATAAACTGCTATATAAGCAAATGCTAATGAGAGTGAAACAAAAATGGAGGGGGTATGATATTTCCTACTGTGATTTTAGGCCAATTTGTGGCTACTACAAAAGAATGAAATAAAATCTTCAATAAGGAGGCAAATTATGCCCTATCTTTTCATGGTGGAGGTGTCTTGACTGAGAAGACTCCAGTGTTGGTCTATTACTTGGGTTTTAATGTTTTTTGTCTCCGGATTTCAAGTACTTTTAACTCAGTCACGTACTGCTTTAATAAGGATATGCATTTGGATTCAAAAACAAAAAGCCCAATGACTTCTAGTAGCCCAAAACCCATTGTCACTAATATTCAATCTTACCACACATTTGTTGTTGGAAGATTCATCATCAAAACACTCCCTGTTTTCAATTGGAAAACATACCACTTTTTACCTCATTAGAGCATTTGTTTTTTAGCAATTTCACACTAAAATTTTCCTAGTCTTCAATGAATGGGGCAAACACTTGCTGTGCTCCCACACCCCATGATTCTGCCATTTCGGTGCTCTACTTTTTTGCCCCCTTGCACTATTTTCTTTTTAGCACCAATATTTGATCAGATTTTTTTTGTAATAACTTTTACTAGCTATTTGCTTTCTTAATCTTTACTGCTGATCCCTCGTTTAAAATTAGCCACTTTTTCTCATGTTTTAGTTAAGGAAAAATGTAGAAGACTCCATGACCATTACTATAGCCTCCTCTCTTCAGTTCTTATCGAATCTACTCATCAGACGCAGATGTTTTCAGACCTCAACAGTACTTAGAGGCATAAACTCCACAGGACATAATTATTATACATGTAAATTACTAATATACAAGCTACACTATGTAGCTTGTTATTACTCCATTACATAACTTATGCCTAGAATAATGTGTTAAAACTATGTATACAGTTATTTTCAATGAAAATCAACCCTCCCCTCAATATAAAAAGGAACATATAGATTGGTTTTAGAACCTCCCAAACAGGTATTTTTCCCCAAAGGAGACACCATATTAAGTGTTTTTCAACAGAACCATATGTACACCTGGTATGGTGCACCTGTATGTACCCTAGTACTTTATACGAGCACTCAGCTAGGGGGACAGCTGGCTTGCAACAAGCTACATTTGTGCAAGATACATCCTCCAAAACAAGATAGCTGAATTAAATCCACCTGTAGGGAATGGTTTCTAGCGTGCTGTATCACCAAATGGCAGGCAGGAATGGTTTAGCAAGAGCACATGCTGATTGTAACACACAGAATGTATGCCACAGGTTGTTCTACAGCTCCCTCACATATACCTCTTCAGAGCAGATGGCAATGTGACTAGGATTGAAATTTTGGGTAGAGCTGAAGCTGTAAATTTTGCATCACGTCAACTAACCAGCAGTCCTTGGCCAGTGGTCTTTCCATTGCAACCCTAGTTAAATGCCATTACCTTATGACTACTTGGGATGATGCTTTAAAGTCCTACTAGAAAATGAGCTGATGTTCTGCCATCTGTGCAGTTTCCCAATACATTAATGTCATAGCTGGAAATCCCACAGATCATCTATGCAAGAACTGGGAAAGACTTGCTTGCATTATTAAATGTTTTTAATTAATAGCCTTTAATCTTCTTGGAGTGAAAAGTATTTAGTTATAGTTGACAGAGAAAGTTAAGCTGAATATAAACACAAATCCAAATCAGATTCTTTAGGACTGAACACTCTATTGTTCCAAACATTTCAGTTAGTTGTGTGGCTATCAGCAACCTACACTTTGACCTATATTGTCACAAATGTCTCAATTCCTATATTTTTCTGCAGGCAATCTCTATCTGATAATCATAATGAACACATACTGCTTATAATTCTCTGCATGATGGAACTGATTTGTTTTGGGATGATTTTTTTGATGAAGAAAATATCTATTTCAGTTTTCTGAAAATTTCTATGGACTCTGACTTGTCCTGCAGAACTGCATTTCTAGCCTGTTTTGATGAGTGACAGGATAATCACTCTATATGTAGATGAAGGTATTATTTTAAGGAAAGACTAAAAGTGGCACTTTGTGCCATGGTCTGGCCAACGTGGTGATGTCAGGTTATAGCCTAGGCCTGATGATCTCAGAGGCCTTTTCCAGCTTCAATAATTCTGTTATTTTGTGATTTCATTATTTATCTGCACATTTAATACATGTTCAGCATTTTCATCTGTCTGACGAAGAGTGAGGAGTGATGTTGATAATGTAAAAAGAGATGCTGGCTCATGAATAGCAGTAGGCTTTTTTAAAGAAAAGCCAGAAAGACCTCAGAAGATTGACTTTCTTGAAATCCATAGTTAACATATAGGAAATTATATATACCACACTCAGTGATTACATGCTTCTTTCTGATGAATGACAAGGCCATGTATAGCTTTCTGATAAAGTGATCCTGAAGAAACAAACTGATTTATTTCCTTTAGGAATGAGCATCACTGACACAGAGAACACCTCAGTCTTCCTGGGAGAGACTTATATGGCATTCTCAGGAATTTAAGTGCTCCAAGATAATCTCTGAAATAGCTGCTTCCTCACTGTAGTAAGACCACAGGGAGACTTAACTCACCTCAAGGTAATCTTTGCAAACAGCTCCTCTCTCCTTGTTACTAGATACTGTCAACAGCACAGAAAGTCAGGCTACCGTATGCTAACATCATGGCATATTGCAGAGTAAACTTGGGAAAAACCTTCATAACAAGCACATCAGTAAATGCCTCTTAAATAAGAGAGGAATAATTAAAGAACATATTTTGTTCTTGGGTAACACCACAAAAAAAACAGTCCTTTTTTCTACCTGTGGTAGATGTTCCTATGCAAATATTGGTTTATTTATGAGCCCTGAAATGGAAACCTTTTTTCTTGTTTGCCACTGGGGAATCAGAAACTTTTCAGACAATCATTGTCAATTCACATCAGTTCTGCAATATATCTAGAATACATAACTGCTGTTTGTAATTGTTACACGACTGAAATTGTTAATTATCTCTTTTATAATTTGCATATCTACATGGGTAAAAGGTCAAAGAATTTCAGAAATATTGGCAGGATGTTTGTTGATGCTAATGACAGGATACCAGCTTTGAGCATACACCTTGACTGCAAAATCAATCACCCAGCTTAATTGATTTAGCATCAGAATATTAGACATGAAAGAAATCCAAGATAATAAACTTCTTACAAGGGAAGTATTGTGATTTTTTGAAATGTTACCTGTTGATATGAAGACAAATGTATTCCATTGTGATAATTTTAACTCTTTTGTTTTTTATGATGGAACTACTTTGACAGATTTCTTATTTGATTTACAGTGGTTCATGATTGAATTGCTAAACTTCTGAAGCAGAGGAATTTGTATCAAAGGAACTTGGTGAATTGAGCCAAAGTGATATCATATAAAAGAGTTATATCACTGATATAAAAGAGTCCATCACTGTAAGTATCATACTTCTTCCTGACTGCACAGATCTCCTCTCCTGTCTCTCATAGCTGACACCCTTGGAGACTCTCTGAACACTTATATATTGTATATGATTTATTATCACATCTTAAAAATCAGACTACCTGAAAAGGTCTGAATTTAATTTTCCCCCAAAGAGTAACGGTTCACATAAACTTGTCTTATCTCAAATTACCTTAGCTGCTTCCTTAGGTTCTAGTCTCCTCACAGTTAACCTAAATCACCCATGTGAGAGCTCTACTTTACTCTGAAGTCAGTATAAATATACTTTTCTGATTATCAGGACCATTAGCTAACTGATACATACCTGAATATTTTTAAAGGGATACTGGAACCCAGGACAGAACTATGGTGAACCACTCCAAAATGCACTACTGTGTTTTCTTCCTTGGGTTAACAAGAGAAGGTGTTATCCAAAAAACACCTGTTCAGCATTCATTTTGCTTGATGAAAATCTGTGGTGTTACTTACTTAATTGCATACTTAACAAAGGTCACTACTTTGGTATTTGATAGAAGGAGAAATGTTGTGCATCATGTGTTGACTACATGACCAGTCTCACGACGGACAGTGCCTGAGTGTTAAACCACATGAGAATGCTTTCACATGAGCTTTTCCACATGACTAGGCATCAATGGCCTGCCCAGACCCTGACTTACAGCAGTCACTGGGATAAGGTACAGTTTCCTGTCTTTCCACTATCTTTTGCTATCACAGTTACATGCTGAACACAGTCTCTTGTCTTGAGTGAGTGCTTTAATGATATGACCTTTGAACAAAACAAAGTCAGTATGGCTATTGCTGGCAGTCAGCTCCTCTAGGCAGCCATCTCCAGAATCTGGGCTAGATGAAACAGTTCTCAAAGGAGTGGATAACATCCAACATTTACCTGTTCCCAGTGGAAGAACTAGACACATAATTCAACTAGGTTAAGTTAGTGAGACTTCCTGTGTTACCTCTGTAATTAACTGAAAGAATGTGGCTGAAGTTAATGAAATTGAATATCCATATTCAGGTCTTTGGAGACACTTTCCATTGAGCATATAAGGGACATAATGAACCTAAGTAGTTATTTGAGCTGGACTGCATTGCTCCTTGACACTTCAAATTATAGACAAGTATCTAAATGGAGCACTTAATTAAGGTAGACGGGATTCAGTGGTTATGCACCCTGGTTTGAATGAGAAGATGTATCTTTTATGTGAAAATGGAACCAGATTCATGAGTTTTTAACCTTCTAGAGCAAGTAATGGTTGGTGTCCAAATGCATCATTAACATAGGTTTTTAAGAACCATGCTGGGCTTTATTGCCGAAAATAAAACAAAGATTTGGTAAACCACTTGTTCTAAATGATTTTTACGTATTAAAAAAAGCTTCTATTAAGTGGAAAACATCGTCAATTTAGTTTTAGATTAGATCATGAACTGATCAGTCACTCTGCATATGAACACATGTAGCTCCTCCTAATACATTTTGGTCACATGAAACTTCTGATCACATTAGCTGGTGAAACAGATTGTAATTTACAGCATAAGCAAAAAAAACCCCAAACATTTAATTTTTAAAATATTTGACTGGTCAAAGGTAGATCTTGCTATATGATCCCGCCTGCCCCGGAATTCAATTATCAAGATTTCTTTTTCCCATATGACTGCTTTTCAGTTCTCTAACTACACAGTCTAAGACTAGGATATAAACCAACCAAATCTGATCTGAAAGTTGACTGAATCTGACCAACCTGACCAGGCAATGATAATGATGAGAAATAGGTCCAGGTAGAGTATTTTACATATGATGAAACACTCATCTGAGTTAAGCCTGAAATTTCTGTCCCTAAATGTAAATATTACATATCAAATAACTAGGGAAAGAAAGATAAGGAATACATATTTATTAATAAATTTCATTTCTCAGATCTACTTCTGTATATCTTTCATCAAAACAAATCCACACAGAATTCCAAGAAAATAAGATATTCTTACTCTTTCAAATATACATTTCCATTAAATCCAAGATAAATGTGGTCACAACTTTTCACTGTGCCCTAGAATATGCATAGTAAATTATGCATTGAGTCCAGTAAATTTTAAGTAAGGTCATTTTCTGCCCTTTCTGGTAGTAGCAGTATTCAGTAGTATTAGTTTGCTCATAACATAAAGGCCAAAGACTGATATAACTTAGAAAACCAGATCTGCTTTTAATCCTCCTCAATACTGCAAGCAATAAAAAAGCTAGTATCTATAAATACAATAAAAGTTACCAAGTGGAACTTACTGTGCTGGCAGTGAATCCCATTAAATCCCACTGGGCATTTACAAACGTATCCTATGAATGTGTCGCCTCGGTATGCTTCACTAATTTCACATATCCCACCATTATGACACGGATTAGGAAGGCAGGGTCCTAAGAGAAGGGGGAAAAAAAGGAGATGTAATATGTACAGATGTAATAACAACCATAACAATTTCAGTCAGTTTTATGCGTTCGTTAAAGAAATAAAATCCCTTATGCAGACCTAGATTCCACTAACCCACTAAAATATACCCTTCAATTATTTCAGATAACTTGCCAGCACAGATTTTTATGAACAAGAAAAAATATGAAGTATGTCACTATTCATTAATCACAACATTATTTTTTAATGTAAGAGAAGACAGGAGACAGAGAAGCTAAATCTTACTCTCCTATTAAAGATAACAGGCATTCTAACTTTTATATCACTGAGGAAAAATGTATTAATCAAACGTGTCTATCATGCACAGAGTGACACGTACAATATCCCTGAATAATCACTACATGTCATGTTAGTAGTTTTAAGAGATCTTGTAACAGCTTTGAATGACTTTCTGAATGTGTGAATATCTGGGCCAGCAGCTACTGAACTAACAGTTCTCTTCCTATTGAGTGCCTTTTTGGACATCCACTTTAACATGATTTCAGAAAGGTTTTCCAATTTATTTTCCCCAACTACCCACATGCTAGCATACCTAAAATTTCAGCAGTGAGATCTAATTTATTAGGTATGCACTGACTACATATACTTTTAAATAACTACATATTTTTGAACCAAGGTCTGAACAGGCTGGCTTAGTGGGCAGAGGCCAATGGGATGAAGTTTAACAAGGCCAAGTGTGGGGTCCTACACTTTGGCCACAATAATCCCCAGCAGAGCTACAGTTTGGGGGATGAGTGGCTGGAGAGCAGCCTGGCAGAGAGAGACCTGGGAGTACTGGTTGACAGTTGGCTGAACATGAGCCCTCAGTGTGCCCAGGTACACAAAAGGCCAACAACATCCTAACTTGGATCAGGAATAGCATGGACAGCAGGATGAGGGATGTAATTCTCCCCCTGCACTGGGCACTGGTGAAGACTCCTCTCAAGTACTAGGAGTGGTTCTGGGCCCCTCGCTTCAAGGACATTGAAATTTTTGACTGGGTCCAGAGGACAGCAATAAGGCTGATGAAAGGACTAGAGGAAAAGCCTTATGGGGAGAGGTTGAGGGAGCTTTGATTGTTAGCCTGGAGGAGACTCAGGGGAGACCTTATCATTTTCTAGAACTAATTGAAGGAAAATTGTAGACAGGAGGGGGATGGGCTCATCTGTGCCAGGGGATGTTTAGGCCGGGTGGTTATACATAGGAATAGACTGTCCAGGGAAGTGGTGGAGTCCCCATCCCTAGTGACATTTAAAAAAAAACTGGACATGGCACTTAGTGCCATGGTCTAAGTTGTGGTGACGTTAGGTCACAGGCTGGGCTAGATGATTTCAGAGGTCTTTTCCAGCCTCAATTATTCTGTGATTCTGTCTAAAGTTTACTGATTTAATGGCACATTAAAAAATCCTGTTAGATTGCATCTTACTGTAACACTACCTGTAAAATACTTCCTGCCAGAAGAAAGCATTTTAGCATTTTGATGATTTTATCTTTTTTTCCAATCTCACTTCACAGAACAGGCAGTCATTGACTGGAAAACCTCACGTGCAGGTTTGTGAGTGAAAAGTATGCTATTTGCAGTCTTCACTTTGGCAATCTTTGTTCCCAAAATATTTTTCTGTAAGCACCATCCCGAGTGCAGGAGCATTTGCACTACTGGTTCATTTTCAAGGGTGTCTTTACCCAAGTCTCATTCCAGTTGTTTATTAAACAAAGCAAAACAAAAGGTCATTCAAACATAATTCTGTAAATGTTATATGAGGATCAGAGGATACCTCTCCTCATCAAATATTGAAGTTCTCTGGCTTTATTTCTCTGTAGTGTATTTTCATGCCAGTTCTTTCATCAGAGGTAAAGTACTGTATGTTTTATGTTTCTACCTTTGACAAAAACCTTCCCAATTTGAACTGTGACAGTCTGCATGAGGCAGTACTTTCAGACATAAGTTGGCTAGAGCTTTGTGAGAATGCAGACTGCAATACTTATACATCAAAATCACTAACAGCACCTTCAAAAGAGGAATTTTTAGAGTGTGATTTCATACTGTCGAGGAATTTGAATAAGTTTAAATATAAGTTGAGCCTTAGCTGTAAGAAGGGGTGCATATTTTATTTCTGATGAAAAACAGCTCTGGAACTCTCAACATACAGAAGACATGGACTTCTCAGTGAGGGTCCAGAGGAGGACATGAAGATGTTCACAGCACTATAGCACCTCTCCTGTGAGGACAGGCTGACAGAGTTGCGGTTGTTCAGCCTAGAGAAGGCTCTGGGGAGATCTCATTGTGGCCTTTCAGACTCTCAAGGGGCCCTACAAGAGAGCTGGGGAGAGGCATTTTATACAAGGGCTTGTAGAGATAGGGCAAAAGGTAGCAGCTTCAAACTGAACAAGGGAAGATGCAATTTGAAATTAGGAAGAGGTTCCTCACTGTGAGGGGGCTAAAGCACTGCAACAAGTTGCTCACAGAAGTTATGGGTGCACCCTCCTTTGAAGGGTTCAAGGTCAGGATGGAAGGGTCTCTGGGCAACCTGGACTAGTGAGAGGTGTCCCTGTCCATGGCAGAAGTTTAGAACTACATGATCTCTGAGGCATCTTCTAGACCAAATCATTCTATGCTATGCAAACAGAAAGGTGTTAAGACATTATTTAACACCCAATTTAAAAAGACTCCAACAAAGAGCTTAATGTATATTCAGCACTGGAAACTGAATAATTCAAAATTGAAAGAGCTATAAGCATAGTGTTTCTGAGGGCAATTTCTAGGAAAATATATTAGTTTTCAAGAGGGTCAACAGCATTCTGGGGTGCATCAGAAGGGGGATGGTCAGCAGATCAAGGGAGGTTCTTCTCCCCCTCTACTATGCACTAGTGAGACCGCATCTGGAGTATTGTGTCCAGTTCTGGGCCTCTCAGTTCAAGAAGGACACAGAGCTGCTGGAGGGTGTCCAGCATAGAGCAATGAAGATGATGAAGGAAGTAGAACACCTCTCTGATGAGGAAAGGCTGAGGGATCTGGGCCTCTTGAGCTTGAAGAGGCTGAGGGGTGCCCTCACTAAAGTCTATAAATATGTGAGGGGTGGGTGTCAGGACGATGGAGCCAGGCTCTTCTCAAGGTCATCTGGTGATAGGACAAGGGACAATGGGTGCAAGCTGGAACAGAGGAGATTCTGTATAAATCTCAGAAGAAACTTCTTCCCAGTGAGGGTAATGGAGCATTGAAACAGGTTGCCCAGTTGGGTTGTGGAGTCTCCTTCTCTGGAAACGTTCAAGGACTGCCTGGATGTGTTCCTGTGCAACCTGGTCTAGGTGATCCTGCTGTGGTAGGGGGATTTGGCTGGATGATCTTTTGAGGTCCCTTCTGATCCCTAATGATTCTATGATAAGACAAAAATTAAAAGAATGACATGTGTCAGAACAGATTCTCCAGTTGTTTCTTTCCAAGTGTGTTTAACAATTTGAGAAAGTATTGCGTACATTTCTACTACAGCTTGTATCATCAGCCTAATCCAGGGCAGAATTCTGCAGAGGTTATGCTTGTTCATCATTAAACTTGGGACATATCTCACTAAACCAAATAAATAAGGACATGATTATATACTAGCTTGTTCTACGTGTTATTGGTAGTATAGAAAGCCAAAAATCATGACAGTGAAAATGAGAAGGTTGCTGCCTTCTACCTCTCCCCACTCACACTCTGTAGCACAATTTATATGCAATGGCACACTGCATTTTTAATCCCAGACAACACATATTGGTCCTTTAACAAGTCTATGAAGACTCACAGTTTTTGTATCACAGTTCTTGTTATTTCTCCCCTGGTATTTTTGGAAGAATCATGCTTCATAATTTGCACTTTTGGTCTCCCCATGAATATGAGCTGTATGGTTTTTTTTTTTTCAAGTCCCTATCAGAGCACTGCAGGTTGGGGAGTACCTGCAGGTAGCCTCATAAGTTAATTATTTCTGTGCAAGTGGATCTCTAATCTTCCAAGAACAATTAATCTTTTAATAATTACTTTCTTTTACTTGCTGCTTTCTCCACGTGGCTTGTTATGCACATGTTCAGCATACTTTCTTTGATATTCTTTAGATTTTTGCATTTTCTCAGATCAGACCAAAGGTTATCTGAGGCACACAGTAATAAATACCCTGGTGCATGCCAGTGTTTCTAACTAATATTAGTCTTCTACAACATCTCCCTACTGAAAATAAATGCCCATACCAAGTCTAAGTGTCAAATTGTGCATTTTGGTTATAACAACCCCAGACAGAACTATAGGCTGGGAATGGAGAACTTGAAGAGTACCCAAGTAGAGAGAGACTTGGGAGTATTGGTGGACAGTAAACTTAGCGTGAGTCAGCAATGTGCCCAGGCAGCCGAGAGAGCTAATGGCATCCTGGCCTGTATCAGGAATGGTGTGCCCAGCAGGGAGAGGGAGGTTATCCTCCCCCTGTATTTGGCACTGGTTAGACCGCATCTGGATTATTGTGTGCAATTCTGGGCCCCTCAGTTTAGGAAGGATGTCGAGGTGCTGGAATGAGTCCAGAGAAGAGCAACTAGAATGGTGAAGGGCCTGGAAGGTAAGCCCTGTGAGGAGAGGCTGATGGAGCTGGGTCTGTTTAGCTCAGAAAACAGGAGGCTCAGAGGTGACCTTATTGCTGTCTGTAACTATCTAAAAGGTGGTTATGGTCAGGCGGGGGTTGGTCTCTTCTCCTTGGACACTGGAGACAGGACAACGGGTCATAGTCATAATCTCCATTGCAGGAGGTTTAGACTTGACACTAGGAAAAGTTTTTTTTACTGAAAGAGTGATCAGATTTTGGAACAGGCTGCCCATGGAGGTGGTTGGGTCACCGTCTCTGGAGGTGTTCAAGGTTAGGCTGGATGAAGTGCTGAGTGGCATCATCTAGATGTCAGATGTTTAGGTTTACTTGGTTGGTTTTAGGTTGGACTGGATGATCTTTAAGGTCTTTTCCAGCTTAATCATTACTGTGATACTGTAATATGAATCTTTTTTTCCCTGTTATTTGGTCATAGACAGATTGTAACAATAATGTCCATTTAAGTGTCAAACAATTTTGCTCTTGGCTTTGTTTTGGGTTTTTTTTTTGTTAATAGAATCTGCTAGCTCAAAAATTACATGAAACATCCTAACTGAATGCAGTAAACTTAGTGAACACCGACAATCTAATTTTCACTAGTTAACATTAATTTTCTGAAAAGAACATGGGTCAGACTCTTCTGTGTTGTAAAAGAATAAGTGACTGAAAATTTAAAGGCTTGTATAGTCATGCCTTATTCCTCCTAATTCTCCAGAGGACTGCAGTCTTTAGTTCACTCATCTTCAGGATACTTAAATTGCTTGAACCTTCAAGCATGTTAGCCTTGTCTCTTTAGTTGTTTTTTTTTTTTAATGAGTCTGTAGAATCTTTGATGCAAGTTATGCAGGTGAGATTGTCTTGAAGACTGGAGGACCTAATCCTGCCATCATTTCATTTAAGCATCAGAAATGATCTATAAAACCTTCTGCCAGATGATGAGTGGTCCCATCAAACTTCTGTCGGGATGTATAGGCATTTAATTAACATTGTATTGAATGCTGGATAATTAATTCCCTGACAATGTGATTAATATTCTTTGTTACTCAGCTCTCCAGCAACAAGTTCAGAAACATGCTTATTCACCAAAAAAAACTCCCCAAAAAACTCCCAAACTTGTCAACTAATTTTCATAAAACCGTAGACTTCAGGGATTTGGATTTTTTGAATCAATAACACTGTAATTCTTCTGAAAGTAATCTTTTAGTGACTTCCAACACAAAGAGAACAACAACATTTGATCAATATTAATGAGCAGTGGAATTCAATCATATGCTTTCTAGGCATTTTTATCCATGTTCATATAAAATAATGTCAACAAGATTAATTGTGCACTCAAAGTAATAGATCTATTCACTTCGCTGCTCTTTTGAATCCTCCTTTGTGCAATTCCAGTCACATTAGCCAATATAGTAAGTATAGTCCAAAATACATCATTCTGTTATTCAACTGAAATCCCACACTGATTTTGAAATAATATTGAAAGTCAACTTTGAGCATAGCAGGGTTTAAATAGTTTAGACGCTCATACTAAAATCTCTGATTTTATAGACAGATGACTCAAAGAAATGGATTCTCAGTAGAGATGCAATGGGTCTCAAGGCAGAACAATGTTATTTTTTTTCTTCTTTGACAAGTACAGTCAACTGAAACTTCATAAAAATACCATCCTGTATAATGAAATACTGAAGTCGTAATTCTGTATTTGAGATAAGACATTGGCTTGTTTACAGTATCACAATAATGATAAGGTTGGAAAAGACCTTAAAGGTCACCCAGTCCAACTTAAATTCAAATAAACCAAGTAAACCTAACATCTAACATCATAAAGTAACACTCAGCATTCATCCAGACTGACCTTGAACACCTCCAGAGATGGTGACTCGACCACCTCTGTGGGCAGCCTATTCAAAAACTGGATCACTCTTTCAGTGAAAAACCTTCTTAAACTGAGGGGCCCAGAATTGCACACAATACTCCAGGTGTGGTCTAACCAGTGCTGAATACAGGGGGAGGATAACATCCCATGCCCTGCTGGCCACACCATTCTTTATGCAGTCTAGGATGCCATTAGTCCTCTTGGCCACCGGGGCANCTCTGGGCCACCGGGGCACACTGCTGACTCATGCTAAGTTTGCTGTCCACTAGTACGCTCAAGTCTCTTTCCACCTGAGTACTCTCCAAGAACTCCATTCCCAGCCTATAGTTCTTCCTGGGATTGTTTAGAATAAGAACAGTCAGCAAAGTAATTATAAGTATCATCTAACCTTTAAGAATGCAATTTTTGATAATGATAATCTATATAAAGAGTATATTAGCCAATTCAGGAAAACTCTTACTTCATTTTTCATGTAGGATATTCAAAATCATTTGACATTCTGAAGGAAATGTAATTTTAGAATTACTTTGTTTTATTTCAAGCTTCTTTTTCTCACACAGTCTTCTATTTTTTATGAAACAAACAAACTGACAGACAAAAAAAAAAGGCCTAGAAACACTTAACAATTTTAATGTGTATTTAAATGCGTATATATGAATTTAGTTACCTAAAAATCTGTCACCTTTTCAATTATTTAGTTTATGCTGTCTGGCTACGTGAGCACGCTTCACAATTCAATGAAAAGGGATATAAAGAGAAAGAAGACTGATATGTGGTATCAGCATCCCTGTAGAGAAGGGTGTGGTAGAGATAATCTGGTGGCAAACTAGTTCAAGTCTCTGTCAGGGCTTTTCATCTGCATGTTTGTGTCTTGTATGTGCAAGGTATGACACTAACTACTGTCCTCTTTAAATCTTCAGGATGCATCAGAATTTAAATAAATAATTAATAACTTTTGTTTCCTTTGCATTGCTGAAGCACTGCAGCCCTCTAAATCCCTGCTGAGGTGTGGACAGCACTAGCTCATTTGCATTGGCACAGTAATCTCCATCAGGAACTGACACAGAGCCTGTCTGAACAGGCTGCTAATTTTCCAGCTTGATTCTGCGATTCTGTGTTGAGCAATACAATGAACACAGTTTGTACAATGCACTAATGTGCACTATCAAACAGTTTATGGAAGCTTTTCAGATATTTTTTGAAATAAATCTTTACCTGGGACTTGAAACTATGACAGAGGGCCACTTTGAAACTTCATAGATAAGAAAGTGTTGACATAACAAAGTCTAAGAAACCAGAAAGAAGTTGAAATAGCAGCTGTAACAGCAAGAAAAAACAATAGAATATCCACCTTCAATGACCTTACCACTCCTGAATTCAATGACAGACATCTGTAAAACAAGCCATTTCTCACACTTCCACCAAACAGCATAAGCATTTTTTGACAAATATAAAATCTGTGATTGATTTGGTGTGAAAGACATTTAAAATGACCAGGAAGTTACACGTCATACAGGGTCACAGAATCACAGAGTTGGAAGGGACCTCCAAAGGTCCGACCTCCTATAACAAGCAGAGACATCTCTTTCTAGAACCAATTGCCCAGAGCTCCAATTTGTCCTGATCTGGAACATCTCCAGGGTGGGATCTCCACCACCTCCTTAGGCAGCCTGTCCTGTGTAAATGTGCTTTTTTTTCTAGCTCAAAACCATTAGCCCTCATCCTATTGGTATGAGTCCTATGAATAGTTCTTCCCCAGCCTTCTGATAGGCCCTTTCAGGGATTGGAAGATCTCTATGTAATTAAATAAGAACTCTACATCAGTCACATTTTCATCAACATTTGATTCTCCACACTTAAAAGTATGCTGGCTGCTGTGCTAAAACAGGAAGATGATAAAAAGAAGACAAGATTAAAAACAAGGAATATGAAAAATGTACAGGAAAAAAAGTACTCACATAGAGTGACACACAAAAAAATCACATTTCAAAAAGAAAGCTAAAGTCAGTGCAATCCAAATATTAACAGTTTTGATGGTTCATCTATCCATCTTCTCTTTATGTAGACATAATGCAACTTCAATGAAAAATACTAAATGAGATATTGACCTTGATATACATCAAGATGAAGATACTCTTATCTACAGAGATAATCCCTTTATATATTTTCGTGGATTATTAGTGAAGTAGGACTAATAGAAAACATTACAGTGATGTTCTGGTTTGAAAAATACCCAAATTTCAACTAGTAGTTGTGGTGCTTTTATGACGAAAAAACATTTTATTTTGAAGCTGGAGGTAGCTTTCCTAGCAGACCTCCTGCTAGTCAGTGTCTGGACTCTACAGGTGATTGGTGGACAGAGTCCTAAAGGAGAAAATTCCCCCTCACACCACAACGGTATGTGTGTGTGTTTGCGTAGCAATGGCTATCAAACCCCTGCCACCAAAGTGTGGAAGCCCAGCTGTAACTGTGCTGCGGGGGTAAGCCCTCTTTGGTATGGGAGTTAGAATGCAGAGGCCAAAGAGACAAGCTGGTCTCTGTACCTGCAAACCCCCTTCTGTGGGGGTGAACCTGCAGCCCTCCCCTCTTTCACTGAGGGCTCAGATACAGAAAAGCCACACCAGCTTGCTCCTGTCCTTGCCAAAGGGCTGAAGTTAGGGCAATCTCTCCATAGAACCACACAACAGAAAACAACTTTGAAGATGCCAGACAGAGGTGAGCTCTTAACCCTCCACCTCCCTCGGTGCTTGACCACAGGGGAGAAGAAAGAAAGGCTCTACATAAGGCCTGTGAAAAGCCCTTGGATGAGACNATATTTTTTGCTGTATTCCTACCACCACCCCACCACCACCGTTTTTTTTCTGGAAAGTGGGGTGCGAATGTGTGTGTGTTGGTGGCTGTTGGTTGTGAGCGTTGGTGTACACTGTCTTGCCCCAGACCTCTCATTTAAGACGAAACCCTATGTGTTAACTGTCAGAGTGTGTGTAAATGCATTGTGATACAGTTTCTGTTTTACCTTTTTGATTCTTTACTTATTTGGGTTTTTTTTCCTTCTCTTCTTGGTGATGGGTTCAATAAACTGCTGTCTTCCTAGCAAAGTTTCTTCATTGCCTGTTCAACTCTCGGTGAGAGCTGGTTGCTGTGCTAGCGTTACAGATACCAACCCAACCGATTTAGACCCTCTTGCTAAACCATTACAAATGATGATATAGTAAGCTCCCAATCTCATATAAAGAAATATTTTTGTTATCATCTAACTAATAAAAAGTATCAAATGTTTTTATATTTCATTGTAAAAGAAAATACTCCCTGGCTGCTTGCCTTCATATCATTTTCTTTTCTTAAGTCCCTGTTGGCTCCACATGAATATTAGCCAAATAATGGTTTTTCCCCCTCTGGTAAGTCAAAATCTTCATCCAAGATCTCTGATAAATTCCTTAGATCACTAATTTGAAGTATTTCCCCTGCCTATGTTTTGATAATAAACAGTTTTGGATGTTTTCTTTGCCAAAGTCTTTACAATAACCTGTGTCAGAGCTTATTTAGCCAGAGCTGCTATATTTTGAAATGAATATGAGTAAAAGAAAGCACTAATCCACATGACTTCTTTTATCATTATGGAAGAACAAGAACTAATCTCCTTGCTGCTGGCACAGAATAGCACAAGCTTCCCAAGATGGAAGTTGTTCAGATTTGAAAACTATCACACTGAATTAGGCTAAGTGTGCCGGTAATCCAACACCCTATCTATGCTGCTCACTAGTTCCTGCAATTGGAGAAGAAAGGCAAAGAATTCTGTGGTGTGAATAATTAAAAATCTTAATTAGATATCTTAACAAATATTTGAGATGTTTTTAATCTCTGAATCTTTATATTTGACATTATTTTCTAAGTAGCATGTATATCTTCTCCACACAGTTACAACTGCATTTCTACCACTTTTACATGCACAAATTAGAGACTTTTTCAGAAGTATATTAACCTTTCTGTTTCCTTTAATTGTATTTTTGAAAGGTGTGTCCCTTCAAATGTGAGCCTATATATTTCAAAGCTCAGCAGACGCAAATCCAAAATATAATATAAACCTATTTAAAAGAGACCATCTTCCTCAGAGCATTGAAATCCAACAGGGATGTCCCTACAGGCTCTGACAGAAAACTTCTTTATTTCACAGAAAGGGCAGGAATATAACAAAAACTTTTGAGGGTCTCTGATCTTCCTCACTTTTAATACTTTGCCTATTAATTTAATACGATTGTGCAAGTCTTACCTGACACAGAGGTTGGTTTTGAATGCCCCCAGCTGTGTGTCTGTGTGGGAGTTGTAATACTTCAGTTTTAACAACTTGTCAGAAGTGATCCTGTATCTGCTGCATTGTGGGGATCATTAAATCATACCAAAATCCATAGGTATGTCTAACCTACCTATGGGTTCAAGCACACAAGTATGACATCCATTCCAAATGCAGCAGAGGGAGTTAGTTCTCACATGTAATTTGAACCAGCGCACCAAACATCTGTGGTTAAGACTATGCTTCTGCTCACCTATTTTGTAGTTTTCATCTTTATTTAGAAGAAATTGATCTATTTCACAAGAACGCTCTTGCTGTTGAGCTGGATCTGTAGAGTATTTGTTCATTAATTGAAGCTGCAGCTCCATCTCAGCTGCCTGCTTTCTAGTGCATGGTTTTGAGGATATTTGAAGAGAGCGTACCCAACAGATGTGCTATTGACCTTCTGCCACAAGGGCTTGTAATTATGAAAATGGATTCTTCTAGTCAACGTGCTCATTCTACCACTTAAGTATGAAGCATCTTCAGTAATGAATGAACACATTGTGCTTTACTATTAGCTCTTCTTTCTCATCATAGTTGACTATTTTTCCCCTTTGAAATAATTCTGGGTTCAAAATTTATGCAAACTTCTAAACATTTTAGGAGCCAGCTCCGATTACACTCACACATCATGGCATGACTCAAAGGAATCTCTCAGTTTACTAAAACGCATGGAATTCAGGCTTAATACATTTTCAACTACCTTAGTCTTCTAAAGTGAAGACTCTGAAATGTAATAGGAAATTCTTGCTCGCCTCATATTCTTGTAACAGGAGAAAAAAACACGAACAAACCAAACCCAAACCACAATAGCTCTTAGAGATCACTATAGTTCATAGGATTTCCTTTTGGAATTTGCACCTGTTGATTCTACTGTGCTATTAGGTTGTAAATTAAATTTGAATTAACACATAATTATTAAATGATAAGCCTGCTATGTGTTTGGTTATTTAACCTGAAAAGAATAGACACAGCAGAAGATCATTCACAGATTATGTTGCATATGGATAATATGAACTGACTACTATATGTTATTCCTGACAATACATGAAAGCAGTATAAATACTTAGCAATTACACACAACTTAATCACATTTATTTGCTCAAAATATCAGCTTTAAAAAAAAATAAACCTCTTCAGCCTGGCTCATAAGTGAATTTGTGCTGTATTAGATTCTATCTAACTATATATTCATTACAAACTAATGGCACTGATCCAGACTTAATTGCACTGTGATTAAATATTTATCTTGTTTTTAATGCAGCAAATGGAGCATGCTGATTATAACGATCCAGGTGTCTCCATCTGGATGCAGCAAAAGCTAAAGTTCACTCCTTGAGTGCAAAATGGTTTAGGTCATTTCTGCACATTACCCTCTATTGTGTGGATTCCTTTTACAAAGAAGAAATGTAAACTGATTGAGCAGCCACCTCAAAGTTTTTTTTAACTAACTAATTAGAACATTTTCTGCTTAGATGCTATTTAAACTTGATGGCTATACAGTGCCTCTCCTTGAGGCAGAATCACAGAATAGCCTCCCAGATGCTTTGAAGCTTCTCATCTAACTCTCCACTGACTGAGAACAACAGATTATCTCCAGATTGGAGGTGTGGTAAGTGTAGTGGTCAGTGCAGTGGCCAGTGTAATGGTACCACACAGGTCAGACCCAAAAACGCTCCAAAAACTGGAGAAATTGTTCTATGCACTATAAGACATCTTACCCAATATCTCCCTCATTACTTCTTTTCATATTTCTCAGCTTCAAAGACTGAGAACTTTCCCTATTTTCTACACTGTTATTGAGCTGTACCCTTCATCACCTACATGTTTCTGAATAATGCTCATGGTATTCTTCCTCCACCAGTTATCTCCTACACCGACTACAGCAAATTAATGTGAGACCTGTTCTGCATCTCTGCATGACCTTTCACAGGAGGGTTTTATCTTCCCAAAGAACACCTGATTTGTTTACAGAAAATAAAGTCTCAAGGCCTTTTCCTTATCCTCCTCTGACTTTACACCCAGGCAGCAGTATTATATTTTTTTCCAAGATAATGCAGTTTCTCTCATTGACTTCTCACTCTTGTTGACCCAAGTGTGACAGCTTGGATTGCTACACTATATATTTTGTGGTTTAATTTTTATCATCATTACATACAGATGCAGTTTCCAACTTCTGTTACAATTATATTTCTCAGATTACTCTGGTTCACATAAAAAGAAAAACCTGTGCAAATACAGAGAATCTCATGTAAAAATTTTGCTGAAGGAATTTTGTGTTAAAATATTCACAGAACTATTATAGAATGCTGAAAAGATTCAGTTCAAAAGTGCAGTTCTGACAACACTAATGTCCGCAGGTTCTACATTAAAATGAACTCTCCAACTTCATTCTTTAGTTAAAACAAATCCATCTTCTGTATTTACCGCATTGGTCTGCTGCTTAAGTATAATACACCCAGCAATAAGGAAACTACACAGAGTTTGGTACCTCTCTACCAATTGGGATTTCTATGCAATATCATTATCGTGCTCATCACATATGAAGCTGTCTGATCTCCTTGTTTCATTGCACTTTAAGCTGATAGTGATCAGGACTTCCTTTTTTTTTTTCCTTTCTTTCTTCATGTACCACTAATAACTGGAAAATGGGAAAAAACCTGAAAGGATTATGTGAACCTTAATTATATCAGCAAATAGATTAAAATCCAGTTAGTCCTCTTGCTGAGCATTCCAGTGGGAACTAAAAAATGCAACAGCCTAAACTTATGCTATTCATACTTGTATGAGTCAAGTCCTAATTACCAGTGTCGCATTAATGACACAAAAACAGCAGAAGAGAATCTCAGAGGGTGGTTATCCTTAGGACATGAAATATTATTAAAAAGTGATGAAAGAGAATTATTAAATGCAAAATGTATGTAGTCCAAAAAGGCATAAAGTCGTCCACAGCAGAAAACAAGGGAAATAGACAAGAGTTACACTCCAGTCATTTATTCCCTTTAGGATGTAGGACAGAGGAAATATATCCTTTCCTCTGTGAATTTTTTTTTTCCTTTAA
The DNA here is from genome assembly GCA_013397515.1 of Upupa epops. Lineage (NCBI taxonomy): Eukaryota > Metazoa > Chordata > Aves > Bucerotiformes > Upupidae > Upupa > Upupa epops. The sequence goes on along the minus strand of VZRI01011164.1, from coordinate 7,955 downwards.
ACTCTTCTGTTTTCAAACTCTTTCTGTTTTCAGCCTAAACCTTTTTGAATTCTAGATCCTTGTTGCTAGTCTCCAACTTTTACTCAATCTTCTTATCTAGACCACCATTCTCCTTTCTTATTGTGCTCCATTCCTGCTTCATATTGGTCTCTTGCTAACTCAGAAAACCACACATCGCATAGCCACCTCACTCTAAAATCACAACTCATATTTGCAGTTAGGTACCTTCATTTTCTCATAATAGAATCACTGGATATCTGCTTTCTTTACTACATGCAGGTATATTCACAGCCCAAATACAAATTAATTGCTCTTGACTAATTTCTGGCATCCATCCTCAGATGTGTCACAGGTAGCTCTTCAGACACATCCAGCTGTTCTCTGGATTACAAGCTCCACAGATCAGTGGCATAGGCATAATGATGGCCATATTTATCTGAGAGAATTGAAAAGATGGGGGCATGAACTAGATATAATTAACTTTCCTTCTCCTTGGGACAGACAACCTGACTGCATGCTAATATTGTCTTTCCAATCTAGTCTAATTGGTAGCTGGGTATGGTTCCTGAAAGGGAATCCACAATACTATTCTTTTGTTGATGGAATGGAAGGTTGGCTGGTTGGAAAATGGCTTCTGCAGTTAGGTTCTGAATGACAGCAAATAACGCCAATAGGATATGCTATGAAAACAAACCCACTACTTCACTAAGCTAATGTGTTCGTCCATCAAGGATATCTCTAGCTACATGACCTAAACAGTTTGAAGTAAATTCTTTACATGAAGTGTAAAGGTTCACAACATACTGTCTATGTTCTGCTACCAGAAAATTTAGACAGAAATAAGACTTGATGATAAATCCCTTACACTACACCTTCTATCCCTGCCCCTACTCGAGTGAGTGTAAAGCAGAATGCTGACCTGACAGGACCACTGATTTGTATTGCATTTGAAAAAATGCACAGTAGTACTGTCTTGCAGAGAAAATTATTAGAATGGCTTTCTCATCTAGGAGGCAGAATGAAAAAAAGAGAATTGAGAAATTCCAAGTCAATAAGGAAAGACTAAGAACCAGATATTGAAATAGTGTCACCCTTTCTCTTACTGCATATTAATAAATAAATACTGTTCTGCAGTTTTAACAGGATGAAATACTGTAGAAAGCTTGAAACTAATGAAATTCATGAATAACTGTAGCAGAACCTTGTAACATTGCTGTAGAGAGTTAATTCATGCTTTGCAAGTAAATGTTAAAATATGGTACTGCGGGCAAATTGAATATATAAAATTATATCGACTATATAAAACTTGAGCAACCTGCTCTAGTGGGAGATGTCCCTGCCCATGGCAGGGGAGTTGTACTAGATAATCTTTAAGATCCCTTCCAACCCAAACCATTCTATGATTCTATGATATCCAGACATTTTTCTGCTTAGGCTATATATTCTTCATTGTAACTAACCATTACGATAAAACGTTATAAATTTCAAGACTTTCCTAAGTTTCTTTGACAAAATTCAAATAACTTCTAAACTAGATAAAGGTACAACTAATGTTAACATTTTTTAGGATCACATTGCTAGACATTCATAGGAGTATGTTACATTCTCATAATTCTTATTTCCATCAAAACATTTGTCATACAACCACAAATCTCATTGGCAGTTAAGTGGAAGTTGGGACTTGAATAAGTAATGAATCTGCACTTCTGGACTGGTCTGAGAAAGCTTCCACTCTTTCACTTCTCTCCAGTCATACTGATGATTTTAATTTGGCAGTTTATTACTGCACAATACCATGGATCTTATGTAAATATTTTTGCCACAAGTTTGAAGTTGTAGTTGATTTGATTTACCCATGTAAATCATTTGATTTACTCATTTATTGTTGAGTTGATTTGCTCATGTACTACTGGTGTCAACAGTCCTATGAAAAGGCAAAAAAATAAAAAAGAGGAAAAAAGCTATTTCGAAAATATTATATTGAAACGCTGCAATTGTACAGATAACATTACACAATACAGTAGAAGATAGCTCAATAGCTCGATACTACATGCCATTCTTTCTGCAAGCCTCATAATGGACATTTCATGATCTAAGGTAAAATATTTGTAACTAAAAGACATTGGGAAAAAATGAAATGCATTCTAATTGCAGTACTAAGAACTTCAGAAGAATATAAAACAAAAAGGAATCTATTCAGTTTATAAGACAAAACAAAAAAGGAGTTCTTCTATTTAGCAAATGTTTTTTAGCATATGGAAAGTACATTTAAAATAGTAATATTTATTATTGCACAACATGGTTTAAGAAGTGTCTGCATAGGTGCAGAAACCCCTACATCTCTTGAGTGAACTCAGTTAAGCTCTCACTTGATAGATCTTTGTGCCTAAGGAAATGTATGTTATCTTTATGATAAGGCTTTCACCTGCAATGTTGCATCAATGATCCACTTTAAAGAGTGCTGTTTAGTCTTGGTCGACACTAACAGCAGGCAACATGTGAGTATTTATTAAGAAATAAAGGCCAAATCTTTATTCAACATTTTCAGCCCCCATTCAAGATAAAACAAATCTTCTCCACAGTCAGTGGTACAGTTACTCAGAGAGTCCAGTTTGCTGAACGGTAACTGGCAAATATTACTAAATGAAGCCAAAAACAAGCTGGGGACAGCAGGGCTTTTTTATTTCATAGGAGTTCTGAGTTTGGTGAAGAATAGGAAGAACAGTAGATAGCAAAATGCAGGAGGAAACTAATTTGGATGGCAAATGGACATCAGATCACTATCTAGTGAGACAGATAATCATAATAATAATGAAGTCCATATGAAAGAAAACAACCCACCTCAGCTTTATTTTAAACTCTGTATTTTCTTCTCCAGGGCACTTAATTCCATTTGTGGGTAATTCCCTTATCTGTCAGTTTTAGCACTTCCTGGGATTTGATGCACCATGAAATGTAATGGTATTATCCACATCCATGATGATGACCAATAAAATAGTGATGTTTCAGACATGAAGAAAAGCTCATGTATCCATTTAATCTATCAGTTGGTTCAATGAAACACTCTTTATCTACAAACCTTGCCCTGTTATAGCCTTCCTGTACCCTATCTACCTGCATCAGAAAATTACTCTAAATTTCATGTCTTTTCTTGATTATAAAAAGTAAATAATTCAGAGCCTGAATTTAACAGAAGTACCATATATTTCCCAATTCAGCCACATTCTCTGCTACTTAGCCACATGCTAGAGACCTTTCTTTGTCACTTCCTTCCTATTTAACATATCAACTACACAACCTGCTTAAGCTTATGCACATCTGCTATGTCTTTAACACCCTTATGCAATAGGATATGAATTACTGAAAAGATAAGGATCCTGGTTCTAAGAGTTAACAATTTTTTCGTAACTCAAGTTTACCAAGAATCAGCATAGATTTTTGTTTGCTTGCTTGTTTTTTATTAAATAAAATGTGGATAAAAGTATATTTATTTAAGAACACAAGTTATGAAGCGATAGGAACACTAGCTAGAACAAAAGATAGACAAAACCCATGACCGAACCTAGCCTCAACATTAAAATTTTTTAACTTGGCTGTTGCAGCACATCAACTGATCTGTAAAATTGTAGAGATTATGCTATAGAGTCATTCCTAGGAGAGTTATTAGAGGAATATTTCCCATTCATCTTGCAGTTAAACACCGTAACTTGGAGAGCAGTAATAAGAACACACACTGGCAATTTGTTCTTGGATTTAATTCTACAATATTATTTTTTGCTTCTTTTGCTTACTGCACCAGAAGATCCTGGACAGTATACAGCATGAGCTCACAATACCTACTTACCTTTACATACCTTTGCAAGCTGATTAATTTTTCAATTTCTTTACCTATTGATTTTATTATATCCTCAAATTAGGGCTTTTCTGTTATGCTTCCTTCAATATCACCCCAGAGCACTACAACCCTCTGAACAATACAAACACTTTCAAGATTGACATTGGCTAACTTTGCTCCGAATCTGCAAATGTAATGCTAAGGCAGTTTGCATCAAGAGTGTGCAACTTCCACATCAATGTTCCTTAGATTTCAGGGAGCATCATCACAGCCATTCTTATTTGTTTTATAGAGCTATAATTACTTGCAGCACATCTTTAAAAACATGTCTGCACAGCTACACATGGATGTAGCTTTTTGTAGGCTTAAAATCTCTGCAGTACAGAACATTCAGTGTGTTAAACCTAAATCCTGGTGAGAGATACCATAAAAGAAGTAAAATAAATGACAAACATAATAAATCAACAACTTTAGGAAAGGTGTGGTCCTAAAAACTCAGAAAAGTCATCAATATATGCATACTTATGCATTCACATCATGATACTGGGCTAAACAAATTCAGATTCACCTGTGAGTCCTTCCTGCAGAAACCATGATTGTGCTCCATTCAGAGCTCCTTTATTATTGTCCATGTACACTCATTTTGTAGTAATAGAGATACGATGGGAATAACTGGTGTCTTTAAGTGTCTAACTTGCTGAGAAGGGAGTTTCTCTGCAGGTTTGTGTTTCTTTTCTTTGACTTCAAAGACTGATCTAGATTGGACTTCTCATTCCTGAGGAGGAGGTCAATGTGAGATGCCATTCACCCATGCTGTGGCTGCACTGATGTCCAAAACAAGACTACTGCCCAATCAGCCTTGGCATAATTCAATGTGTAAAGCACAACTGCCAGCAGTGCCTGTCAACTCCCTTCTCTCTCATCTATTTCTCATCTCAGTTTCCATAATTTCTCAGATGAAAAAATCTGTCTATTCTAGCAGGAGAGGTTTCTGTGATCTGTTCTCTGCCATGGTTAGCCTTTTGCCACATTTTGTCCTGTACTTCAGCTATACTGCTTGGAAGTACAGAAATTGTAAGGAGCAATAGAATACACTGAGATCCATGGAGTAACAAGAAGCATAATTTGTTCTTTTTCACCTTGTTTGTTTATGCTCCACCTTCACAGGACACAGAAATCAATATCAAGTAATAATCTTTGACTATTTCATTTATATGACTCTGTCTTAACTGCTAGTTCTGATTTTGTTAAGCAAGGTGCTAACACTGCTCTGGGTGAAAAATGCTTCCCAGACAGAAAAGCAACTAAGTAATCTACCCTATCAATACAGACATGATATCACTAGACAGTGCTGACACTGGTGCATCCTGAAGTTTTGTGTTCTTCTTCCTGGGTGAGTTCTCTATTGGTTCTTCTCCCTGCTTTTTTTGCTGCAGAGATGCACTGGCAGTTGGTATGACAGACTTGATTTCACCAGCCTTCAGACAGCAGAATGCACTGCTGGTTTCCTTGCAACAGACCTGAACTCTGTTAGATTAGGAGCTGTCTCTGCTAACTGAGCGTGAACTACACCTACCTCCTTGGATGACTCTGTGGACTTTGCCATGGCAGTAATGAAAGCAACCTCTGACACTGCACTGTGAAATTGCATGTCCCAGTTCCAAAGTATTGGAGTAGAAATGTTTCTCAGTAGAACAGATTTGAGAATCAAAATGGGCAGCAGAACACCTTTTTTTTCTTAACCTCATTATGAGAAACAGTGAAACAATTTGAACTGAGTTCAGTGTGAGGCACATGCCTAGCATGAAAAACTCCATCTCAAAGTTCAGGTGAGAAAGTGATAAGCAATCAAAATAAAATGTTAGTAACACAAAGCAATGGCTAGGTTAGAGGATGCTATATGATCTTCCACTTGTATTTGTACACTAGGATGAATGCTGTATGGTTACCACAAATACGTCTCTAAAACTATGCCCATTATGGAAAAATGCCCATGCGTTGGCTTCTCAGATAATTGCCAGCACTGTGGGTAAATCTCAACCTGCCAGCAGCCTTGTTATCTAATCATGAAAAAGAAGTGAGCGACTTTGCCAAACTGGGTTATTTTTATTATATATGGACAAATATTCACTAAGGGATAGGCTGAATATACTAATTAATTTCCACTCCTGACCTAAGCAGGATTTCCAGCTTTTAAATGTGACAGTCTACTGTAATAGCCTTCAGTGCCACCTGGTAGCTAGAGCTATTTTCACTGCATATGCCTCATTTTCATCAGAATAGGGTTCAATATGACCTTTATGTAATGTTCTGGTTTAGTCCATATTTTGCTGGGAATATATTGAAAAGTAATTAATAAGTTAGTTTAAGGCACTGAAAAATAAAACATGCACTTCAAAAAGAGAAATAAAAGCAATTGTTAACAAATTAACCAAGTTAAGAGAGTATATATCTCTGTTACTGACCCTGATGAAATGGCAAATCCTTTTCCTTAGAACAATATGGAAAGATGTTATTCCAAAACTTCAAAATGTGTGACACAGAATAGCATTGAATACCACAGCAAAATTATGGTGCTGCAAAAGACAACCTGAAAGCATGCTGTCAGAAAACTACACTTTGGATGCTCCTGCTCTACACTGTGCAGTAAATGACCAGATGATCTAGATCAGATACATCATCTTTGGGGTTTAGAAGGTCAAAGAGTATTCCACCAAAATTTTGTTGAAGTTTCATTTCAATAAGCTGAGGTCATCTATTTATTCATTTTTTTCTTTTATGGCCATCTTCAAAAGTTAAGATTTCAATTTATTGTAATCAATAGACGGCTATTCAGGATGAAGAGATATTATTTGTAAAATCCAATGCCATACCTAGATCCAGTTAAATATCTTTAAGGCAATTATAGTTAGCATATAGGGATAATTCCTACAAAAATATTAATCTCAGTAAGTTCTCAAATGCTTTTCATTTGAAGTCGTAACGTAGTTCTCTGAGAACCAGTGACATGTTGACAGCAATTTAATCAACTGATTCTATTCTACTCTGATGAATGGTGCAGTGGTAAAAGCATTTGCTGACATGAAGGAAGGAAAGACAATGAAAAATTGATTACAATATTCATCTGTTCTATCCAAAGTACTAATATTTGAATAATAGAATCAAAATATAGTCTGGTTTGGAATGCATCATCTCCAACCCTCCTGCCAAGGACATCTTTCAACAGACCACGTTGCTCATCCAGAGCCTCATCCAACCTGACCTTGAACCTCCTTCCTGGGAGGGGGCATACACAAATTCTTTGAGGGACTTAAGGACTGTGTCTCACCACTCTATTAAAAAAAAAACCAAACAAAACAACAGTCTTCCTATCTTGCATCATAAATATTTATGGACAGTTACAGAGCCTTGAGTAACCTGGGCTAGTGGGAGGTAGAAATAGGGGGGTTGGAACTAGATAATCTTTAAGGTCTCTTCCAACCCAAATCATTGTATGAGTCTATGATTCTGTGATCAAAAGCAAAACCACTAAGAAGGGAGAGTTTAGCTATTTGTGGCAACATAAACTCTTAGGTTTTTAACTGAAATTTTAACTGAAAAGAAGATGTAGATCAATGCTCATGCCAAAGTAGAGCAAAGGAAAAGCTTGTGAACACTGTTAGGGATAATTTGAAAAACTCCTTGGTTTACCTTTGATTTAAAAAGCACATGAACGCTTTGTCTTAGATTAAATATATTTAGTGAATTATGATTCATTAGTCTGAAGCATTCTGAAACTGGAGGAATGGCTGTGACAATCCTTTTCTATAGACAAAGAGTCACAGAACATTTAGTACTTCTGATTAATCTTCAGACTAAAATTCAGAATAAATTTCAGCCTAGTGGTTGCAACAATCAGAGTAAAATTTTAGTAACTTCACTTCTATGAGATTAGTCACACAAGAGGCTGTCAGAGAAGCCAGACACTATCCCAAACTGCAAAGCATGGAAAATACTATTGCTTTACGCCTTTTACAGAATAGAAAAGGGAATTTTAGTTTTGATTTCAAATCCAGGTCGATTAAAGCTTATAGAGTTCATAAAATGTTCAAGTAATGTCAGGATCTCATGTGGTAGGAAC